>JAZKJV010000700.1:929505-1529505 GCA_037367405.1 Ottelia alismoides
TCATTTAAATGGGGTTTCTATTTTACCATTTTGCAAAATATTGGCTAACCTAATATGCTGGAATGCACATCTGTATACATGCATATACAGGCTCACACATCTAGATTTGCTGAATGTTTTAAGTACCTGTTTATGTTGATCACTATATAATAATAGACTCCGCATTTCTCATTTTTGTTATATTATGAGTTTAACTACATATGCTATCTGCAGGCAAAACGTGATCCCTACAGATTCCGTTTTCCAATTGAAATGCGCTTCGTGAATCCGAATATAGATCATCTCATGTAACTTTCTTGACTTTTTATCTCTCTAGTTTGTAATACATGCAATGTACTTTAGAAGCTGCTGGTGTCTATTGTAATGATGGCAGTCAGAGTGATCTTTCATTCAATTGCAGCTTCAACAGATTTGAGTTTCCACCCATATTCCATCGCGAGGAAGATAAGAACCCAGAGGAGTTATGGGTAACTCTACTATCAGAATCTTCTCCTGAGTACTGGATGCTATTTTATATAATATAGAATGAAATGATCTGAATTATCCTCACGGTTTATGTGCGAGTGTCTTTTGCGTAGTTTGATTAAGGAGCACTAGATAATTTAGATTGTTAGAAGTAGTGCTACTAACTTGGAAAGTGTAGAAGTAAACACATCAAGCAGCACAGAACTGAAGAATTTGTGGAAAACTCTTCTTAACAAAAGGTAAAAAATCACTGGAGGTGTAGTCCAGTTCTCATTGGAGGCTAAGGGCGTCTTCAATTGTTTAATGAAAACGGGGGATGATTAACATATAAGAACATAATGTTGAATGGATGCTCACCTACAATCTATTAACCTGTTAAATAAAATAATACATCCCTCCCCGGTCAAGTTAGCAATAGAGATCAAACATGTCCAACTTGTCCCTATTCTTTTCAAAATTGGTTGTTGGAAGCTTCTTTCTGAAGACACTGACCACTTACCCTTCAATTTTTTCACCAAAAAAGGAACATATTAGTCTTCAACTTTTTAACTAAAAAGGAATGTACTTGCAACGATGTCCACCCCAGCTTATATTAAAATGAGTAGAGAAACAAAAGCTAGGTCTTGAGAAGAGATCTAGCCAAACAGATTATATTCTCAATGAAAAACACTCTGCTCTGAAAATTGCACCATTGCAAGAAAGCCAAATAGCTTAAACATTGCCACCAGTTTCCAAATCTCGATTGCCTACCTGAACTGGTTAGACGTCAAGCATTCCTAGAAGCTCATACGAGATGATGTATCCATCCATGCAATGTCATCCACATCCCAAATCTGATGTGTATGGGCAAGTGTAGAAAAGGCGAAACGTAAGACATAATTGCAGTCATAAGCACGAGCAAAAGAGGCCATGCGCATCTTTGTTAAGGTCCTCTCTAGACACTGCACTTAGAGGAACAACTTACTCTTCCATGGGATGCAATGGCAAAATAATTTTGCAGTCACGCTCCTTTATCCTAGGTTGGGGAAGCAGGCAGGAAGTGAGAGCATGGTAAGCTTTATCAATTGAGAGATGACGATCCTGTCATGTTCAGTGGTCACCTCTTTCCTTAAGGGCCCAACCATGTAGATGAAGTTAGATAACTGCATGCAGCTGCTCTATACGCTGCTCGAAGAACCCAACCACAAAGGATGACATATATTGATTATCCACCCATGATTAACGAACCAAAAGACTCTGGGTAGCAGCCAGAGTAGACAAATGTGGGAACCTGGTGTTTAAAGGACCAGTTTCTGTCCATGATCGGAAAGATGTCCTCCATCCCAACATCGGACACCTATGGAGAGGGAACTCGTAAATCGCTATGCATATCCCATTCCAAAAAGTAGTCATGGTACGACACATATGGGGGGGGTGGCTTTGGGTGGAGAATTGAAGGACGGGCTTGAATTATATAGATTCCAGTAATTAGGCGAATGAGCAAATCTTCCCACTACCCTATTGTCTCACCAACCATTTAAACAGTGGAGCTTTATTCATATCCTCCAATTTGCGAATCCTTAGGCCATGGCCTCAAATTTTGGCACATTCGATCAAAATGGTCGATGCCTGTGTCTTACGGGGTTGATAGAAGAAAATGTGACCTTAAGGGGGTTGATAGAAGAAAATCTGATCGAAATTGCCGAAATTTTGATTGAATTTTGACAAAAATGTTGTTTCGACCGGTCACTGATATAGTGATCAAATCGATATTTATGGCCTTGCCTAAGGATTTGGTCAAGGGGGAGAGTGATAATGGCTCAATTCATAAGATGCATCCCCGAAGCATTATCTTCCATGGAGGCCCACCGAAATCTCCTCATAAATTATTCCATCCGCCTATGAACACCCACCAGGAGGATACATGCTGAGACAAAAATGATTGCGATAATCACCAGCACTACTTGCAGGAGAACAAGTCTCCTATATCTAGAGACACACACCGCCTTCCACCTAAACAACTTTCACTCTATTAGAGTTATTGTATTTTTTTTATTTTATTGGAGTCCTATAACTCCGATCAAAGATGAGATGCAAGAAAATCGCTTAAGGTGGTTTGGCCATTTGCAAAGGTGGTCAGCTGATTCACCGGTGAGGAGTTGTGAGTTTTGGAATGTTGAGTCGGCTAAAAAAGGGCGTGGAAGGCCCAAGAAGTGTTGGAATGAGACTATGTGAAGGGATCATAGTTTTTTGGATCTAAGCCCGAGAATGACCCAAGATAGATCTGAATGGAGGTAAAAAATCCATGTAGCCGACCATATTTAAAGTGGGAATAGGCTTTGTTGTTATTGTTGTGATTTGAGTCCTATAGCTCTTCGGGGTCTTATATGTAATTTCCTTATTTTGCCCTCTAGGGTTTCTCTCTGTATAAGAAACCCTACAGTCATGGAACACAATGATTCATTCTCTCCTCCACATGGTATTACAGTAATGGTCATAGAACATGGTCCTGACCTAAAATCATCTCGCTGCCACTTCCAAGCCTCCTCGAGCGCTTGCACGGAGCCTTCTTCATCGTCTAGAGCCCTACGCGAGGCTCTTCTTCCCGTCCAGGGTACATATGCACCGTCAAGGGTGCTCTCCAGCCCCTTACATCACCTCCGAGGCTGCTCCAACAGTGCCTCCTTGCTTCTAACGCCGTCGTTGCACCATCTACTCTCCCCAACGATGCCACAACGCCTCCCAAAGGCCACCATGGTGCTCTCAACGCCGCCTCCACGCCTACAACACTCCAATGCTGCCTCCTTACCTCCATAATGCTCCATGTCGCCGAAGGCTACTGTGACACCTTCCACGATCTTCACCACCGCCATCAGTGACTGACAGCCCTCCGAAGGCTTTGCCAAGACCTACTGGACCTCCTAATTGGATGTAGAACTCTTATTCAGACCTCCTGCATGCTCGAGCATGATTTCTAGGATATTTTTCTGCCCTTAGATGTGTACTTGAACAACAAGACTTCTTTGATCTCTATATATGACCACCATGGCATCTACTCCCGCCGAGACAAAGCCCTTGTCCACTCCGTCGTCCATGATGGTACAAGACACTACTATCAAACTTAAGGGCACATAAAACTATGTTCTCTAGTCTCGTTCTTTTAAGGTGTTCATTGTGGTCAACAAAAAGTCTATATCTTGATTAAATATCCTCCAGATGAGAAAGCTAAAGACTATGATACTTGGCTCGCAGACAACTATCTGGTTATCAACTAGATGACCAACATCGTTGAAGCATATACTGCATCGAACCCGCTTTTCAAAGACATGATCAAGGAGATGTGGGATGATCTTGAGCATACCTACTTGTAGAGAATATTATGTAGTCGGTGTATCATTTATTCTATTTTTATTTTTCCGATAACCTCTTATGTAATTTACCCATGGGTTCTCTCTATATAAGAGAGCCTAGGGTTCTATGGAATAAACAGATTACTTATTTCCACCAATATGGTATCAGAGCCAAAACCCTAGCCCTAACCCTAAAATCCTACCACCGCCACCCCTCTCTCCCTCCCTTTCTCAGCGCCGCCGCCACCCCGCCCCTCCTCTTCTCCCGCCGCCACCCCGCCCCTACCCGCCGGCCTATCTCTCCGCCGTCGGCTTCTCCACCGTAGGGAGCCCTCCGCCGCCGGCTCCTCCACCAACGCCGGCGTCTCTTCCTCCGTCGGCTTCTCTCTCTCCATGGATCTGAGTGTGTAACGTCTACATATGCACTCAAATCCTGTCTAGTTGATGTAGACAATTCTATTTTGGTCTACGGATCCTAATTCTTCGTCTTCGGCGTTATGTCTGACAACAAAGTAGATATGCCCTACATCGACGCGTTCAAAGGTCCTGCGCCAATAGTCAAGATGGATGGGACAAATTATGAGCTCTGGACGATGCAGTTCATGAGCCTCATGAAGTCGAACGGTAAGAAGCACATTCTTACCGAGGAAGAACCGACAACGAAGACTGGGATCTATGCCTCCTGGGAGGCTGATGATTCATATGTCAAAGTTTGGCTCTCAGGCACGTTGACGATGGAGATTGCAAATGATGTCCTCCATCAATCCACCGCTAAGGCGATGTGGGACATCCTGGAGGCTACTTATTCGCAGGTGCAAAATGAAACAAAGATGTTACAGCTTCAGCATGACATATTCACCATGAAGCGGAATGACCGGCCAATACATTCCTTGTATACATCCCTACGGGGGATGTTTGAGAAACTTTATATTACTATACCTCTCACGGCTACCCCTGAGCAACAGAAGGATATTCCAGAATGCTACCATGGTGGGGGTACTGCTAGCAGCACTTGATCCTGAGTATGAGGCAACCCGATCTCAGATACTTGCCGATTCTACCATTCCTCATATGGAGGAAGTTTACCGGAGGCTTAGCTGCATCTCTGTTCCTTCCAGCACTTCTACTCCACCACCTTCGACGATGGCTGTGTCGCGAGGAAGAGGTGGTCAGTCTTCATTCCATGGACGTGGACCTCGTGGCCGAGGAGGTTGTTTTCGCCAACCATGCACTTTCTGCCATCGCACAGGTCATTCCGAGGATATATGCTATTCTAAGCACGGGTTCCAGCATCGGCGCGGGTAGCTGAGCATGTTACATCTCCGTCGGCATCCACTTCAGATCACCGGTTTGAGGAGTTTGTGGCGCGATTGCGCGATATTATGCCTTAACCATCTACAGATTCTCCAGGAGGTTTTTCAGATATAGCTGCTTCAGCATCTGCCAGTACTTCTGCCGCTGCCAGCACCTCAGGTAGTGCTTCTGCTTTTACATCCTGTCATGATCTCTCAGATTGGATTATGGACTCCGGCGCAACCCATCATCTCTTCCGCGACAGAGGTAGACTTGATTCATACAGAGACATTCCACTTGGAAGCTCAGTGATCATAGTTGATGGGACAAATTCCCCCATCGTTGGACATAGGAGATTACCTTGTCACCGTCCATTCACGAGTTCGTAAACGCCGAGTTAAAGATTGTTTTTATCTTCGTGTGTAAAAATAATAAAATATCGTTCGTTGTAGGCGGCGATCGGAAACGGTGAAGAAATAACCACAAATTTTTAATCAATTTTAATCAAGTGGTTTTTATGTTTATTTTACTTGGGCAAGTCCCAAGGTCGATAACAAGGAGGCAAAGGAACAACCTAGAGATATGTCTATCCAATTTCGTGTTCGGTTTTTCAAGACGGTCTTTTTTTGGAATTTTCAATGCAATAGAGGGATGCAAAATGCAAATTCGGCCTATTTTAGGGACTAAAATGTAAATTTCATTTAAACGATGTCCGAAAAATACGAAACTTGGCCACAATGTAAATGATGATGAAATGAATGCACTGTAATTGGAATTTTTGGATGCAATATGAATTTTTTATTAATTTTCAAATGCAAAAAAAATGATTTTCAATATTTAATTATAATAAATATTAAACCTACTTATTTTCGAGAAATAAAATTAACTAAGATCTATCACTAGGTAATGGATCTTAGAAAAATCCTAGAACTCAAAAATGTGGGGTTTAATACCTATTAAAAATTAAATAGTGAAATATGCAAAATGATTTTTACAGAGCAACTATGCATGCAAATGCAAAGATTTTTGGGCACAATATTAATCAAAATAATCTCTACAATATGTGATTTTTCGGGGATTTTTAGAGCAACAGTTAATCAATGGCAAATTTAAGAGCATAGATTGGGCAAAATATGCTAATTTCCACAGAACAAATAATTATTAATCAACCACTGTTCACAAAAATACCCAGAGTATGTCAAAATGTAGAGAATTATATGAGAAACATCATGCAATTTTTTAATAAATAAAATGATGTCTAGAAGAGGCTCAAAAACTAAGGGGAATACAGGGGTATGAACACAAATATAATAAATAAAATAAAGAAATATGCATTAAGGGGGCCTAAGTGCAATTACCTAGATTATGGGGGCGAGAGTGCAAAGTACCCAGGGGGGCACGTGCGTGGCACGTGCCCTCTGGAGGCGGGGGCTTGGCGGCGATATTGAGAAGCAGCAGGGGGCTGTCTGCAATTTACCCAACGTCACGTGCAAGGCACGTGACTTAGGGTTGAGTGCCGATGAAGTTTCCCCACGCACGTGCGAAGCACGTGCGGGGGACCTCGGGCCTCGAGCCCGGCCTGTGGTGGTGAAGGCGAGGTGGAGACGCGACCTCTCCTGGTGGCGCTGCAGAGAGGCCCGGTAGTGTGGAAGAGGGCCGCTCCGGTGGAGGCTCCTGGAGCTTCGGGTGCCGTGGAGCGGTGGCGTCAAGGCGGGGTTGCGGTGGGGCACCTGCAGTGGCAACTCCAGTAGAAGGTGGCCCGACGAGCTTCTGGCGAGGTCGGAGGAGCTGAAGGATCGAAAGCTCGAGGATCGGCCGAGGATCCCGATGTTGTTGATGATGCGCGGCCGTCTCTGGAGCTTTGGCGGCGGAGTCGGAGTCGTGGGCGATGGAGCAATGAAGAAACTGGAGGTGGTCGATGATGACGTCGTGGCTCGGAGGCGGAGGAGATGATGGTCGGTGAAGAAGGCGAAGTTGTCGGAGCGGCTGGAGTCGATGAAGACGGCGGAGTTGGTGTCGTGGGCTCGACGCAGGAGGCGGAGCAGTAGCAGCAAGGCCCGCAGAGGCGCTGCGACGGTCGCACGAAGGTGGTCGGACCTCGTCGAGGAAGAGGGCACCAGGCTGTCACCCCGATGTGTCTTGAAGCGCAACTCGGCGGATGTCGGAGAAGAGGGGTGGCGACACTCTATATATAGGACAAAGGAAGGGGTCGGCGATGGCGTCGTTAGGCGAGCGGGGGTTTCACGGAGGCGGTTGGTGGTTGGCGAGAACGATTGGGGCCGGTGGTTGCGAAGTTGGCGGCGGAAGTTACGGAGAAGGGGGTTGCGGGTAGACGATGCATCTCAGCCATCCGATCGGCCGAGATCGGTCGGCTGAGAATGCGACACGTGGCGGGATGAGAGGAGGATGGGGCGAGGCACGCGCGGAGCACGTGCCTTGGAGGCACGTGCGACGCACGTGCGGGCGTTTATTTTTATTTTTTATTTTTATAAAAATGAATAAAAGTAAAGCCCAAAAACCACTGACACGTGGCGGCCTCTAGGGCTGCCACGTGTCAGCTCTAGAAAAATCCGAAAATAAAAGATTTGTAATATAAAAAAGAAATAGTGAACGACCTCGGATCGAAAAAGTTCCTTCACGAAAAATGCTCGTCTCGACGAGATCTACAACTTTCATGAAGACATCAAAGTCAAAATCGGTCAAATGTAAAAAGTGAATTTTTGGGGTATCCCATGTACATAGAATACCTTGATTTTTGGTTTTCTAATTTTTTTGTCATTTTTTAAACAAGATAAAAAACTGGAAAAATATAGAGAAATCAAAGATGAATAAAAGACACCTAAATCTAATTTTTTTGGATTTTTTATAAATTTAAAATATATACATAAAATACAAGGTCAAAAACCGTGAAAATATACAATGTACAAAAGAGGCCCAAAATCCAACTTTCACATACGAGCTCCGATTCACTTGAACTTGGTCTTGTTTTGAAGGTAATTGAATGTATATTAGTTCAAAAGTGAGTAGGATGAAATCGGGCATTGGATGGAGAAGATATGGGGCTTTTAGTCCGAAAATCCTGAAACTAGGGTTTGGGTTTTTGGTCCACTTAACAGGGTTAGTGATTTTTTTGTATTTTTCATTTATTCTTGTTAGTGATGTGTACACAGTGGAGGTGGTTTTGTGTCATGCGGTGTTAGCATGAAGGAGTTAAAAATAGGGGAAGTTAGGCTATTTATAGGTCAACTTTGGCTTGGATTTTTTTGGCTTCTTATTTTATGCAGAAATTAATGCTAAAATGCAATTCTTATGAAATCATGCATAAATGCTAATTATGCGAAATAAATGCAGAAATGCAGTTGATTTTTGAGGGACTTGAGCTTAATTAATGAGACTTAGAGTGGTGAATCCGAGATTCATCATCCCCCTATACTTAAACCATGCTCGTCCTGAGCATCAAAAAGAAATGCCATGAAGTGAAACGAGACTGGGTTCCATACCAAGACCATGAACTGAAGGTGAAAGTGAGACTAAACTCGACCTTTGGATTAATAATGTGGCGGAACTTCTTGTGAGACTTAGAATTTTAAAATCAACAGCCCTCAAGTTCTACACATCATTGTCACAGTTTCGGCTCAGAAGTCATCTTAGATCAATCCTCTTCCCAAAGTATACCCTATGAATATTGAACAACCGACTCAAATGTGTGAAGGGTTTTAGCTCTTCCCATCCAGAATGCTGGACTACCATGCTCCTCTCCTCTCCAGTAACTCGTCCTCGGGGTGTCAGGTATTTCCTTCTAAGGTCTGTCGCGCTGTGTTCACAATCGAATGAGGATAAGTTAGAAGAAGAAGAAAAGAACTGGAGGGTGGCCAGTGTAGTCACCTCTCCTTGTGAAGATGGCCAGTGTAGCCGAGTCTCCACCAAGATCTGCAGGTTCTTGAAGCTTGGACCTTTTTGGTCGGATTTTTATTTGGTAGAATGCTTCTTTGTATTTGAAATTTTTGGTGGTTCTGCTTGGATCTTGTTGTGCCCTTACGGATATAGAATCTTTTTGTTCCGTACATTTTTTGGGGTCTTAGAAAAAATTGTGCCCAGCCGTCCATCCCTTTTCCGAAGCTTTATTTCAACCCGTACTCCGGTCTTTAGATTTCCATGCTACCAGAAAAGAGACTCACACAGTCTTCCAACATCCCGTCTGAGTTGAGCTAAGTGCATAGTGCGAGAGTGCGAATTAATTCCCTATTCCAGAGTTGTACCCAGAATGAAGAGACCAGGTTAGACACTAAGAGTCAAACGCTGTACATTGTCATGTGGAACTTAAGGAATTAAGTTAACAGACCTGAAGCTCTTAAAATCCTATTTCTTGGTGAAGTTCCTCTGAAAATTTGGTGGATTAAGATCAAGTCCAGACCACTCTCCGTTTCTACTCATAACTCGGTTTAGAACCCAATGACTTTTCACAGATGCACATGCATGTGATGTTAGATGAAGTGCCGGTGTGTGAAAAGCGGACACATTATTTTATGCAAGGGATATTTTTTATTTTTTATTTGCAAATAAGAAGCCATTTTTTTTTCAAAAAAATTTTGGGCACAGTTAGTGTTAGTAGAAAAACCTTTTTTTTGGTGTGTGCTTGTTTGTTGTTTTTTTTTCAAGTTAGTACCCACCCCGTAAATACATATAGACTTACGCGAAAGTACGAGATATGGGTAAAATATATACAAAGTATATATACAGACCCCCTATACTTAGCGAGTGCTGTGTCCTCAGAGCACAAGAAGCGGAAGACATAGCTCGGGCTAAGCGTAAGGGAGTGGAAAAAAATGAAAAGAAAAGCGGTCGGGAAATGAGGAGAGTATATACAGATGGGTGTTGGTTCCCCCTATACTTAGGCTCTGATCAGCTCAAGTATGAAAGAATGGTGGAAATGGAGCGATCGAGAGTTAGGAGAGGAATGATATATACAGATGGCATCGGTCCCCCCTATACTTAGGCCTTGGCCTAAGTAGAGGAAGAAGCTATACAAGGAGGCCGATGTGGTCGGGAGGGAGGGTGGGTAGCCGATGATTAAGGCGGTTTTCGGCTGATCTTTTTTGAGCCTGCGGTGGGAGATTGTAATGATGAGACGGAGATGAAGCATATGATTCCCAGCTATGATCAGTGTCATCCTCAGAAAAATCATGATGGATAATAGATGAAGTGTTTGAGTCAGATGAATGATATCCATCATCAGAGTTATCCTCAAAGGAGTAGTAATTGAAAGTGGACATACTCCAAGTATTCTGGTCTTTTTGTTTCTTCAGTTGTTTCCTCAGACTTCGTTCCTTCTTGGGGTCAATCGGTTTGTCCTCAGATGAATACTCAGAAGCACCGGTCTCAGTCAGCTCATATGAAATAATTCCAGTGTACTTGAAGAGTGCAGGAGCATCAGCTTTGGATGAGTAGTAGTTAGGAACGGGAGTTGTCCAACGAGAATTGAATTTTGGATCCTTACGAAGATATGGCTTTAGGGCTGCCGAACAGACTTCACTCATGTAGACCATCTTTTCCGGACCTGATGAGAGATCATCAACTGATTCCTCTTCCGAAAGGTCAAAGTTGACTCTCTTTTTATTTCGTCGTGAAGGTTTTGGCTCACTTGAGTATCCAGATGAATAGCCATTGAAATTCTCCTTGGTTGGTGCTTGGTCTGCGTGCTTGTTCTTAGTCTCCCGAATGTTTGAGCACTCTCGATTTGGGATGATTTGGTCAAGATATTCAGAGAATGTTGCTCCAGGGTGTGACCATACATATGTCTCAGGATCGTAGTAGAAAGATTTGTCTATTTTGAGATCCGCGGGAATTGAAATACTGGGGAGAGTCTCTGCATGTTCTTTCTCAATTGATTCGATGTTGGAGCATTCCTGTGTCGAGTTGATATAATCCATGTAATCAGAGTAGGTTGACCCAGGGTGTGCCCATGCATAAGTCTCCGGATCATATGACTCATATACATGATTCTCCATGGTGAGAGCGGCTGGGAATGGAGCAGGGGGGAGATTTTCTAAACCAATAGTCTCATCAACAACCGCTATCTCAGGTGTGGCTGCGGGGTAGGGCTCTTCTACCGCTTCATGGTTACAGTTGTCGGGGACTTCGTGGGTTGCGTCAGAAGATCGTGGTTCCTCAAAGATATGGTCAGATCTAAGTGCTTCCAATGCTGTGAAATTGATTTCCCGAGTCTTACAATCAATAATTGCCTTGGCCAATGCCAAGAATGGCTTTCCGAGAATGATTGGAGACTGGGTGAATTCTCCTTGATGCTCAATATCAATGATCGTGAATTCTACTTTGAGCGGAGCACCTTCGAATTTCATGATGACAGAAATGATTCCTCTCGGTCGCTTTATAGATCGGTCCGCTAATTGAATAGTCTCTCGTTTCTTCCTAATCGGTCCGAGTTTGAGTTCATGAAATATAGAGGTCGGGAGGATATTAATCGGTGAATCGTCATCAATCCGAGCATAGGTGAAAATTGTGTCTTTGATTTCGCAGTCAAATCTGGGCAACCGCTTCACTATGCGGCTCTTGTTTTTTCTCCTCAACACCAAGGAGGAGGCCATTGACAATATATGTCTCTCGGTCTTGGTTCTAATCCTGCCCGACTTTTTCATAGTTAATTTTTCCGTTAAAAATCTTTTAAGGTCGGGGAAGTGTTCAATGGCCTGTAGAAAGGGAAGTTCAAAAATCAATTTTTTCCTAGTGCTTCCCGTACAGTTGGATCCAAATTCTTCATATCGTCTTCAGTTTCAATTTTATGAAATTTTATGATTTTTCAATTTTTTTGTGATTTTCAAACGTTTCCATTTTTTTGATATTTTCTGGGTGGTGTGGGGGTGTGGTGTGTTCCTCAGATGAACAGGGGTTCGGGTGTTCGGAGTGATAGTTAGTGGCATAGTCATCTCTAGGGGAAGAATATGCGAAAGTGATATTATCAGAATCGTCCTTAGGTCCTTGAATTTCCTCAAAATTTTCAGTCTCAGATCCAATCATTTCCTCATTCATTTTCATTTCCGAGTTACAGAGATTAGTCGATCGGCAAGTTCTTGAAATCTATCCTCCATTAAATCAAAATTCTTATTCATCCTCAAAATATTCTCCTAAATCTCTTCATGACCAAGCATGAGAGCAGTTGAGATATGTTTTTGTAATTGAATGTCCTCTTCCATTTTTCTATATGTACTAGAGGAGGAGTCTCTTGAAATATCCGGTATATGATCATTGTTTTCTGAGAGTACCTCCTCAATAATCATGGAAGGTGGCTGCTCATATGGTCTAGATGTGTGGAGTTGGTCCGAGGAGAGTTCAATCCTTTGAGTGGTCGAACCTTGATATTGTGGAGTCAATATACAGGGTTGATGTGTTCCTATGTGGTCGGTCCAATCCTCTGTATGAGTGAAGAGGGGGTTGTTATGTTCAATCCAAGATAATGATTGTTCATTGGTGTTCAAGGGGAGGGTCGATGGAAGAGGTGAAGAAGTGTTCCATTGGATCATGTGGTTATCATCTCCCATAAATGATGGATTGACATTTACTGAATATAAAGGATGAATTGTATGATCAGCGTAAATAGGATTGATAAATGAAGAAGTAGAGCCCTCAATCATTTGTTGGTTTGTCTGCTCTGAATACAAAGGGTTGTTATTCATGAAACAGGTCGGATTAGCAGAGGGAGATGGATTTATTGGTAGTTGAAGGGGAGATGTTTTGGGTCTAAACGATACAAATTCATTTTCATAGTATAGCTCTGATGGATTCTTGGATAAACGTTCGGCTATTTTTGAAAGAGCTGAAAGGAATGAGGGGTTGGATCTGCAAGAGTTATTGGAGAAGAATTCCATGGTGAATTTTAAATCAAGAAAGGAGAGAGATGATTGCACGGGATAAATAAGAGAATTTTTTGTCAAATGTGCAGCTGTTGATCTTCGATATCGGTTCACGCACACCAATGCAAACACAATTCAAACCCTGGATTCACCAACGCACAAAATGAAGCCGTAAGAGTTCGGCTATTATCTTTTCAATTTTAGTTGGTGATAAATCAATCATGGCAAAAATTTAGCGAGCTGAGATTTCGGATTTGGGCTCTACCTTTAAGTGTCGTCTCTCGCTCACTCAGAAAAATAAAATCATCCAAGGTCGGGGTTGCTCTCCTGCAAAAATTCTTGATTTTATGGATGATTTTGAAATCGGCTATATTTAGCAGTCCCAATTTTTAATGAGGTGATCACTGAAAAAATTAGATGAGCACAAATACACGTCTACCATCCAGTTCCAATTTCCTTTTAAAATTATGTGATAAAACAAGAGGGAGGAGTTCGGGAAAAGCCGATGCACGCGAAAAGCAATGATGTATGCTCAGTTAGAAGACTTACAGTGCCTCCTCGCAATCTCCATGTGGGATGCAATACAAAATTGAAAAATTTATTCTAAATGCGTGCAAGCCGATAAAAACCGCACCTAAGCAGAAAGTTCTATTAGCGGGAAGAATTGAGTTAAATTTGGCTAAGTTGAACGATCTAATGTGCGTCTCAGTTAAAGTACAGTGTGGCCTTAGATCCTACGAGCACAATAAAAAATGAAAATGCTCTGAGAGCCGTATGTGCAGGTCTATCCTAATCGCCACTCAAGTCAGGCCCCACCCTCATCGGAGAGTGAAACATGCCACGACACACCACAAATAGAGTTCAAAGTCTTTGTACACACGCGAGAGTCCAAACGGACACCGCTATAAATGAGCAGAAATTAAAATTTGCAGAAATTTAAAACTTAGACTCTACGCTCTCTCACGACTCGACTCGATCTTAATTTTATTGCGGTTTCTTCGAATGTCGGTGAAGATGCGTCGGTTTCTTGAAAAACCGCTCCACGTGCGCCGAGTACCTCGCAAGAAAAATAAGAGAGAGAATGTCAGAGAGTGACTCAAAAAATAATAAAATAAGAAAATAAATGGTGGAAAAAAATATGGGATTTACAATGAAAAATTCGGGGGTCAGATTACCCGAATTCGGAAAATCAAATAAAAATTTTCAAAACAAAAATCTAAGCCGTTTGCCTCCCCGGCAACGGCGCCATCTGACGAATCCGTAAACGTCGAGTTAAAGATTGTTTTTATCTTCGTGTGTAAAAATAATAAAATATCGTTCGTTGTAGGCGGCGATCGGAAACGGTCAAGAAATAACCACAAATTTTTAATCAATTTTAATCAAGTGGTTTTAATGTTTATTTTACTTGGGCAAGTCCCAAGGTCGATCACAAGGAGGCAAAGGAACAACTTAGATATATGTCTATCCAATTTCGTGTTCGGTTTTTAAGGCGGTCTTTTTTTGGAATTTTCAATGCAATAAAGGGATGCAAAATGCAAATTCGGCCTATTTTAGGGACTAAAATGTAAATTTCATTTAAACTATGTTAAAAAAATACGAAACTTGGCCACAATGTAAATGATGATGAAATGAATGCACTATAATTTTTTTGGAATTTTTGGATGCAATATGATTTTTTTATTAATTTTTAAATGCAAACAAAATGATTTTCAATATTTAATTATAATAAATATTAAACCTACTTATTTTCGAGAAATAAAATTAACTAAGATCTATCACTAGGTAATGGATCTTAGAAAAATCCTAGACCTCAAAAATGTGGGGTTTAATACCTATTAAAAATTAAATAGTGAAATATGCAAAATGATTTTTACAGAGCAAACTATGCATGCAAATGCAAAGATTTTTGGGCACAATATTAATCAAAATAATCTCTACAATATGTGATTTTTCGGGGCTTTTTAGAGCAACAGTTAATCAATGGCAAATTTAAGAGCATAGATTGGGCAAAATATGCTAATTTCCACAGAACAAATAATTATTAATCAACTACTGTTCACAAAAATACCCACAGTATGTCAAAATGTAGAGAATTATATGAGAAACATCATGCAAATTTTTAATAAATAAAATGATGTCTAGAAGAGGTTCAAAAACTAAGGGGAATACAGGGGTATGAACGCAAATATAATAAATAAAATAAAGAAATATGCATGAGGGGGGCCTACGTGCAATTACCTAGATTATGGGGGCGAGAGTGCAAATTACCCAGAGGGGCACGTGCGTGGCACATGCCCTCTGGAGGCGGGGGCTTGGCGGCGATATGGAGAAGCAGCAGGGGGCTGTCTGCAATTTACCCAACGTCACGTGCAAGGCACGTGACTTAGGGTTGAGTGCCGATGAAGTTTCCCCACGCACGTGCGGAGCACGTGCGGGGGACCTCGGGCCTCGAGCCCGGCCTGTGGTGGTGGAGGCGAGGCGAAGACGCGGCCTCTCCTGGTGGAGGCTCCTGGAGCTTCGGGTGTCGTGGAGCGGTGGCGTCAAGGCGGGGCTGCGGTGGGGCACCTGCAGTGGCAGCTCCAGTAGAAGGTGGCCCGGCGAGCTTCTGGCGAGGTCGGAGGAGCTGAAGGATCGAAAGCTCGGGGATCGGCCGAGGATCCCGATGTTGTTGATGATGCGCGGCCGTCTCTGGAGCTTTGGCGGCGGAGTCGGAGTCGTGGGCGATGGAGCAATGAAGAAGCTGGAGGTGGTCGATGATGACGTCGTGGCTCGGAGGCGGAGGAGATGATGGTCGGTGAAGAAGGCGAAGTTGTCAGAGCGGCTGGAGTCGATGAAGACGGCGGAGTTGGTGTCGTGGGCTCGGCGCAGGAGGCGGAGCAGTAGCAGCAATGCCCGCGGAGGCGCTGCGACGGCCGCACGAAGGTGGCCGGACCTCGTCGAGGAAGAGGGCACCGGGATGTCACCCCGGTGTGTTTTGAAGCGCAACTCGGCGGATGTCGGAGAAGAGGGGCGGCGACGCTCTATATATAGGACCGAGGAAGGGGTAGGCGATGGCATCATTAGGCGAGCGGGGGTTTCGCGGAGGCGGTTGGTGGTTGGCGAGAACGACGGGGGCCGGTGGTTGCGAAGTTGGCGGTGGAAGTTACGGAGAAGGGGGTTGTGGGTAGACGATGCATCTCAGCCATCCGATCGGCCGAGATCGGTCGGCTGAGAATGCGACACGTGGCGGGATGAGAGGAGGATGGGGCGAGGCACGTGCGGAGCACGTGCCTTGGAGGCACGTGCGACGCACGTGCGGGCGTTTATTTTTTTTAATTTTTTTATTTTATAAAAATGAATAAAAGTAAAGCCCAAAAACCACTGACACGTGGAGGCCTCTGGGGCTGCCACGTGTCAGCTCTAGAAAAATCCGAAAATAAAAGATTTGTAAAATCAAAAAGAAATAGTAAACGACCTCGGATCGAAAAAGTTCCTTCACGAAAAATGCTCGTCTCGACGAGATCTACAACTTTCATGAAGACATCAAAGCCAAAATCTGTCAAATGTAAAAAGTGCATTTTTGGGGTATCCCATGTACATAGAATACCTTGATTTTTGGTTTTCTAATTTTTTTGTCATTTTTTAAACAAGATTAAAAACTGGAAAAATATAGAGAAATCAAAGATGAATAAAAGACACCTAAATCTAATTTTTTTGGATTTTTTATAAATTAAAAATATATACATAAAATACAAGGTTAAAAACCGCAAAAATATACAATGTACAAAAGAGGCTCAAAACCCAACTTTCACATACGAGCTCTGATTCACTTGAACTTGGTCTTGTTTTGAAGGTAATTGAATGTATATTAGTTCAAAAGTGAGTAGGATCAAATCGGACACTGGATGGAGAAGATATGGGGCTTTTAGTCCGAAAATCCTGAAACTAGGGTTTGGGTTTTTGGTCCACTTAACATGGTTAGTGATTTTTTTTGTATTTTTCATTTATTCTTGTTAGTGATGTGTACACAGTGGAGGTGGTTTTGTGTCATGCGGTGTTAGCATGAAGGAGTTAAAAATAGGGGAAGTTAGGCTATTTATAGGTCAACTTTGGCTTGGATTTTTTTGGCTTCTTATTTTATGCAGAAATTAATGCTAAAATGCATTTCTTATGAAATCATGCATAAATGCTAATTATGCGAAATAAATGCAGAAATGCAGTTGATTTTTGAGGGACTTGAGCTTAATTAATGAGACTTAGAGTGGTGAATCCGAGATTCATCATCCATGCATTTACAAAATGTTCTACATGCTCCTGAGTTTTCCATGAATCTACTATCTATTAGTCAGATTACGAAGGATTTGCACTGTCGCGCTATATTCAACCCATCTTTTCTTATTTTTCAGGACATACTAACGGGTAAGGTGATTGGCTGTGGCTCTGAACAGAATGGTCTCTATCGTCTGGCGTCTCTTCCTACTCAGCCAGATCAGTCTCTCCGTACACCTGGCATCTACGCTTTGGTCACCTCCAGCTTCAAAAGATGCATCATCTCTTGCCTCAGAATTCTCCAAGTTCGTCGTTTTGATGTGAAGCCTGTCAGTTGGGAAAACATCATCGAGCTAGCTTCCCTAGTCGTCAGTGTCGGAGCAGTAGCTCTCCTTTTGAATTATTTCATGTTGATATTTGGGGTCCGAGTCGTGTTCCTGACATGGAAGGCCGTATCGGCGATATATCAGTGAGATATATCGCCGATATATCGGTTTCGACAGGGTCGGGGTATCGATATTACCAGTATCTCCTTTTATAGGGATATCTGCGATATATCGCCGATATATCAGCGATATATCGCCATATCGGCTCATATCGGTCAAAAATAACTGGTTTCAGTAGAAAAATCCTGGATATCGATCGATATCGCCGATATCTCTATATATCAATGCTATTATTCATGGAAGATTGATTCAACACCTAGTATTAAAACACATATATCTAGCTACACCTAGTGTTAAAACACACAATGGTTTATATATATTTTGTTTCGGGTCAGGGGCGCTGCCTGTACTGGTAGGGTATGGTGCGACAGGAGGTTGCATACAATGGTTCTTCAACTTGGTGTATGTTTACAAGTTATTCATGTTGTAAGCATTGAATGAAATCGATTTTCAATATCTATAAGTCAATTCTTCAAAAACAAAATATCTATAAGTCAAGAATCAAACATTAATATTATGTTCAAAATGATCGATATATGCGATATAAGCTCCATAGATTGATCGATATATGTGATCTAAGAGTATATTTATAAGCTATTTAGTGATCTAAGAACTTGGATGAACTCCATTTTCAATATATATAGGTCAACAACTAACAATACCAGCAATATTTCGATATGATCGATATGTGCAATATAAAGATCATAGTCTTCACAAATGATCTATATGTGTCATCTAAGTGTATATTTGTAAGTTTTTAATGTTATAAGAACTTGAATGGAATCCATTTCCAATATCTAAAGGTCAGGAATAAACATTAAACATCGATATGTTCGATATGATGACCGATATGTGCATATATGGTCTATAAATGACCGATGTGTGATATAAGTGTGTATTTGTAGGTATTTGTTGTTCTAATATCTTGGATGATCTTAATTTCTGAAAAAATGCCATAAAATTAGTTTTTTGAGCCATTTTCGACATTTCCAGCGATATCGTCAATATATCGTCGATATATCTCGATATATCCATTTCCGGGCGGATCGAAACGATATCGATATCGATACGGCCTTCCATGGTTCCTGATCATCAGGAACACATGTTCTATCTTGAGTAGTTGATGACTTCTCTCGTGTATCGTGGGTATTTCTTTTAAAGAATAAATCTGAAGAAGGTGATATTATTAGAAATCTTATCATTGAAGTATAGAATGTTTTTTCCTCTTCTGTCAAATATGTTTGTACGGACAATGCATTGGAATTCTGCACTCGCTCTCTCTCCCATTTTTTTCGTTCAAAGGTATTATTCATCAAACCACCTGTGCTTACACATCTCAATAGAATGGAGTGGCGGAGCAAAAACATCATCAATACCTTGATATTACTCGAACCCTGCTTATCCAGAGTTGTGCGTCTATCACTTTTTGGGGGGATGTTGTTCTCACGGCCTGCTACCTTGTCAATCGTATGCCGTCCTCTGTACTCGGTGAGAAAATTCATCTTTCTGTTATTTTTCCAGAAAAGGAATTATTTTCTCTTACCCCTCGTGTCTTTGGTGTTGTTGCTTTTGTTCAGCACTTGTCTCTTGGACTTGACAAACTCTCACCTAGAGCTGTCAAGTGTGTCTTTGTGGGTTACTCTCGGACTCAGAAGGGTTACCGTTGTTATGACCCTGTAAACAAGAAATATTTTGTCAGTGCTGATGTTACCTTTTTTGAGTTAGTTATGTACTTCTCCCTTGCAGGTGACAGGTTGGTCTCTTCCACATCTAATGATGACGTTTATATTCCTCCTCCTAGTCTGAGTCCACCTTTGCCCATTCCTGTCCCGATCGTCACTCCAACGTCATCTCCATCACCACCACCACTACAACCACCTATCATGCCATTACCTAAATTCTATACACGTCGGTCAGGTCTTGCTCAGGCGGCACGTCAATCATCCATGACACCTCAGGTATGTTCAGATGCTATTACTAACGATGGGTCAGATAGTGTGCTTGTGTAGGATTCTTCTTTGCAGGAGGAGTGTGCACCATCGAGTACAGTGGATGATGATCTTGATGTCCCTATTGCTATTCGGAAGCAGAAACGGTCTTGCGCGTCTTATCCCCTTGCTTCCCAAGTTTCCTTTCACTGTCTCACAGAAGACTTCCAGAGATTTGCTGTGGCTTTGTCTTCCATGGAGATATCACGGAATTATCAGAATGCTATGAAAATTGACTGTTGGCGGTTGGCTATGGAAGAAGAAATGGTTGCTTTACAGTCCCGAGGTACATGGAGCTTGGTTACCGCTCCATCTGGCACATCTATTGTTAGCTGTAAATGAGTATTCATAGTGAAGTACCACGCAGATGGGAGCCTTGACCAGTACAAGGCACAACTAGTGGCGAGAGGCTTCACTCAAACATATGGTGTGGACTATATGGATACATTCTCTACAGTGGCTCGTCACTCTACTCTTCGCATTCTTCTATCTGTTGCTGTGGTACGCGGCTGGTCCATATTTCAACTTGATGTTAAGAATGCATTCTTGTATGGCGATCTGCAGGAAGAAGTCTACATGCAGCAACCACCGGGGTTTGCTGCTGAGGGGGAGAATCATATGGTGTGTAGACTTCACAAGGCGATACATGGCCTTAAACAGAGCCCTAGGGCGTGGTTCCAGAAGCTTTCCCACCTAATTGAACGACAGAGATTCAAAAGATCAAATACAGATCCCTCGTTGTTCATTCATGAGACTTTTAGAGGTACGGTTGTCATCATGGTATATGTTGATGATATTCTGGTTACAAGAGATGATGCTCATGGGATAGAGATGGCAAAAGCATTTTTGGGCCGTCAGTTTGTTACGAAGGATCTTGGTACCCTACGATATTTTCTGGGGCTGGAGTTTGCCAGGAATACACAGGGTCTGGTGATGACCTAAAGGAAATATATTACAGATTTGCTGGTTGAGACGGGCATGGCTAGATGTAGACCATCGAGCACTCCTATGGATCCAAGTATGAAATTATATGACAATGATACTGAAGAGGTTGACAGAAGAAGATATAGAGAGATGGTGGGTAAGCTTCTTTACATCACTACAACTCGACCCGATATTGCTTTTGCAGTAAGTCGAGTGAGTCAATTCATGTAGCAACCAAAACAGATACATATGTATGTTATATATATGATACTAATGTATCTAAAGTCTTTTCCATGCTCAGGATTGCTGTTAAGAAAGGACACAGACTTATTAATTTCGGCTTGTGCAGATGCAGGCTATGCAGGATATCCTAAGGATCGTACGGCTACTTCAGGCTTTGCAGTTTTTGTGGGTAGCTCTCTGGTTTCTTGGTAAAGTAAGAAACAAACTGTTGTGGCTAGAAGACTTGCATATAGATGTACCTCTACCCATGGCACAAGCAAGCACGAAGATGATGTGGGTTCGAGCTGTACTAGAAGACTTGCATATAGATGTACCTCTACCCATGCAGCTACAACGTGACAATCAACCTTCTTTCTTCATTGCCAAATCCAGCATTTCTTGAAAGAACAAAACATATTGAGGTAGACTGTCACTACACTGGAGATATGATCCAGAAGGGTTTGATTTCTACTTCACATGTTAGTTCAGAGGACCAGACTGCCGACATCTTCATCAAGCCATTGCTCAGAGGACCTTTCCAGAGATGTTCTTCCAAGCTGAGCATGACTGATATCTATGCTCCATCTTGAGGGAGAGTGTAGAGAATATTATGTAGTCGGTGTATCATTTATTCTATTTTTATTTTCTCGATAACCTCTTATGTAATTTACCTATGGGTCCTCTCTATATAAGAGAGCCTAGGGTTCTATGGAATAAACAGATTACTTATTTCCACCAACAATACTCCCAAAAGATGACTAAGTCACGCCTTGCTATCATCTACAAGCGGATCTGGTTTACATCTCAGGGTGACTCTACCCTAATTGAGTATTACGTACATCTCACTAGCCTGTACGAGGAGCTTACAATCTTTCAGCCCTTATACCAAACATGAACAAGAGCATTCAGACTGGCAGGTGTATCGCTTTTTTGATGTACCGCGTCTTAGATATGAAGCAGTGAAAGAGCAATTTCTGATATCCGATGCACTGCCAGCGATGAACATCATCTTTGGACGTCTTGAAGAATTGGAGACATATGCTGCACGACCTTCTACTTTACCTCTCGTGGAGAACTCTTCTCACTTCGCTTTCCTCTGGGACAGGAGGACGCTAGAGCTTCCGAGGAGGTCATGGACATGACTTTGGTCGTGATCATGGATGTGACCTGGACCGTGGTCGTGGACGAGATACTACTGCTTTTTAGTACCCATAGTGTATTCACTGTGGTTGCTGTAATCATCCAAAAAACGATGATGGTAGAAGTTTGTCTTACCTTCATATCAAACCTATAATGCCTATGGGAATGCCTATGATACTGCAGAGGCGTCTTTTAATCAGGATTCCAGTGGATAGACAGTCCAACTCAATGTTATTGATTACTCTCGTTGGATGCATATCCTCTAGACACCGGGGTCCACTTCTTCTACCACTGAGATTCCCACTTCTACTTTGGCTACCACTTTATGCACGATAGCCAACTTTGCAACCACTACTGCTCCTGCTTGGATCATTGACTCATAAACCTCTACTCACTTGACAGGAGAAGCTAGTCTACCAACCTTTTCCAAACCCTCTTAAGTCGGTTCGAGTTGCTAATGGGGCTCACTCGCCTGTTACTACCGTCGGAATCATGGAGTTCTCCAAGCTCCGACTATCTGGGGTTCACCGTGCTCATGATTTCCCTCTTAGCTTATTGTCTATTTATAAGCTTTGTCTTGAGCTTAATTGCTGATGCCACGTGAAACGGATAAATAGGTTATCATTTTCTACGTTTTTTCCGTTATTTAGGGGCTAATATTATTTACGTTTATTTGAGTTGTCCTAATTTTTAATTAAATAAAAGAGATCGCCTGTGATCTCAACGTAGTTAGTTTCAATTTGAATTTCAAAATTAGTTAGTCGGTTAGAGTCAAATTAGGATAAGTAGTTTCGAATTTGAATTTGAGCTTCTATTTTTGTAACCTCATCCCTCCTATATAAAGGGATGATAGGCTATTGTTTTAGGCAGTTCAGTTCAGTTAATATAAAATTTGAGATTTTTCTCTATCTCCGTCTCTCTCTTTCTCTCTCAACGTGGTCTTCACGATTCCCTTCTCCAAAATCCCTCGTTTTTCCGACGAGCTTTCTCTTCTCAATCCCTCCAATTTCTTCTACCAAACAATTCCACCGATCAAAATTTATTTTCACCGTCGTCGAATTTCATTCTGCATCAATTGGTATCAGAGCATGGAAGTTGAATCGTTCTCACGATTCGACGGTCCTGTCGCATATTGGAGAATGAAGCTCGATCAAGCAACCCTATCACGTGGATCACATGCGCGTTCACGTCAACAAAAATTCAAGAAGCGCCTCCGGACAAGCATCAAGGTCCAACAATGGATAGACTCATAGTACAATGTTGATATTTTTGTGGTACAAGTTGACGATGAACAAAATATTGTCGTCGACGAGGATCTGTGCATTGTTCAGATCGTTGTGGATGGAAAAGACGACAACAACGACGACATGCTCACTGTCCAGACCATGTCAGGAGAAAACAACAACGTCGATGATGATTTGCCCGCTGTCCAGGTCATTCCAGAAGAAAAAAGTACCGATCTGCTTGCTATCCAAGTATTTTCAGACCTGCAAACGACACCGAAATCAACTCCGGCACCATCCACGACCCCCTCGCAGGTCCCCCTCACCATTACCTCACCTCCAACCCTCATCCTAGCCTCGATGTCGGCCCCACAACCAACCCCAGCCACAACCCCTGCACTCGCACTCCCAGCCACAGCCTCGCCGCCGCCACCACCCGTTCCCGCTGCCCCCGAAACTGATACCCCGGTCCCAACCCCCCCTGCTCCAGCCCCGACACCCACTCCCACCATCCCTGAATCCATTACGATGCACCCCCCAACCCTCGTGCCCCCTCCCGCCACTTCCACATCACTTGCGACACACCCCCTGTCCTCATCACCCCCTCCTCATGCCGCAATCACACCCCCAACACCACCAACGCCACCACTCCTACCCGCAACCCTCGCACCCCCGATCCCCCTTCCCCACTCCCGCCTGCGGCAACCCTATCTGCCCCATCACTGCTACCTACCTACACTCCTGTGCCATCGCCATGATTCCCTGCCGCAGCCGCCTGTGCGCCTCCTGCTCGACGCACGCACCGCCTGCAGCTTCCACTTCAACGACGCCGCCGCCACTGCTTGGAGGGAAGAAGAACCCTAACAAGGGATCTTTTATCTATACGATCCAGATCCCATGAAATTTGGGATTGGAAGTTAAATTGGAAAAAATGCAGGGACTCCCCTAGACCTAAAACCTTTGGTATAAAGATTAAAGTAAATGGGGATGTAAGAGGAAACTATTTAAGTGAAGGGGTACGAAAATTGCAGCCCACCCCCCGCTGCAACAATATTTAAAGAGGAGTGCTGAAAGAAAGAAATCTGGGAGGTTACTTATCCAATTAGGATTAGGATCATGGGTTTCACCTATTTAAAGGCTCCATGGCTTAATTCATTGGTCACATCTCCTCCTCTACTCTACTTGTGCTACTGCTTTGCTTGGGAATCTCCAAAGGCCGAGTTGTCCGACATGAAGATGCCACATCAGTTTTTCAAGCACCATATCAAGGGAACGACACCCGAGTGGACGCTCGCTTTCGCGTCACACATATTATTCCATCACGAAGCTACCGGCTCCAACGATCGCGCTGCGCCCGCATGAATTACGCCATTTGCTCCTCACCAGTTCTTCCAAGGGATGATCGAGAACGCTGATTTAAAGTTATCAACCCTCCCGCCTGCAGATCCAGCAATTCGTTGGGAGACGAATTTTTCAAGCGGAGGAGAATTGATGCAGCGTGAAACGGATAAATAGGGCATCATTTTCTATGTTTTATCCGTTATTTAGGGGCTAATATTATTTACGTTTATTTGAGTTGCCGTAATTTTTAATTAAATAAAAGAGATCGCCTGTGATCTCAACGTAGTTAGTTTCAATTTGAATTTCAAAATTAGTTAGTCGGTTAGAGTCAAATTAGGATAAGTAGTTTCGAATTTGAATTTGAGCTTCTATTTTTGTAACCTCATCTCTCCTATATAAAGGGATGATAGGCTATTGTTTTAGGCAGTTCAGTTCAGTTAATATAAAATTTGAGATTTTTCTCTATTTCCGTCTCTCTCTTTCTCTCTCAACGTGGTCTTCACGATTCCCTTCTCCAAAATCCCTCATTTTTCCGACGAGCTTTCTCTTCTCAATCCCTCCAATTTCTTCTACCAAACAATTCCACCGATCAAAATTTATTTCGCCGTCGTCGAATTTCATTCTGCATCAATTGCCGTGTGATATTTGATGAGTTTTGTTGCCATTTTCAAGACATCCAGACGAGATAGATTTTTGGTGGGGGGCATGAGAAGAATGACCCCTATTATCTTGACATTTCTCCTGACTCTAAGTTTGCTGGTGCTGGGTCTATCTTCGAAGACCCGTTCCTATGGCATCTACGCCTTGGACATCATTCTGACAAGACTCTCTACATGATGTTCCCTAAACTCTCTACTTTGAAGTGAAGCCTTCTAGTGCGAGGACTGGGAGTTTGGGAAACATCATCAAGCTTCTTTTCTGTTCGTGCTGAGTCATGTAGTACCACTCGTTTTGGGTTAGTTCATTGTGATGTTTGGGAACCTTGTCTAGTCCAGACTCTGAGTGTTCATCGATATTTTATTGTCTTTGTGGATGATTATAATAGGTTCTCCTGTTTTTATTTGATAAAGGAATGCTCAGAAATTAAGAAAATTGTCAAGAATTTCATTCAATGTATCAACTTTTTCTCTATCCATGTGCAAATTATTTGAACTGATAATGTTCTGGAGTTCAGACAACATGACTTGACATCTTTCTTTGCTTCCCAGGGAAGTGTTCAGCAAACATCCTACCACATACCTCTCAACGAAATAGGATGGCGGAAAGGAAACTCAAACATCTTCTTGATATTGAGATGTCTCTTTTTACTCAGATGAATGTTCCCAAGTGCTATTGGGGGGATGCCATCCTTACTGCTGTTTACCTTTTAAATAAGGTCCCAATTTCCGTCCTAAAGGGGAACTCCTTTCTCTCTACTATATCCCAATGAGTCTCCTTTTCCTTTGCAACTGATGATTTTTGATGCGATGTGTTTGTTCACAACCAAGGTTTAAAAGCATGGGGCGGTCCTATGCATTTTCCTGAAATGTGGGGCAAGGTATAAGCCTCAATATTTTTGGAAAGAGAAATAGACTAATGCAAATTATACTGGAATACATCACGACATCACAAACTATTGAAATATATTGTCCAAAAGTGCAATACAAAGTACACACTATAACTATAATTGTTCAAAGTTCAAATATCGTGAAATTATAAAAGAAAACAGAGTAGGAAAAAGAGCTCAACATAAGAATAAATATATTGCAATATATTGTCCACCACATTCGTGTGATCCATCAAAAAAATCACTAATCATCAACACTGATTCAATGGATCCACATCGTTTGTCTCGTCTCACGTCAGCATTGTTGTCGTCATCATCACTGCTGCTACTACTCGTTTGATCCTTAAGAAAATCATCCATATTGTTAGAGATGACATTATTTGTTTTCTATTTAGTTGTAACCCCTTGGGATCCTTTTATGTAATTTCTCATTTTTGAACACTCTAAGGTTTCGGTCTATATAAGAACCCCTAGCCCTCTTGAATAAGATCATTACATTACGTTTTCTTTTTCTTTCTCCACATGGTATGAGAGCAGTGGTCCTAGATCGGTGTTCTAATCTAGATCCCGTCGCCATCACCAAACCTTGTGTCTCCACCAACCTTGCACAGGCCCCTTTCAATGACCATGGCTCTGTGCAAGGTCTCGTTGGCCCTCTTGTCATACGCACAGGCTCCCCAACAACTCCAGATGCCGCTATCGAGGCACCTACATCCTTCGCCTAGGCTACTGCTCCAAAGCTGAGCCCCCCCATCAGCTTTGCAAGGCTTCCGTCTGGAGTCCTTGGCCTTTGCTCGGGATCTATGACCCCATGCTAGGGCTCCAGCAACTACCTCTAGGGCTCCAACATCCCCCGATAAGCCTTTGTCGATGCTCCACCAGCCACCGTTAGGGCTCTATAGTAGGGATGAAAATGATCATATACAAATACGAATATAGGTATTATCATATCCTTATCCATTTTAAAATATGAATATGAATGCGAATACGAATATTGATGGATATGTAAAATGTGTTACCATATCCTTGGATGTAAAACGAATAAGAATCATATACGAATAATAATAGAAATATTTAATAGATTAACTAAAAACATGTTTACGATGGTTTACACATAAAATAAATATACATGATATATTCATTTCATAATAATTATATCAACACCGGTGAACGCAATCATAAAATGGTGTTAGGCACAATTAAAAGTAAATCTATTGCTATACATATGTATGAAAATGAATATATGAATACGAATGCACATATTAGTGAATGTCAAAGTGATATCCATATCCGCATCCATTTTAAAAAGAATATGAATGTCAAAATATGTATAAAACAAATACAATAGCGGATCATATACGAATATATTCATATTCGTTTTCATCCCTACTATATAGCCTCTATTTGAGGCTCCAACAGGGCCTCATAGCCCTCATTAGAGCTCCAACAACCCTCGATAGGGCTCCAACCCTCGCCACAACTTTCGAGTGGTTGTCTAACGACCGGTTTGGGACACGATTTGACCAAACAACTTTGATTTGTGGCATTATAACAACAATTTGCCTATTGAGAAGCCGAATGAGGTCTGAAACAGTGATTTAGGTCACCCATATGCTTGATTGAAACATCTTCTTACTCGATTTTCTTGACCTTCATGACCACGATGCCATCTTCTGAGACCAAACCCTTGTACTCCACCTTTTCAGTTATCTTCATGATTGATAAAGACCACTGTTGTAAAAGTTGATCGACTAGTCGAGTCGGGGGGGTGGGGGGTAACTGACTCGACCAGGCCTAGTCAACCATTAGTCCGTCAACCCGACTAATCGGACCACCTAGTCGGTCGACATTTACATAGAGATTATTTATTATTTATTGCTTATTTAAAAGCAAACTTTTCTCTAATATGCTTAATATTTTATTTAAAGTCCATTAATTATTTTGTTTCGTTATGATAGTATAGAAATGTACAATTCTATGCAAGTATATAAGAATATATGTATAAAAAATAATTTATATATTTAAAATAATTAAAAAAATTCAAAACTGACTAATGGTCGACTAAATCTGATTAGTCGCCCGACTGTCGATTAATCCTTAGTCAGTGACCTCGCTGACCGAGTTTCGATTACTGATTTCTGCAACCAAGATTTAGATCATCTTTAGCCATCTACAAGAACTTGAGACATCTGCTGAACGCCCTTCTGCCATACCATCTGCAGAGAATTTTACTCACTTTGCATCGGACATGAACATAGGACGATTGAGCTTCCGAAGAGGTCGAGACTGTGACTATGGTCATGATCGTAGCCGTAACTTATGACGTGGACATGACTTTGGTCGTGGTTGTGGTCGTGATTTTACTTCTCCTTAGTATCCAATGTGCATTTTTTGTGGGTGCTGGAACCGCCCGTCAGAAAACTGTTGGGTAAAGTTTGGCACACCACCCAATGCCAACAGTGCCTATGAGGCAGCCTCATATGGAACATCCTATGATACTGCAGAGCACTTTTCTAATCAGCATTCTGGTGGAACACCAACCCCATTTAGTGCCTCAGAATACTCTCGTGGTACTACTACTGGTCTAGCTACAACTTCGGATACATTAGCCAACTTTTTTTCTGCTTCTAGCCCTTCATAAATTATTGACTTGGGGGCATCCACACATTTGACATGAGAAGGTAGTCTATTTGCCTTCTCTCAACCCTCTACTTTTGTGAAGATGGTCCAGGTTGCTAACATGACTCATTCCCCCATCTCTACTGTTTGAACTATGGAGTTCTCCTCCAAGCTCCGACTGATTGGAGTATATTGTGTCCCTGCATTTCCTCTTAGCTTATTATGTGTTCAGATACTTTGATTATGGACGAGTTGACAAGTCACATTCATGATGAGATAACTTGGTGTATGTTATTTGCCGATGATATTGTGTTGATTGATGAGACTGGAGATGGAGTAAATGAGAAGCTTGAGGTATGGAGGCATGCATTGGAGACTAAAGAGTTCCGTATAAGTAGGGCTAAGACTGAATATATGGAGTGCACCTTTGATGTAAGCAATGGTGAAGGAATCGAGGTGAAGACTGGTGATGATAACATTTGGAAGAGGGATTCTTTTAGATACAGATACTTGGGATCTGTTCTGCAACATGATGGGGAAATTGATGGAGATGTTACTAATAGAATAAATTGCAGGTTGACTAAAGTGGAGAGGAGCCTCTGTTGTTCTCTGTGATGAGAAAATTCCTTTAAAAATTAAAAGAAAATTTTTACAAAACAATCGTGAGATCTGCTATGCTCTATGGATCTGAATGTTGGCATGTGAATCATAGACATGTGCAGAGAATGGCTGTACCAAAAATGAAAATGTTAAGGTGGATGTGTGTGCACACACACAAAGATCAGATTCGGAATGATGCAATCAGAAAGAAAGTTGGTGTAGCTCCGCTTGGGGATAAGATGCGAGAAAACCGCTTAAGATGGTTTGGCCATTTGCAAAGAATGTCAGCCGGTGCACCAGTTAGGAAATGCGAGTTTTGGGATGTTGAGCCAACTATGAGAGGGCGAGGACGACCCAAGAAGTGTTGGAAGGAGACTATACGAAGGGATCTTAATTTTTTGGATATAAGCCCGAGATTGACCCTAGATAGATCTAAATAGGGGTAAAGAATCCATGTAGCCGGCCCTACTTTATTGTGGGAAAAGGCTTTGTTGTTGTTGTTATTATATGTTCATAAGTTGTGTGCTGAACTAAATTGCAACGATATTTTTTATGAGTTATGCTTTTATTTTTTATGACATCTGGACGAAGCAGATTTTTGATGGGGGGCATGAGAAGAATGACCTTTACTATCTCGACATTCCATATGATTCAAGTTTTGTTGGCGCTGCGTCTATCTCCGACTATCCTTTACTTTAACATCTTTGCATTAAACATCCTTTTGCCATGGCTATCTCCATGATGTTCCATGAACTCTATACGTTGGAGCCCTTTGAGTGCGAGGCGTGTCGGTTCGGGAAACATCATCGAGCATCCTTTTTTGCTTGTGCTGAGTCCATCGTGAAATTCCTTTCTTCATTGTGATATATGTGGATCTGGTCCGATCTGTACTTTGGGTGGACACTAATATTTTGCGATTTTTGTTGATTATAATCTATTTTGGTTCTAGCTGTTAAAGGAGCGCTCCGAGATCAATAAAATTATCAAGAATTTCTTTCAGTACATGCCTTCTCTACTTCTGCTAAATTTTTTTGTACTGATTATGCTTTGAATTCACCCAACATGTCTTGACGACCTTCTTTGCTTCTAGGGAACTGTCCACCAAACCTCCTGTCCATAGACCTCTCAAGTCTCAACTAAATGGGTCAGCGGAAAGGAAACTTAGTCATCTTTGACATTGCTTGGTCCCTTCTCACTCATATGAAGGTTTCGAAGACCTTTTAAGGTGATGCTGTTCTTACTGCTTTCCATATTATCAATAGGGTCCCATCTTTGATTCTAGAGAGGTCCACTCCTTTCGCGTTACTCTATCCCAATGAGTCGCCCTTCCTGCTACCTCTGTGAATTTTTGGTTGTATAACGTTTGTTCACAATTTCCATGCTGCTGTTGAGTTATCATTTAGGATGATAAAGTATGTTTTTCTTGGCTATTCCTGCACCCCAAAAGGATTACATGTGCTGTGACCCTACTGGGCATCGATTCTATATTTCTGCGGATGCTTGTTTCTTCGAACAAACTAGTTTGTTTACACAGTTTGTCATGGGTATTCCATTGGATCTTCCTATACCACCATCCATAATCTGTGCCTGCTCTTGTGCCTTTGCCTGTTCCTCTTATGCAGGATGAGATGCCTTCTTCAAGTGCTCCCGCCACTGCTGTCCTGGATGCTCTTCAAGAGCTTCCCATAGCTCTACGCAGAACAAATAGGCAATATACATTCCACCCTATGCCTCATTTCATTCTACTTATGGTTTATCATGCTTTGACAAGAGATATACAGATGCTCTCATGAGTATTTCTGTTCCCAAAGATCATCACGATGCTTTACATGATCATGGCGGGAGACATGCAATGAATGGAGAAAATAAATGAATGCTATTACATACAATGGAACATGTGACCTTGTATCATATCCCATGAGAATTCAACCTGTGGCTTGCAGGTGGGTCTTCATGACCAAACAGTCGCCTGATGGGTCCCAGATTGAAAGCACGATTGGTGGTCAAAGGGTTTACACAAATTTATGGGGTTGACTACTTCAAGACCTTCTTCCGAGTAGCAAGGATGATCTATTTTCACACTATCTTGTTAGTAGCTGCTAATAAGGGATGTCCTATATTTTAGCTTGATGTGAATAATGCTTTCCTCTATGGAAATCTTGAGGAGGAGGTTTACATGATGTAGCCTCCAGGTTATGAAGCTGAGGGGGAGTGCGTGCCGACTTCGTAAGGCTGTCTATGCCCTAAAGCAGAGTCTTCGGGTATGGTTTGATAGACTCACTATTGAGATCAGTACGCTTGATTTCCAGAGAACATCTGATTACTCTGTTTTTCTCAGACGAAGTGTGATGCCCCGGAATCTGGGTTACCTGTTTACACAACTCCACATCATTTAATTCACGATAGTTCGCATTGAATGCAAAAATACAAAGAAAGATTTCTCGAGTTAAATGCCATTCACAATAATAGAACAAACCACATAAAATCACATGTCACCATACGAAGAAATGCATTCTACCAAGATAACATTTCCAACAAAATGTTCGAAACATGTATCAAGTCCCATATAAAATAACATGTATCAAAAGCGAACTAAGTTTTAATACATGTATCTCAAAAATCTGGCAGAAGTCAGAGCAAGCACAATAAAAAGACAACTATAAGAGATGCTATCATGTATACTGTTAAAAAGATGTCTCTGCTTGTCTGCCAAAAGCAATGAATCTCGTCAACCAAGCTACTCAACTAGAGGCACCTTCCCTGCCATTCATGTTAGAGACATGGAAACGCCAACAATTGTTGAGTACACACATCTCATATTGAAATTACACAGGAATTTAAGTGGATACAATATAAGAGAAGCAAGTAAACGGGCAATGATAACATATATGGAATTAACTACTTGCATGAGAATAAGGTTATCCAACAACAAATGACTCTAGGACTTGTTCATGTTGTAACACAAACACTAACCACTCAACACACTAACCCACTCTCTCACTCACCGCACCCCAAGTCCAACACTTAGCAAATTCATTTTTTGATTATGAGATGATGTGGGAGTAAGAGATCTATAGATAGAACATGCCCTTCCATTGATTTCATTTGTAGGATGTAGTGATGGATTTCATTAAGATATAGATGATTAATGATGATTTTCATGTCATGATCTTTTTCCTCGCCAACCTAATGGCGAAACAGTAACCAACTCAAAGCGGTGAAGAAGCCCCCTAAGGGACTCATCTGTCTTGCTCCCTCAGTGGAAGGGCGGTCTAGTAGGGAGCTAGGCCAAACTTCATCTACGTCCCCTGAGATGGGTGGGAGAGACTCTCCAGTCCGAATCAACTCCAGTTCGGCCTAAATCCGTGCAGGAACGAGACTAAAGAAACTCGAAGAAAAACCAAGAATCCTCCAGCCTAGGAACTCTAACAGAATTCAAGGCCAACATAACTGGTCAAGTGAAAACACATGGATCCCAGGGAAGCAGAAAAATTGCGAGATCACGATAAAAATCGGGGAAGGGACCGAGATCCTAAGCCTGCGCACATGGCGGCTGCTGCCCAATCTGGGCATCATAACTCCAGCCCAGTTGAGGGTCGTCGTACCCTCGCACGATTAGGTGTAAGGGGCACCTCGACCGGCAAAATATCTGACATCACCGATTCACATCAAACCAATTATCCGAGTCAACATCAATCAGTTATGATCTCTATCTTAAGTCCTTACTATCTAAGGAGAGATTATGACTGACCAAGGACAAGCAGTCTCTAGTACATTCGAGATCTGTCTTCCCACGATGTAACACCATTGATGAGATATGGTAAAGTTAGTTTGATAATCAAGTATAACCTAATGTTTCTTGAGTAAATGAAAATGGCGCAAAGGGAATCAAAGAAATATCGAAAGGAGATTATTGATTGAAAATTTCAAATGTGAGCTCAGTCAAACTCATATTATGTCTCTTTTAGACTATAAAATGATTCTCTCATGGCTACGATCTTTGTATAAGACGAGATCTCTGAATTCAAAGCTTTAATATTTAAATAAAATAATATTTTAGATTTCTACCTACCTCCTTCCCTTGTAAATTATTATCCAGAAAAAAGAAGAAAATTTGCATCAGTTTACAAACCGAAGCATTATAAGAATGGTGTGAATGTGAAGCAAGTCGATCATTGTCTTAATTTTTAAAGGATTCTACTTCATTTAATTGCAATATAATCAAAGTAGTTTAACACAATGCATGTATAATCCCTACTGTTAATAGTATAAAAATAAGTGATTGCTATAAAACTAGATCGGAAGGGAAAGTAGTTCACACTCACATACATGCACATCTATATACATCCACAAGACTCTCCCCCTAAACCCTAATACAAGAAAATAATATACACCTTGTTGAGGTTCGTTGAAAACATGATGAACATTATCACACCTAACAAGCTAGACATCAACCCCTACCAAATCCTTACTCTAGACCATCTAAATCCTACTTTAACATCCATATGGGGACAAAATGTGCGAAAAATACACGGAGGACATCAATAAAGGGGGTTTAGCTTTTACCTTTGAGCCCTAAAAAATATAGGGAAGGGCAAGTTTGGAGAGGAGGGTGGAGAACACTACCACCCGCGTCACCGTTGCCACTCTGGAGTTGTTGCCGGTGTGCCGTCGTGCTCACCGAAGTGTGAGGGAGGAGGAAAGGCTAGACGAAGGTAGAGAAATGGATAGGGGGAGGAAGGGCTCGGTTTTGTTGGAAACAAAAGAGGGGTAGGGGGTGCGTGCAGGGGGAAATTGAGGGTGGGGGGAATAGGGTAGGGTCGACGCTGGGGTTGGGGGGGTGTGCATGAGTTTTTATTTTTTTATTTTTTTTTTCATTTCTCATTTCTACTCTTAATGAAACACTCCGACTCCCGTAACTACCACCTGAGATCTTTGATTCGGGCATGTAATGGTCCATTTCGATCGTCTCGGAGTGACGATAAATATGAGTTCATTATCCATATTTTTCCGACATTGGATGAGTCCAGAACTTGAGAGAATATGATTTCGATTTCCTCATTAAATTTTACGATTAAAACTGGTTAAACGACCTCCGATCGACGAACGGATGATTCTACTGGTTCCGGTTCATCGAGACAGAACTAGTGATGGTCTCCCTACCCATCACTGTTTAGATCGCATCACGAGCAATACGATCGATTTTAGTCAATCGCATCTGAACGGAATTAGATCCACGATTTGTGGATCGATCTGGGCTCGATCGACATTAATCAGATTTTTTTGTCGGGTCACGCGGACCCAAATCGGGTCGGATTCCGGTTTAGAATTGGGTGGTTTGGACCTAAGCATTACAAATATAAAAACCTCAAAGGGAGTCTCTTCCTCCAAACTCGTATCAAGGTCAGAGTGACTATATGCTTTATCTAGATCTCATGTATGGTTTCCCTCCATAAAACCTCAATGGGTTTCGAACCCATTAAAACCTCGAAGGGGAAACAATCCATGTCATAAAGCGTATAATTAAATGGGTTTTTATGAGAGTTACCTGGTAAGAATTACAAGTACCGTGCCCACATGTATGTTTCGGTCTCCCATGTCGCCTTTTCGACACCCTATCTATGCCATAGGACTTTGGTTAGGGGTACCTCCTTCCTGCGAAGCTTCTTCACAATACTATTAAGTATATGTACTAGACTCTCCTCATATGTCAAGTCAGGCCCCACACCAAGCTCCTCGTAGCTGATGATGTGGTGAGGGTCAAGCACGTACTTCGTCAGGTTTGATATATGGATGACGTTGTGTATGGTCGACAGGTGTGGAGGAAGGGCTATTCGATAGGCCAGCTTCTCCACACGGGCAATGATCTCGAATGGACCAACGTATCGTGGCGCTAACTTGCCACGAACATCGAACCTCTGCACTCCCTTCATGTAAGATATTCGTAAAAATACTGAGTCTCCTCCCGCCTATATTCACAGGGATTCCACATTTACGCATAATTAAATCAAAGAAAAAGAAATAACAATTGAAAAATGGTGGAGAAGAGCATCGATTTACCTTGAACTCCAAATCTCTCCTTCGCCGATTTACATAGCGCTTCCGATGGCTCTGCATCGTCAGAAGCCTTCACCTCAGTAAGTCAACAACCCTCACAGTCTCCTCTAGGAGATCCACAGAGTAGAGAGCGTGGTCACGTACCTCACATCAACTGAGAGGCTTGAGGCATCTCCGCCTATATAGGGCCTCGGAGGTGCTATGCCGATACTAAAATGGTGGTTGTATGTAAACTCCTCAACGACAGGTGGTCTTTTAGGACACTTTCCACTCAAGGACACACACACACATACACACATAACAAGTTCTCAAGCATTTGGATAGTGCACTTGCTCTGTCCGTTGGTCTGCGGACGGTAGGTGGAGTTCATCTTCAGCTCCGTCTATAACACTGACATGAACTATTGCCAGTAGTGTGACGTGAACCTCGAGTCTCTATCAGACACTACCTCTTGAGGTATATACCATGAAATTTGATGATGTTCTGAACATATAACCTGACCAATTGAGATGGAGTGTAGTTATGCTGACAGGTATGAAATGGACTGACCTGATCACCTGTTAATAATGACCTAAATATCATCATGGCTGCCCTGTGTCCTCGGTAGTCTGGTAACGAAATCCATCGAGATGCTCTCCCACTTCCACTCGAGAATGGGAAGAGACTGCAGCAACCCTGACGATCTTTTGTGCTCCACCTTGACCATCTGACAGGTCAAGCACCTGCTAACATGACAGGACACATCGCGCTTTATCCCGCTCCACCAGAAATGCTCGCACAGATCATGATACATTTTCATACTATCAGGTTGAATAGACAATTGTGAACTATGCGCCTCATTAAGGATATCTTTGTGCAACAACTCATCATCATGCACAACAACCCGACCAACCTTCCACAAAATGGACTCCGCCACCACAAAATCATCGCATTCATCCTTGATGGCACGAATGAATCTATTTCTAATCCAATGATATGTTTGCTGACTTTCTACCATGCGATCCCATAAGCTGCTGAATCGCGAATGCATGCTAATAGATATGGATGTGCTCTCATGAGGGTGCCAATCAACCAATGCTGCAATCATGTCCCAAGTGTACAACCAATTCGCCATACCCTCTGCATGAGCTCTCCTGCTAAGAGCATCTGCCACCACGTTTCCCTTACCAGGGTGGTAAGAGATAGTGCAGTCGTAGCCCTTCAGCAGTTTGAGCCATCTACGTTGCCTCATGTTCAACTCCTTTTGATAAAAAATGTACTTAAAACTCTTGTGATATGTGAAAATCTCAAAGTTCAGAGATAGTGGCGTCGAATAGTGGCGTCAAAGTTCATAGATAGTGGGTGAGGTAACTCTGCTCATGCAGCCTCAACCGACGTGATGCGTACGCAATGACGTGCTCTCGCTGAATCAGTACCACTCCTAGGCCGTCTCCTGAAGCATCTGTGTAAACTGCATAATCCTAGGTGCCTGACGGAAGTGCAAGAATGTGAACAACCATCAGCCTCTCCTTCAGTGTCCTGAAAGCCTGCTCGCAAGAATTGTCCTGGATGAAAAGAACTCCCTTCTGCGTCAACCGCATCAGGGGAAGAGCAATCCACGAAAAGCCGCTGACGAAGCGTCTGTAGTAGATCGCCAACCCAAAGGAAACTGCGGATCTGAGTGACCATCTTGGGTTGCTCCCAAGACATTATCGCCTCAATCTTTGTATGATCAACTGCGACTCCTGCCCCAGAAATAACATGCTCAAGGAATGAGACTTGGGATAACTAAAACTCGCACTTGCTTAGCTTAGCATACAACTTGTGCTTTCGAAGTGTGTCAAGGACTAACTTCAAATCATTTGTGTGGTCCCACTCATTTCGAGAATATATTAACACATCATCGATGAAAACGACCACGAACTTGTCCAGTTAGGGACGGAAGATCCTGTTCATCAAGTCCATGAATGCGACGAGGGCATTCGTGAGTCCAAACGACATCACGACAAACTTGAGTGTCCATACCCAGTCCTAAACACTGTTTTCGGGATATCAGATTCCCGAATCCTCAACTGATGGTAGTCGAACCTAAGGTCAATCTTCGAAAATATCGAAGATCCCCGTAGATGGTCAAACAAGTCATCAATGCACGGTAGAGGATTACGGTTCTTCACCGTTCTCTTGTTCAACTGTTGGTAGTCGAAAATACTGAAGATCCCCGTAGATGGTCAAACAAGACATGATAATTTTATTAATTCCTAAGTCTTCCTTCATCAAACAAACCCAAAAGGATATGTTATAATCATCAATGAAAACAACAAAATACTTGTGACCACACATACTACAAGTCGGACAAGATCCCCAAATATCACAATATAATAAAGCAGAGGCAGAAGAGCAATGAGGTTCAGTCATGCAAGGAATCTATGATGTTTCTCAAACTGATAGGCCTTGTATTTGAAGGGTTTGATTGATGCAAGTTCAGGGAACTTATGAGAGTTCTTCGGAGGACGGGTGTTTGAGAAAGGTGCCACAGGAATGGATCTATAAGAATGGAGGTAGCTACAATAAAACAGATGTCGGTAGGAACATTAAGATATCTCGTGCCCCCACCAAAGTTCTGTATCGTCTAGGTGTCTTGAAAATAGAATTGTTCATAAAATGGCTCTACAACTGAGATCAAAACACAACCTATGCACACATAATAAACTCATAGGAAAGTCAAGAGCGTAAAAAAACTCCAGAAAGCTCGAGTCTTCAAGAGAACTATATACTGCCAACTGAGGTAATGCGAGAATAAGGCATTGTTTGCTAACTGAACATACTTCATATAAGTAGATAGCATGGCGGAAGTTAGAGAACTACACTCCCCGTCAGATGGAAGCTCTAGAATCAATAAACTTAGTTGATGGAGAAGCTAAAGCGGAATTAGTTACAGTAGATAATGTAGTAGCTAGACTGGCAGTAGGTCTATGAGTGGCAGTGTTACCCTACACCAACTGCTTGAGTCGAGAATAATCCTCAATACTGTGTCCCTGACTCCCTGATCAGTAGTCATCTCGACAGAGAAATCATCAGATTTGATAGAAGCTTGGTTCGTTGTAGGAGGCTTTCTGAGCTTTGTCTAACATCTATCAGACGGATGACCCATTATGTAGCAGTGCATGCATGGAGGATAGCTACGTCTTTGACCATGTCTAGCGTGACCACATCGGCCACCACGAAAAATAGAATCTCTTCATCCGGGTGACATGAGGAAAGCTGTGGACTTGTCGGTTGAAGTAAACCAAGTGGCCAATAACGGAATCAAGCTGTTGGAATCGTCCGAATATGACATGAAATGATGGAACGGTGGTGGAAGTAAGGAACCCAAGGTTCAGAAATGCGGTATTCATTCGGTAATGTGGTTTAAAGCGAGTAAGCGGATATGGGAAGGAGTATACAGAAGTATATGCGGTTTATAATATTTTAATTTAAAATATTATAAAATAAACAATAAAACATGATTATGTAAAAAAATTGATGATCTAACAAAATGAAAAATCAAAAATTTCAAATAAGATAATATAATCAATAAGATATATAAGCATGATATTATAAATTGATTGTTTTTTAGTGTGTATTTTGAAGTTAATGCATATATATACGTATACATCTTTAAATTCAATAGTGAATACACGAATTCTATAAGAAAACTTTTAATATATATGTAGATCCTATAGATAACAAAAGGTAAAGAATAATCATAGGTATACAAATCATACACCCAAAATTATACACATATATGTATCTCCAAGGGACAAAATATGTTGACACAAAATATAGGGGAAAATTGTATTTGGATATAAAATTTATTAGAAGCACAAAAAAGTAAAGTGCCAGACTGTTGGTCAATTATTTCATGTTTATTTGAAGAATTAGAATAAATTTCATTAAATAGAAAATTCAAAAAAAGCAGTAAACAGTTCATTAATAAGTGTTGAGAACAATGAGAAAAAAAGATATGAGAAAAAATACCCTACATTATATTCCCAAATGCAACATATACGAGAATAATGAAAATATGCATCAACGCAAATGATGATATAAGAGTTATTTGGGAAAAAATTGAGTTAACGTGCCATCAATATGTCATGGATTAATATGAATCCTATCAGATATGCGGCCGCATATACCACATATACGGATCGCATATGCGTTTTGACCGCATATTGCCGCATATGGCATATGCGCTTCGGTCAAGTGACCGAATACGCATACGCGGCCGCATATGTGGCCGCATGGACCGCATTTCCGAACACTGAAAGAACCGATCCTTCGCTTTCTGATAGCGATTACTCAATTCTGCAAGAAGCCTATATGCCTACCATCCAGATCTCTATGTCACTTGCTTGGGGCAATAGCTTCTCTGAAACACAGCAAGTTCCTTGTACAAACCAGAAATCTGTTGATAGTACTGCATAGATGAGGAGTCTTCCTTAGAGATAAACCAAATCTACATGTAGATGGCAACGAGATGGGATTTGGTGGTATGTTGGGAATATGTATGAGTCAACTCCACCGCATCTTCTTGGATGCTTCCTTGTATTTCTTCCATTTCATGGAATGATAGTTGTTCAGTAGCATTGACTAGTAGTATTTGTCCTCTACTTAGGAGTATCTTTTGTAAGAACATATATATTCCTCTATCTTGCCAAAAATGACTTAAAAACCCAAGACTCAAGTTTGATAGAGGTCCCCTATACCACAATGGATGAGGTGGATACTTGGGGTTTGTGTCGGTAGATCCATCACTGTCAGATTGAGGATAAAAAGTCAAAAATAACGAGTAGATATTCTACATGAGCATTAAATTAGTTCAAAGCAAAAGGAGTTACACACAATGGATACAGAGAATCTCAATAGCATAAGCAGATTTCGAAACCACGAACTAGAGCAACCTTCCATAGAAGTCCTTGAACCTCATGCTACTGGAGCAACCCAGACTCTTTCCACCAAATGTTGCAGAGAGGAGTATTGCAAGTCCAGGGGCCTCATCGCAAGTTGTATCTTGAGTCCTAAGTCTGCATGGTGAGTCCCTTGCTGCGCCAACATTCTGGATTATTGCGTATGGAAATAGTATGCAGCGAGAGCGAGTTCTGCCCTGAAAAGGAGATTGGGGGCCTCGACATTGTCAACTCACTGATACTGATACATCATTTAATATATCAACAATATTTGGTGATATTTTAGGCCATGATTCGATGGAAGTACACGACACAAAATGCAGCTTAGTGGTGGAGTGAAGAAGTAAACTCTTAACAAAAAAGCAGAGCTTCTATCTGAGTTATACATATGGAAACTTCCTCCAATCTAAGAAGGTAAAGAAAGAAGAAAATAAGGCAGTTAATAAAGTAAGGATGAAAGCTTTGGAGCTTTTGTGCATGAAGCTTGACTTGAGGGAAGTTATGAGATATTTTCAAGCTAAGTAGATAGAGAGAAGTTAGGAGCATCAAGGATGAAGGTGAAAGAGCCCCAGTGGTTAGTGATGATATATAATCAATGTTTAAGAGTTACTTTGCAGGTTTTTAAGGATAATGATGTTTAAGAGACTAAAGAAATTTGGAAGGAGAATAATACAAAGGATATGAATTTTTCTGATCTAAGCTAGAGTTTGACTCCCTCTTGTGGGTACTTGCGTACCCACTTAAACGGTCTGGTGGTAGTGCAGTGTGCCTACCACCCAAAAGACCAGGGTTCAAATCCCCCTTGTTGGGGTTGCGTTAGGTAGTCGACAACCAACGTAAAAAATACTCGAATCTTTCAACATGGATTTTGAGCAAGAATCTGTTGGAAGAAATGAGCAACTTGTTATTCCAGGGAACCCTAGGCTCTCTTATATAGGGAGAGACATCACAGGTAAAATACAGAGTAGTCCAGAGAACAATAGGAAATTATAAAAAGGTACATAATATATAATAATATCAGTCTCTACACTCCCCCTCAAGGTGGAGCATAGATGTCTATCATGCTCAGCTTGGAAGAGCATCTCTGGAAGGGTCCTCTGAGCAATAGCTTGGTGAGTACGTCAACAGTCTGATCCCCCGAGCTCATGTGAGATGTAGATATCAAACCTCTCTGGATCAAGTCTCTAGTGTAGTGGCAGTCAACTTCAATATGCTTTGTTCTTTCATGGAATGCTGAATTGTTCGCAATAAACAATGCTGCCTGATTGTCGCACTGAAGCTGCATAGGTAAAGGTACATCTACATGTAAATCCTCTGGTACAGATCGAACCCACATCATTTCAGTTCTTGCTTGCGCCATGGCCCTATATTCAGATTCAGCACTGGACCTTGCCACAACAGTTTGTTTCTTGCTTTTCCAAAAAACCATAGAGCTCCCAATAAAGACGACAAATCCTGAGGTCGACTTTCGATCCTTAGGGCATCCTGCATAATCGGCATATGCACATGCTGAAATAGATAAATCTGTGCCTTTTTGAAATAGTAACCCTGAACCTGGAGAAGACTTTAGATACCTCAGTATCATGTACATGGCATCCATATGAACTTGTCTTGGCTGCTCCATAAATTGACTCACCCGGCTTACTGCAAAGGCAATATCGGGTCGAGTTATGGTACTATAAAGAAGCTTACCCACCATTTCCTTATATCTCCTCTTGTCTACTTCAGCAGTGTCGTCATCATACAGCTTCATGCTTGGATCCATGGGAATACTCGATGGTCTGCATCCATTCATGCCTGTCTCAGTCAAAAAATCTGTAATGTGCTTCCTTTGGGTCATTACCAGACACTGTGCATTCTTGGCAAATTCCAACCCTAGAAAGTATCTTAGGGTTCCAAGATACTTCGTGATGAACTGACGTCCTAGAAATGTTTTTGCCCTTTCTATTCCCTGAACATCATCTATTGTAACCAGAATATCATCAACGTAGACCATAATGACAACCGTACCTACAGAAGACTTCTGAATGAACAACGAGTGGTCTTCATTCGATCTTTTGAATCTCTGTCGCTCAATCAGATGGGAAAGCTTCTGGAACCACGCCCTTGGGCTCTGTTTGAGACCATAAATCGCCTTGTGAAGTCTACACACCATATGCTTCTCCCCCTCAGCAGTGAACCCTGGTGGCTACTGCATGTAGACTTCCTCCTGCAGATCTCCATACAAGAAGGCATTCTTGACATCAAGTTGAGATATAGTCCAGTCACGTACCACAACAACTGATAAGAGAATGCGAAGAGTAGAATGACGGGCCACCGGAGAAAAAGTATTCATATAGTCTACGCCATAGGTTTGTATGAATCCTCGTGCAACCAGCCGTGCCTTGTATCGATCTAGACTGCCATCCGCGTGGTATTTCACTGTGAAAACTCATTTACAGCTAACAATGGATGCATCAGGAGGAGCAGTAACCAAGCTCCATGTGCCACGAGACTGTAAGGCACACATCTCATCTTCCACAACCGTTCTCCAGCAATCAATCTTCATAGCTTCCTGATAGGTCCGTGGGATGTCCACGAAAGTCAAAGCTGCAGCAAACCTTTGAAAGTCGCCCGTGAGGCGATGAAAAAACACCTGAGAAGCAAAGGGATAAGATGCACACGTCCGCTTTTGCTTCCTGATAGCAATGGGAATATCAAGATCACCGTCCACTGTACTGGATGGGGTAGTCTCCTCTTGCAATGAAGAATCCTGCACATGTACCATATCTGACCCGTCAGTAGTACTGCCATCTGAACATACCTGAGGCATGATGGATGGCTGACGTGTAGCCTGAGCAGGACCTGACCGACGCGTATAGAATTTTGGTAAAGGTGGAATAGGAGGTTGTGTTGGTGGTGGTGGTGGAGGTGGTGGTGGTGGAGGTGGTGGTGAAGATGGTGTGGTAACTGGAGCTGTAGTGGACTCAGGTGAACTCCAACTAGGAGACGGAGGGACATAGACATCATCTTTGATAGTGGATGGTACCAATTGGTCACCTGCAGGGGAAAAATACATAACAGACGCAAAGAACGTGACATCAGCACTGACAAAGTATTTCTTGTTGATGGGGTCATAACAACGGTAGCCCTTCTGAGTCCGAGAGTAACTGACAAAGACACACTTGACAACTCTAGGAGAGAGTTTGTCAAGTCCAGGAGTCAGGAGATGAACAAATGCAACAGTACCAAAGACATGAGGAGTTAGTGAGAATAATTCCTTATCAGGAAAAATGATAGAAAGAGGAATTTTCTCACCAAGGACAGATGACGGCATACGATTGACCAGATAACAAGCTGTAAGAACAACATCCCCCTAGAAAGAAATAGGAGCACAACTCTGAATAAGGAGAGTTCGAGTGATGCCAAGTAGGTGATGATGCTTTCTTTCTGCCACACCATTCTGCTGAGATGTGTAAGCACAAGTAGTTTGGTGAATAATGCCCTTCGACGAGAGAAACTGAGAGAGAGACCATGTGCAGAATTCGAGAGCATTATCTGTACGAACATATTTGACAGTAGACGAGAAAATATTCTGCACTTCATTAATTAATTTTTTAATCACATCTCCTGCTTTAGATTTATTCTTTAAAAGAAAGACCCAAGACACACGAGAGAAATCATCCACAACAACTAGATATAACTTGTGTCCCTGATGATTGGGTACATGACTGAGACCCCAAATGTCAATGTGAAACAACTCGAACGGGGAGCTACTACTCCGACTCTGACGATTAGGAAAGCTAGACCGATGATGTTTTCCCAACTGACACGCTTCACAGCGAAAGGAAGACCTGGGAGAGATCTGAGGCATAACATGTCGCATTTTCTGGAGCGGGAGATGACCAAAGCGAAGATGCCAGATGTACGGAGAGACAGGTCCGACGGAATGAGAAGAGACGCCAGCATAAGAATTCCGGACCAGCCGATACAGACCATTCTGCTCAGAGTCACAACCAATCACCCTGCCCGTTAGTATGTCGTGAAAAATAAGAGAAGTGGGGTCAAATATAGCACGACAGTGCAAATCCTTCGTAATCTGACTAATAGACAACAGATTCATGGAGAACTGAGGAGCATGCAGAACATTCTGTAGACTCATAGAAGGAGATAGGAAGACCTCCCCCTGTCCAACAAGGGGGGAATGAGTCTGTCGCGATCTCGGCAGAGGTGATGTGTGGCACCAGAATCTATAATCCAATCAGATATATCATGAGAAGACGTAAGTGCAATAGCACTACCTGAGGTACTAGCAGCAACAGAGGAACTGGCAGATGCTGTAGCAACATCTGAATGTCCACCAAAGGAATCACCAGATGATTGTGGCATAATATCACGTAGGCGTGCCACAAGTTTCTCGAAACAATTGTCTGCAGTAGGTGCTGATTGGGGCAGAGCATGCTCGGTTACACGCGCCGATGCTGGGAACCCATGCTTAGAGTAGCATGTATCCTCCGAGTGGCCTGTGCGGTGACAGTATGAGCATGGCTGACGAAAGCGACCACCCCTACCACGGGGTCCACATCCACGTCCAGAAGACTGACCACCTCTCCTACGCAATACTGTCATCACTGATGGGGGTGGAGTAGATGAGCTGGAAGGAACTGATACGCGACTGAGCCTCCTGTATACATCCTCCATTGGAGGAATAACTGCATCAGCCAAAATCTGAGAGCGGGCGGCCTCATACTCAGGATCTAGGGCTGCAAGTAGAATGCCCACCATGGCATTCCAAAATGTCTTCTGCTGCTCAGGAGTCGCTGTGAGTGGAATGGTACTGTATAACTTCTCAAACATCCCTCTCAGGGACGTGTACAAGGAGTGAAGAGGTCTGCCGTTCTGCTTCATCGTGAATATATCATGCTGAAGCTGTAACATCTTGGTCTCATTCCGCACGTGGGAATACGTTGCAGCCAGAATATCCCACATTGCCTTGGTAGTGGGCTGATGGAGGACATCATTGGCAATCTCCATCGACAGTGTACCTGACAACCAGACCTTGGCATACTAATCATCAGCCTCCTACGAGGCATATATCCCTGTCTTCTCTGCTGGCTCATCCTCAGTAAGAATGTGCTTCTTACTGTTCGACTTCATGAGACTCATGAACTGCACACCCATAGCTCATAGTTCGACCCGTCCATCTTGACTATTGACGCATGACCTTTGAACGCGCCTATGGAGGGCATATCAACCTTGGATTCTGACATATCGTCGCTGGAGAAGAACTAGGGTTTGGAGACAGAATCACAGATGTCTGCACAAACTGCATAGGATTCGAGTGCGTATGTAGACGTTACGCACCCAAATCCATAGACCTAGAGGAAGAGACGGCTACGATCAAGGCGACAGGAGGCAACGCGGTGCCGGGTAGAACAAAAGCCGACCGACGGCAGGTGGAAGGGCCGGTTAGGATGGGGACCGGTGGCCGGTTAGGGCATAGTCTAGCGGCAGGACTGGGGGCCGGCAGCTGGGCGGCGGGACCGGGGGCCGGAATTGGGGGTCGGCGAGCAAGCCCAGCGGAGAGGAGGGCGGCGGGGAGGAGCCCGATAGGAGGGCGACGGAGAGGAGCTCGAGAGGGCGGCGACGGCGGCGGAAAAAGAAGAGGGGGTGGTGGTGGAAAGAGAGCCCTAGGGTTTAGGCTCTGATACCATGTTTGAAGAAATGAGCAACTTGTTATTCCAGGGAACCCTAGGCTCTCTTATATAGGGAGAGACCTCACGGGTAAAATACAAAGTAGTTCAGAGAACAATAGGAAATCATAAAAAGGTACATAACATATAATAATATCAATCTCTACAGAATCCATGTAGCCGACCCTATTTATAGTGGGAGAAGTCTTCGCCATTTTTTAAAGCTAAAGTTCTCAAATTAGATCTTTTCAGAAGCATAGAACTCTTGTAGCAGACTCCACTTAAAGTGGGAAAAAGCTTGCTGGTTGTAAGTTCTCACTTTGGGCTTATTTTCTACTTTGAAGCTGTGTTTGTTTTCTCCATGATGCATGGTTTTGTTCTTTAACCATTGAAGTTTTCTTATTAGAGATGATTAATAAATAACAATTTTTGTTTGTAATTTTTTATGGATTATTTAGAATGGTATGCTATGAATGATTTATGGTTATATGGTTTCCAAGATGTTATTGGATACCAAAACATGAAACTGAAAAATAGTTCATCTTTATCTAGTATTATGTGACTTGTGCATTTTAGATCATGCTGTTTGTTAATTTTTTGTATTACCTTTTTTGTTTTGCAACCATTGTTAAATTCTTCTGTTATCATTTTTCCTTGATTCTTGGCTCTTTGGCACCACACAGAACATAGTCAAATTAATTATCTTCTTCTTTTTCAGCGTTCTGCTGGAAGGCCCCCAATTCCTAGGAAAAGGCCACCAGAGAAGATGGAAGAGCAATCCTTAATGTCTAATCATCCTTATGTTGACATGGTATTTTTTTTAAGAAACTCTTTTTTTTGGGGAAAATCAGATATTAGCCACTAGAAATGAATTTATACTTAACTGATGGTTGGGATTTCAAAGAGTTTTTAGGGGTTTTAGGAAAAAAAGCATCACTATAAAAGCAGATAATGGATGGGAGGGACATTTTTCCACCTAAACTATATCCATTTAAATTTTGGCATTTAGTCTAGGGATATTTACACTCATAAACCTGTGTAATTTCGTAATTACAATCATAACCCTGTGTAATCCTAAATTACACCCAGAACCCCGCATAAGTACGTCGTTTTACGCCCATAATCCTCCGTTAGTTTAGTTCATTAACTCAACCAGAGGATTGAGCGCATCTAACCAATCCACGACCTAACGGTCGAAGTTAACCCAAAGTAAAAAACCCCTACCCCTTCTTTCTCCAGTTCCATGCTGTCGACCACCTCCCCTTCCTCCTCCACCCCCCATCGACCACCTCCCCTTCCTCTCCCTCCGACTTCCCCTCCCCTCGTGTGAGCAACTATTGCTCCTCCTTCCCCTCCCCTCACGCGAGCAACATCACTGACACCCCTTGCCCTCAACTCGCGCGAGCTGCTCCTCCCCTTCCAGACCCACCCTCCCCCTTCCTCCTCTAGCCCCAACCCCCTTCCCTCCCCCCACGCCGACCACCTCCTCCTCCCCTTTCTCCCCCACCCTGACAACCTCCCCTCAGTGTCCCCGCCACACCCCGACGCCCGTGGTCGAGCCACATATGAATAGGGGCGGACACGAGAGGGTATCGATGCACTCTACCTCCGCAGGCGCCCACGTGTGCACGTCGAGCCACATATGAATGGGGGCGGGCAGGAGAGGGGGATACGTAGCGACATTGTCCCAACCCCGCTAGTCGTTGGGATGGGTGCTACGTGCGAGATCGTTGCCCCGGAGATGAAGTACGACCACCAGAGGATCTATCCGTTGCAGAAGAGGCTCTTCGATGGGATCACTGCCAGACTGGATGGCGCGGTGGCGAATGGGAGCCTTGAGAGGAGGTACCTCAAGAATTTGAACCTATTGTTTGCATATGTCGAGGGGGAGAGCCTGCTCCAAGGCCTTAAATGTCGGTTTCGGTCACCATTTCGGTACCGGCCCAAATAGAATTTCGATGGAATTTCGGTGGAATTTCGACCGAATTTCGGTCATTTCGGTCGAATTTTGATTTCGACTGGTTATCGATATTCGACAGAAATTCGACCAAATTTCACTGAAATTTGAGGGCATCTCTGCTCATGGGATTGAAGGAGGTGACGGTCTTGAGTAGGAGCACATGCACTGGTGCGAGCATAGAGCTCTCATATGTTATGAGAGCGCTTGGGGTGGACGAGGATATATCTCACACGTCGATTAAATTTGGTATTGGGAGGTTCACGACTGAGGTGGAGATCAATAAGGCAGTGGAGCTCACGGTGAAGCAGGCAGAGAAGCTGAGGGAGATGAGCCCTTTGTACAAGATGTTGAAGGAGGGGATAGATATCAAGAACATACATTGGGCGTAACATTGTTATAACTGAATGAAGAGACATGGAAATAGAGCCGCATGACAAATTGGAGTTCATTGGGAATATACTTAAGTAATCTGATTAATTGGATCTCTTTTTATCTAATTATCGAAGCTCGACGGTGCATGAGAGGAGGGAGTCGAAGAAGAGAGTAGCGGAGAGGAGGGACATGAGGAGGGAGTGCAGAGGGAAGGACTTGCTGGTGCAGTAGTGATGGATGTGGCAGAGGATGAGGCGATGGGTTCTGGAGGAGGGGAGGCTGGAGGAGGAAGGAGAATGGTCTCATTTGTAATAATGGGAACTTAAAGGGTTCAAAATGTAAAATATTTGACGGATATTGTCATATTTAATGGGAAATTGGATGTAAGTTAACACAGGGTTATGTGTGTAAGAGTTAAGCACTATTGAGGATCCTGGGTGTAATTTACGGTTACACTTGGTTATAATTGTAATTATGAAATGACTCAGGGTTATGGGTGTAAACATCCCTTTAGTTTAATAAGCTGACTTTGGAAATTTTGGGGTCAAGGGGATGTGTATGATCGGTGTAGAAGCCAAGACCTTTGTTCATTTTATGCTCATCTTTTGATTTCCCTAACTAAAGATAAAGGAATTACCCATTTACATGGAAAAGAGTATTTGTTCGGACAAAGGCAAGACATATCTAAAGTTGGATCCATAAGTCTAGTTGAAATCTTGTGAAAGGTGGCATTGGATGGATTTTGATAAAGAAGCTATAGAAAGATTCAAAGCTTTAGTAAAAAATTGAAACATTAGCGGTGCTGCTAATTTTCAATATCTTCCCCCAAACTCTCACTACCACCTATATCTGGTTATCCTGACTTTCCATCTTCAACTCCATGAAATGCCACCACTTTTCTGTGGCTATGGTAAGCCCTATCTCCTGATGGTTCTATTGATCTCTCTTCATCTTCCTCCCATGGTGTCAAATATCGTCGAAATTCGATCGAATTTCGATTTCAACATGCCACCAAAATATGACTGAAATGGTCGATATTTCGGGCTGTAAAGGGGGCTCATTGAAGAAAGTGGAATCAAAATTTCGACCACATTCCGGTCGAAATTCAGTTTCGGTCAGTCATCGATACGGTCATCGAAACTGATATTTGAGACCTTGCTTCTTCCTCTTAACCTTTGTCCTACACTCATTTGCGGCCTTGCTTCTTCCTCTTAACCTTTGTCCTATACCCATACCTTTTCTAATAACATATAAATATTATATGTGCAATGTGGGTATTTCTCGAGGTATTTGCTGAAGATCAAGAGCTTCCAATTGTCTGTATACATAATTGATGTACAATTTAGAATTTTTTATTAAATATTAATTCCGATGGATTGAGCATATTTGTGGTGGAAGAGTATCTGTCAGTTTTTTTGGAAAACATTGACATCTATATTAGTGAGAAAATTATGAAATAAAAGTTTATATCATTTTCATGAACCAGAGAAGCCTCAAAGGAATTCCTTTGACCGAGCTCTGAGTCAGTGCTGCCCAATTCATATAAACATTGCAATGCACATACACCAGTACTTAGAAATGGCAAGCCATGGACTGAACTCTAAATGATCAAAAGGTCATTTGGATAAACAATGTATCAATTGCATAGATTGGTGAAGGTTAGGGTGTAGGTTTTAGCGCATCACGGAAGCATGTAAATCGTATCAAATACGATTTTGGGCAACTAGTTATACTAGTTGCAATGACATCTGAATTTAAAAATTTTAATTAGATAAAACCACATGATATGAGAACACTTCTCAAATCATTTCATCAAGATCACAAACGAGTAATATTGAATTACCTCTTGAAGTGTGTTTACGATCGCATGTCTCTAAATGAAGAGACCTCCTGTCTCAAGTCCGATCCATCGAAGGATGCACTTGCGGGCGCGTGGATGAGACACGTGCTTCTTCAATCCGAGTTGATGATCCAAGCGTAGAATCTCCTAATTTCTTCTCACGAAATCCATGGCCTTTCTCACGAGCAAGATGCATCGAAGAAGACGGAGATCCACGAGCAGTCGATCTGGTAGCACAACAACGATGCAAGGCTCTTTGAGTCAATATAGTGGAACGACCACAATATTGAGAGAGAGAGAGACACATTGTGCATGTATCAGAGTAAAGAGAGTTATTGATCTTGAAGTTGTTGTAAAGAAAGAGTTAGATCTAGACTTTCTTTTATAACAAATTGGATGGCCGTGGATCTCAATTTACGTGCACACATAATCAATGGTGTAGATTAATTTGTGCTTTCAATTAATGGCCATGATTTTGTTGCATAAATTTGCAACTACATATTAATTTAAAATAAATTAAGCACATCCACCAGTACTTAGAAATTGAAAGCCATGGACTGGACTCTAAATGATCAAAAGGTCATTTGGATCAACAATGTATCAATTGCATAGATTGGTGAAGGTTAGGGTTTAGGTTTTAGCGCATCAAGAAAGCATGTAAATCGTATCAAATACAATTTAGGGCAACTAATCATACTAGTTGCAACGACATCCGAATTAAAAATTTTTAATTAGATGAAACCACATGATATGAGAACACTGCTCAAATCATTTAATCAAGATCACAAATGAGTAATATCGAATTACTTCTTGAAGTATGTTTGCGATCGCATGTCTCTAAATGAAGAGACCTCCTGTCTCAAGTCCGATCCAACGAAGGATGCACTTACGGGCGCGTGGATGAGACACGTGCTTCCTGCAATCCGAGTTGATGATCCGAGCGTAGAATCTCCTAATTTCTTCTCACGAAATCCGTGACCTTCCTCACGAGCAAGATGCATCGAAGAAGATGGAGATCCACGAGCAGTCGATCTAGTAGCACAACGGCGATGCAAGGTTCTTTAAGTCAATATAGTGGACGACCACAATATTGAGAGAGGGAGAGACATTGGGCATGTATGAGAATAAAGAAAGTTATTGATCTTGAAGTTGTTGTAAAGAAAGAGTTAGGTCTAGCCTTTCTTTTATAACAAATTGGATGTTCATGGATCTCAATTCATGTGCACACATAATCAGTGGTATAGACTAATTTGTGCTTTCAATCAATGGTCATGATTTTGTTGTATAAATTTGCAACTACATATTAATTTAAAATAAATTAAATATATTGAATATTCATTAATAATTTGAATTAAATCAATTAACATGTGGAATGAATTGAAAGAGAGCAAGCCTCCTTCCTTTCATAGAGTGGACGACCACATTGAAATATGACTCAATGGTGGTCGTCCACCCTCTATAAAGGGAAGATGACTCTCTCATTCCAAATTTGTGAGATCTCATATTTCAACAAATATTCCACATGTGCAATAACTTTTGTTGCATAATTATTCACCAAAATAATTCTAATTTTTTGTGATAATTTCAATCATGTTATTGACAATTATGAATCATATTCGTCCATCATATATAAAATATAAATTGTATTTACAATTAATTGTATATCGTGAATCCAATTCACATCAACATTTAATTCACAAATACTATTCACAATTAAATCTCTCCAACATATTATAAAGGGAAAAATGTGGATGCTCCTTGGGAGTAGCCAACAGGGCTACTCCCACCCCTTTTTTCCAATTTTTTTATTTTTTTGGAAAATAAAAATTCCTATATTCATCACCATATCCCTCTAACATTCTATTAAAACTTCGTCAGAAACAGAGACTCCTAGGCCCTCCATCCGGACGTTATTTTTTTAACGGTCGCATGATTTTTTAAATCGACCATGTTTGGATGGAGGCCGTAGGAGTCTCTGTTTCTGACGAAATTTTAATAGAATGTTAGAGGGATATAATGATGAATATACAAATTTTATTTTCCAAAAAAATAAAAAAAATTGGGGGAAAATGGAGGTGGGAGCAGCCTGTTGGCTCCTCCTAGGGAGCAGCCACATTTTACCCTATTATAAATCACATTTATAATATTTGTGATTATTATGGATAGTGATATCCACATTAATCATATCCTTGATAACTAAATCACATTTAATTATCTTAGACGATTATTCTCATGTGTCTAAATAATATGAATTACATTCATATTATTCATGATAATCAAATCATATTTAATCATCAATTTTCCAATGCTCAGATACACTATCAACAGAATTATTCTTGAATTCTTTCAAAAATAACGTGCTTTCTCCACGGATACTTGGAGATAAGGACATGGTGATTGTACATTCCACATATAATGACTTAGATATTGAGATCATATCTCAAATCCAGATCTCATGAACCTCTTAAAGATGTTTGATTAAATCAAACTGTAAATCTAATCTTCTGATTGTATCTGAATCATATTCAGATCAATATCTAACTTTTGGATTAAGATTGAATTACTAATCTATTGAGAGGAGTCACTAAAATCCAACCATGTTTCATCACTTACTCAGAATGGAAGTGTCATGGTTATACAATTATTTACGATCACATCACCTTCGAGTATTCCTCATACCCGTACATCCTACATATTGGAAGACCTAGAATAAACTCGAAGATTTAGATCATATTTAAATTGTTTTCTTCAGTTTTTTATTATTAGCTTTCTCATTTGACCATTGGGAGTCGGTATCAATCATATGCTTTCCAAAAGCATATATCATAACTCCAAGTTCTTGTCATGCTTCCGAAGCAAGACGACCATGCATGAAATTTGATCGGTCTCAATTCCTTATGAGTGAGCTTATGTCTTCCGGTTCAGTAGTGAACTTGTATGCTCCCTTTGAGAGATCGTATTACTCATATGCCCTTGTATGCACACCAGCTCGTCGTTGTATAGACCTTGATTAGGTCATCAACCTAATGGTCTGCCTTAAGTACATACCTAGATGTATAATATTACATCTGTCTCCGGTCAGAGGATGCGTGCTTATATCGTGACAACATATGACATATGTCTTGGTTATCTCGATGTCGTTAAGTCAACTCTTTGACCTAACTTATCTGGTACATCCGAATCTCTATTCCTATGCATATGACCTTTAGAGATGGATTGTCATCTCCTTCTCAGGTTAGAGATCCTTTCTTAACAATCATTTGACGGTGCTTGATGAGTCCTCAATCTAACTCTTTAGATATCATCCAAGCAGCACCCTCTATAATTCAACCATTGGATCAATAACTGTATGATTATTAAGATGGCAATGAAACATGATCATAATTGTACCAAGGGACCTTAAACATTCATTCATTTAATCTCAGAGAAAGAGTGAAATAAATCAATAACCTTTGTTGATATATCGGAGATTACAATAACATTTATTGTATATATGGTTCGCCCCGAGCTCACATGGCTAACAGTTGGTACTTCAACTCCTTTCTTGAAAGATTAGTGGGTGTATTATATTTGGCCTTGCCATGGGAATGAGTTGGAGTTTGTGCTGCCACAAGCGGTGATATTCTGTCCTACTCTTCTACTGCAGTTTGTTAACATATGGATTAATTTCGATGTTATAATCATCCAGAGAATATTTGATGTTCTCACATTCAACTATAAAATTATGCTACATAATCCGTTATATGTTAATTACAAAGATTTATTCACATTTATCTTATCAAGACTGATGCAGCCAATGACCACTGTGTATACTTGCTTATACATAAGCATAAAATCGTCTATTGAGTTTTCATTTGCATCAGCCAACTTTAACTAAGGCTAACAAACATCGAGACAAGTAAACAATTATGTGATCCTTACATTTAATATACAATATGTGCAGCTAAGTTTCCTCAAAATAGCTTGGCGATTTCTTCCACATGCTACAAAAACTGCCATGCCCACAGTCATTGACCGCCTGTAGTCGTGGATTGTTTTGGCTGCAATTTTCTTCTTGTTATAGTCCTCGATCTAAATTTACTTCGCTGTAAATTCAACACTTCAGAACTCACATGCCCATAGTTATTAGTTGATTTGTCTGAGATTTCTACTAAGTAATTAGCAATCAATTTTTATTTTCTCATATTCATCAGGCTACTGAAATGGGAAAATGGCCACAATGAATGGAATGTTATATATAGACCGGTTAAATCCAGCAACGGTGCTTGGGAACATCTACAAATGGTGCATTAAGATTATTTTAGTTCTTAAAAAATGAATATCCAGCAATAACTGCGAGATACTTCTTTCTAACCATGTGTTACTCAACAGTTGTGATGTGGGTGCACAGGAGATGAGAGAAATGGAGAGAAAAGATGAGTGAAGGATGCAGTTTGGAGGGGAATCACTAATAATGACGGGATTAGAGAGAAACCACATGTAGACAATTATGCGATCCTTACATTTAATATACAATATGTGCAGCTAAGTTTCCTCAAGATAGCTGGGCGATTTCTTCCACATGCTACAAAAACTGCTATGCCCACAGTCATTGACTGCCTGTAGTCGTGGATTGTTTTGGCTGCAATTTTCTTCTTGTTATGGTCCTCGATCTATAAACTTTCTTTGCATTAAATTCAACACTTCAGCACTCACATGCCCATAGTTATTAGTTGATTTGGCTGAGATTTCTACTAAGTATTTAGCAATCAGTTTTTATTTTGTCATATTCATCAGGCTACTGAAATGACGGGAAAATGGCCACAATACATGGTCCGTATATGTTATATAAAATGTTAAATCCAACAACGGTGCTTGAGAACATATACAAATGCATTAAGATTATTTTAGTTAAAAAATGAATGCCCAGCAATAACTGCGAGATACTTCTTGCTAACCATGTGCTACTCAACAGTTGTGATGTGGGTGCCCAGGAGATGAGAGAAATGGAGAGAAATGATGAGTGAAGAATGCCGTTTGGAGGGGAATCACTAATAATGACAGGGGATTAGAGAGGAACCACATGTTAGAAGAGGCAGATCATTGTGCTAGGAGTTGGAGTTGTGTGTAGGGAGGTAAGCACAGAGAGTGCATGAGAAGAGGTATTACTGACTGACAAATTGGTTCAGATCATGAAAAAGGATTCAACAGTGCAAAGGAATATAGCATCAGGGAAAGTTGCCTGCACCCAATAGCAGGTTTCCTTTTGCCTTTATGTGTGTGTAAGTTTAAAGCTTGCGTTATCTATAATAGAGCTGTTTTATTAATTAAAGGTGTAAGTGGTCCACTTTTTAAGCTATTTACAATCAAGTTTTTCCTCACCTCCCCCATCCCAAATTGCAGCTGTGGCAGCTTCACAATGCTGAACAACTGTTCTTGGATGATGAAGAGGCAAATCCTGATAAATACAAAAGTGAGGAGTACATCAAAGCAATGCTGAGTGCTGAGTTCGATGAAGAAAATAGCATTGAGTTTACACAGGCTTACTATAAGAAATCTCTGATACCCAAAGTCATTCTGGTAATATGTTGCACTTGGCTCAGAACATTTGTTAAACTTTTCCTTTGCTGGACTTTTTCCAATTATGGTGAGGATTTTTGGCAGAACATAAATCCTAAAGATCTTGATTTGGCTGCAGCTCGAGCAGAACGACAGGTAATGTAATGCATATTGTTTGGTCATAATTTAGCTTATGCCATAAAACTTAAAAGCTAATGAAATTTTATTGTCAAACAAGGTTCTCTTCTCTAACTTTCATATGGTGTTTTCAAAAAACTTCCATCAACAGTTTAAAACCTGCCAAGTTCAGTGGTTTGTTGAAAATAAATAAATTACTCAGAAGATGTTCCAACTGCCAGTCTTTTCCATAGATCTAGGTTTCCTTGCATCTGTAAGTTTGCCTCTCAATATATAATTAACTCAAACATGTTTTTTATTCGAAACTCAAAGGTGGTTAATAGTTAAGAGCTTCATTATAAAGTTGTCTGACCTAGTGGTTGAGAAGTTGACCCCCAACTCATAGTCAATGATTATGTTTCTAAAAATTAGTCCTAATCCAAAATAACCATGTATTTTCCTTGTGTACAGATAATTAATAAATTAAAGAAGGAAGCTGCTGAACTAGGAGAAGATTATAAAGTATCAAAACTGAGACGGAACATAGAGATGGACGAATATGACTATATGCACTGGCAGCGATCAATGGAAGAACGGGAAGCTTTGATTAGGGACATTAGCTGGTATTGTATTATCCTTCTATGCAATTATTTATGATGTTTTTACTCCCACCATTTGCAGCTCTAATGGATTATGCTTGCATGCTTTTTTTACTTCGTTTAACACTAAAAATAACGTTTGAACTGAAGTACATGAGTTGACTCGTCAAAATAGCCTTTTGTTGAGACCATCTCAAAAGTTGTCCCACCTTTCTGGACTTGAACATAGAGGCAGCCTTGTGAACTTGGCTACTCTTTGACCTTTCTAGAGTGGTGAGTTGTGATCACACTACATGTGCTTAAAATAAGTCAGCCTCGTTCTTTTAAATTCCTAAAAGTTTGTGCTTCCTAAGAATAGTATAGTGAGAATACCCTTTAAATGTATTTTTCATGCTTCTTGTTTATTGTAACCGAGGCTATACATCCATCTTGGTTTAACTTTTTGGTGGGTTTTTTTGCACTCTAATTCATGTACATCTCTGCAGCCGTGCTGCATTAGGCCTACCGCTTGAAGAAGCAGGGAGATATATTGGTGATAATGTTCTCGGAAAGGATCGTTATGATCCAACCAGTGCATTGTATAGATATGACTACTGGGGGGAGCCGAAGAACTCGGAGAAGAGTAAGCAAGAGAGGTTGACAGATGACCACAACAAATCAATTGTTGGAAATGGTACTGTCTGGTACGAGATGCCGTATGAGGAGGCAATCAAACAGAAAATTCAGCGGGAATCTAAGCAAAAATCAGAGGCTAAGGATGGCAAGGAAAAAGAAGAGCTTGCTGATGAAGATGATGACGAGGATGATGACTTTGACTACAGCATTTTAGGAAATTCCAATTACTATTCTGCAAACAAACCCCTTGTAAATGGTACCGAGTCTCCTAGAATATCCGAGGACGGCATGTTCGAGAATTAGAATGAGGATGCCTTCGTGGCTTTGTGATGTTGTACCGTTTTATAGGCCGTTCCTTAATTTTTCTGTAACATAATGGGTGCGAGGTTCTTCTCTAGGTGTTTCTAACTGTGATATTTTCTACTTGTACTTGGCTATATCAGGAAGTGATCTTAGTTGTAATTCAGAAGAGCAAGCAGATCTAATAACCCTGATGGAGGCTCCGTCCCTCGTGAGTGGCAGCTGCTTTATCGGTAGAATTTTTAAAGCATTTTTACACCAACACTCTAATTACACACTGAACCCTCCCTAATTCGGAATATACAACATGAATTCTATGTTGTTTTACTCCACTAACTCAACCACTCCCTTTGGTTAACCTAACCGGACTAAATCTAACACCTGATATTTATTTTAGAATATTTTATGTTTTTAGTCACCTCCCATCTCTCCTTCCCGTCCTCCTCCCATTGCGATCCCGCCGTTGTCATAGCCATTGCCAGCAGTCTGTCACCTCTCCGACCTCTCTCTCCTTCCGATCCCCAATTATACCACCACTGGTATCTTAGGCTTTTGCTGTGCAAGGAAGGGATGTGGGGGAAGAGGGAGAAAGGATGGGCAAATTTTGAAAATTTGGACTTAGAAGGGTAAAAGTATCAATATTTAACAGATTTCGTTAATATTAATGGAGACGATTTGATGGGTAGTTAACACAAGGTTTATCCTTCGTCATTGTTAACAATTATCTACGGTTTTAAATGTAAATCAGAATTATGGAAGTATAAAGTATTATGCGTATAAATCTCATATGTTAAAATTCTTGCAAAGTAAAATTATAAAATATAAGTAGAGAATAGAGGAATTTTTGGATTCAGTGCCCTAAGGATCTAGGAGGTTGCTCGATGTATGCATCTTTTTAATAAATTCCTTTAGTAACATCCTTTTTACGTTCTTTCAGAATAAACTAAAATCTTGATAACATCCAAACGCAAGGGGCATAGGGATGGACAAAATCCTAGCAATTGGTTTGTGTTTTGTAGAATGTTCAGATGGATAATTTGAAATCTTGACAAAATGCAACAGTAACGAACCTTGATTGACTCAATCCCCTCAGTTGTTGCATATATTTCGATGCCATTCTTCTGATTATAAAGTTGTACAACTAATTATGCCTTGTTATGCTCTATATTTCACAACTCGTGCAACTTGTTTATATAGGCAGACCTATTTAGTTCAAATGATCGAATGATCTTTTGGATACTAGGTCTTGACCTCTAGTTTTCTTGAATTGGATAAGTTATTCTTGTTTCTCATGAAGCCATGACTCATTTTTGTACTTCATATATTGATTTCGATCCAATGATGGACATGGATACAAACAAAGTAAAGGGATTTACAATAGTTCCCCTCTTAGATTTCACAATATCATTTATGCCCCTCTGTTTTTTTGCAATATCAGTTGTGAGCTTACGTTCTTGAACAACTAACATTTGTGTCTCTTGAGTTAGTTCCCATCCACTCCCATCCCAAATGGATGCTATACGAGGTGTATAAATGTAATTGGAAATAAAAAAGAAGGGTACATGTTTTTTTATAGAAAATTGCAGGAAAACAACTATAAGAAAGTTCTACTAAATTGGGCTTTGATTTATCTCACTAACGAAAAAACTAGCAAAAGGATACAAGTGATAACTGTGCAAGAAGGTAGAGGCACAACGGATATTGTAAAAAGAGAGGGGTGTAACTGATATCCCAGAATCTAAGAGGGACACAACAATAAAAATCCTAAACTAACCACGAAAAGGCAACTGAGTTGAAACATCTGATACTCACGGAACTAAAATATTTCCGCAAGCCATGAATATGTTGGTCATTTAGAACGTCAGAGACGAGATCATTCCAAATATTGTGTCTATTCTATGGTCAAGTTCTTTTTTAAAAAAAATACATGAGAAGCTTTAAAATTAGAAGAATACCCTATACATGTATGCTTTTTTTGCTCCTAAGGTCAAAACTTATATAAGCTGTCTTTGATGTTAAGGATAAAACACTTATTATAAAAAATATAGTAAGTATTGAGTTTAGGAGTTCTTTCAAAATAAAAATTAAAAGTAATCTTTTTCAAAATATCTGAAATTAAAATACATTTTAAAACATATCAAGCTATGTTAATTACTATGATCCAAAGTATAATGTGTCAAGTTGAATTCACAAAGTATCTATTAACACGCTTTTGAAGTGCTCAATTTTTTTATTTGACTATATTTTAAGATGCATCTCAAGGAAAAGTAAAGTCATTTAATTTCTAGATGAGAGACAAAACTCACAAATGCTTTCTTTCTTCTCAAACTCAAACTCATAATTTGAAATCCTTTAGAGCAAAGCTTAAAAAATTCTTACAAGGCTGAAATCTTAACTTTTAAGAAAATAAATGAATGAAGTAATGTAAATTTTCAATGATAACATAAAAACATGACTGTCATTTAAGCTGTTGGATTCAATTTATCCAAAGAGATCAAGATGGAGCAACTCCAATGGTCTAATGGTGCTCTCAAAGTTTTAAGGATTAGTACTACTTTTGTTTAATATTTATAATCACAAGCATTGAATTTTTTGTTAAGATGAAATTAGGAAGGCCTCTAACTAGAAAGTGCTTTCTAGGTTTCTTATGGTTGCTCATGTATTTGCGTTTTGGTATTTTTTTTGTTTGAAGTTTAGATTCATTTTTAGATGCAATTAAACAATCTAGGATGCTACAATGTAAATATCTCTGTGTCCAAATAGTTTTGAACGAAATTAGTCCGTCTTTTCATATCATATTTAAGCATATTTTCAAACAATATAGCCTTTCATATATTTTTGAGAGACACTAAGTTAATTATGAACCAAATATTAGACTAAACAAACATTACTAATAAAAGTTTTACCATTACCTATTTTCTCTTTACGTATAATAATGCTTTTATAGTTGTTTCCAAATGTTACGATGTTACATTCCTTGAGTTCTATCTAAAGGAAGATGATGATGCCTCCATTCATGTGCTTGAAGCACCCATTACCTATAATCTTAATTTCTCATGATCTATCTCCTCTTCTATCCGAAAAAATTATTTAATCATTATGCACGATGTGATATGAATTTCCTTGTCTCCCTTCTTCCATCATCGATGGCCACTGCACGGGCAGATGAAGGTGATGGGTGCTGGCGACGGTGGTCGGTGGTGGTGGGAGGGGGGCCGGCCACCTGCTGCAAATTTTCTTTTTTTCCTTTTTTTTGTTTTTTTTAAAAAGAATAGAAATGAAGATGATAATGAAGGGGAGGTGATGTGGTAAATGATGATGATGATGATGGAGTGTGGTGATGGTGATTTAGATGTGGTGTAAAAAAGAAATGAAGTTGATCAAGATAAAAAAACGTTAGATAATAAGAAAAAATGATAAAAACATAGAAAACTTACATGTGGTTTGCCAGATTTGCGGAACATCTACGCTGGACTCCTGTCGTGGCCAAGATCTGATTTGGCGAAAAAAATCGGAGAAGCTATGCGAGCTTGACGGAATGCTCGTGGCACGATAATGATGGTTGTCGTGGATCTTACCTGAAGGAGGTTGTCACTTGAGGATGATGCTCAATCGCTATTACCGACAAAACACTCCAAACTCTCTCCTTTTTCTCTAAGAATTAGTAAAACACATGCACGTAGAGGCGGACCCACATACATGTTATGGGGGCACGTGCCCCTCCCTCCATAAATTTTGGAAATTTCTTATAATCCCATTAATGTTTCATTCTTTAAAATAAAAAATGCTATCTTGCCCCCATCTAAGGACAGATTTAAGGGGGGTAAGGAGGGGTAAGTGCCCCCCTTAAATTTTGGGATTACATAATATATGTAAATGCATTTTTTTCCTATGGATTTTTAAGGTAAAAGTAATCATAATATTTCAAAATTTTAATGCCTCATTTGGATTTTTTAGGGTAAAACTCGTAAATGCCCCCTAATTTCTTTTGAAAAAGTTCAGTAATTTTTACCAATAAATAATACGCCTCTTAAAATAAAATTCCTACCCAAAAATAATAGATTTTACCTCAAATCAACCTATATTGGATAATTTCTTCAATCGATCAACTTATAATAGATCCCTACCCTAATCTTATTGGTTATCCATTTTTTTAGAATCGAATTATAGAATGAATTGGTCTTTCATCATATCTCATTATCACTTATACATATACGTGATCTAATTAATTCGTAATCTAATAAAATATTTTTTTTAAAAATTCATTGGTCCTATTTAGCATCAAGTAAAGTGGTCAAATGCACATATATTCTTGATCGACGTATTTTTCTTCATAGGCATTAATATTTCTTGTTATTGATAAAAAGTATAGAATCAATATTTTATATTTTTGATTTGATACATGTTTGGAACAAGTGTAGTTTATGTTGTAATTAATTAAAATCTATATACTGAATTTAAAATAATTAAAATACTTGAATATAGCTTATTTTTAAAATATATATAAATATCATTTACAAAAAATCCCGACATTGTGGAATATATATGATACTAATCTATGTAAAATTGAATAAAAAGATATAGTTGATTAAAAAATAAGTTCAAAAATTACTATTGTTATATAATGAATAAGTTCAAAATTGATGAAAAATATACGTGAAAATTATAAATATAATTTATCCATAACAATTATTGTTATATAATGAATATGACTGTATTGTAATTGATAGACATGTTTTTTTAAAACCTCGTGCCCCCTCCTCAAAAATGTCCTGGCTCCGTCCCTGCATGCTTTAGCTGAATAAGTTGATAACCTATTCCGTACTTCATGATATTTTATGTGGGCATGCCTAAGTGTTTATAAAGTTGGGATTTCCCTTATTGAACATAGTAAAGTAATTTAACAAGACTCTTGACTTCTCTTTAAGTTGACATATATGATTTCCCATAAAACTTTATTTTTAAAGCCCCATTTCCTTTTTTCATGCAGATTTTGTTAGTTTTATTTCAATGTAAGAGCTTTAATTTATTTTCATATACAGTCATAAAGGACAGGCATTTGTGGCTGAAAGCTTGAATATAGAGAGTTTAACTTGGGTAAGTAATATTTGGTGTCCAAGTGTCCATAAAAAAAGCTGACCTAAGGGTGAAAGGGTTTGCATTAGAGTTCGGATGGAGTTTACCAAAGACACTCGGATGAGATAGCAGGAGATACATGTCTTTGGTGAGGTTAGATGTAATTAAGTGTCCAGGGAAAAAGCTCAATTTTTATGAAGCATGAGAAGGTGGGAATGTATATAGGCATTATTATAAGTGTGGGAGAACAAGGGGTGATTTGATCATCTGGATATTTCTTTGAACCAAATTTATTTGGACTGAAGGGTTGATAATGCTTGGGGTGAGGGAAGTTTTTTTTATAGAGCCATATCCCAAAGGGAAAGGAAGATGAGTTTCATGGGTTGCTCCCTATCTATACTGTCAGACAAGGGGAGGGTTTGGCAAATTTGGGTGCAATATCTCACAAGGTCGAAGATCCTACTTTGACGGAACTAGGTTGTATAATGCATAAACAATGTCTGTAATTTATCAAAACTAAAATAATTTTTCACAATATTGTGGATTATCATAGGGTATATAAGCGATTCCACTTCAACTCCTTTATTTATGGTTTTTGTTAGAGTAAAAAGCATCCCAAGTTGCATGAATGGTCTTGTATTTGAGAAACTTCTTGACAAATTTGGATCCATGTCTTTCTTGATTGAGTGATCCTCCTTTCCTTTCAGGCATTCAATTTTCATCCCTACCTTTTTTCTTAACCGACACTTTCTCAAAATGTAACCCTTCTTCTTGTAGATATAACAAATGATATCTATGTATTTCTTCTTTCATCTTATTTGATTCCGTATGGAACTATTTGAATTTATTGGTCATTACATAGATTTCCATACTTAGTGAGTATTTATCAATCACAGTCAACTTTTCATGTAATTCTAGGTATTTTGTGTATCCTTTGTTCTTTATCACCTTATTTGCTTCCTTTTATTGTTGCTTCTCAAATTTATAAACAAGAATCTTCCCCACCAAGTCATCAAGTGGAAGCATCTTGGTATCATTAACTTCTTTGATCATCCTAGTTCTTGTACTCATATTTGGAGCTAGTGTGTCTCATGAACTTCTTAGAAAATGTAGCTTCCTTGAGTCCATCATCACAATTCTGTACTAGGTTCATGATATTTGTGATTAATGTATACATCCTTTACCGATTCTCCATTCTTCATCTTTAAGAGTTCATAATGTTGTTGAAGCCAATTGACTTGCGTCTCTTTTAACTTGGCATACCTTCATGAGTTACACTTAGCTTTTTCTAAATCTTATAGGTTGAATAATGAAGTCACATCTTTTGATAATTTTTTCAATGAAAACACCATTTTAACGATCACAAAACAAGTAAAATGCATCCATTTTTCAATTTATCATTTTTTTATTAGGCATTCATTCTTGATTTCCTACCTTTATTATATACATTAGAAGTCTTCACTAGCACTTAAAGCAATGTATATAAAGCTCATGTTAATTGACTAAGACTTCACTATAACTTCTGATGTTAGCATATAAAACACATGCCAATTGATGATATTTCAAGATAAAAATACAAAGAGCCAAACAAAATAAGAAAAAAAGATCAAGGAGCAAAACATGACCAAGGAAAAATAAATTGAAGGACTACATCCAAGACAAGTGATAAAAGTTGAGGAGGACACTCATAGTTTTCATAGCACATGGAATTCAAAGGGAAAAGTCGAAACATTATAAAATACAAGGAGTACATACTAAGGTCAATGCAAGATCAAAAATGTTGAAAATCCAAGGTCTAAGCATGGATAATGAAGAAAAGACGAAAGTCAGGTGATGAATCCCAAATTTGTCTCTTTTATTTTTTTTCATTTTGTCCAAAGTTCTCCACAAAATACATGTAAATATGCATTAACTTTAATTCATAACCAAAACTATAAGAATAATAAAATACATTTTTATCACAGAAAAACAAAATGTAAAGAATAAAAGTAGAAAGAAGACGGTAAGTACGTAAATGTGTAGAGTAATTATAAGCTAGATGTTAGGTCATCCTAACTTGTTCATCAAATTAACACGTAAGGAGACATAGGAAAAATCAAGAAAACCACAAAAAAATACATAAACCAACACAAAATACCTATTTACATGAACTTCAAATATTTATGCAAAATTTATTTTAAATTATTTTTACTAACTATTTCACCATGAGTAAATAGTATGAAATACAAAAACTCCTTCAAAAGTAACCAAGATCAAAATAAGGAAGAAAAGACAGACACATTATATTTTGACAACTTTCCATACTCATAATTATTTATAAAAACTTCGAATTAACCAACTTAACCTCAAATTGTTAATTTGCACCAAATATTATTTAATAAAAACATTATAAAATTATTGAAGTTAAAGGTGCAAGTTTTGGCTTTCAAACCCTCTTGAATAATTACTTAGTACATATATATCCAAAACATAAACCATTTCTGAAAATTTTGTTTTAAACCCTTTGATCTTAATTCTTTTTGAAACCACAAAAAAATAAAGAAAAATATTACACTAGAATAAATATCTCACCTATAAATATACCAAGTAAAATGGATCCATAGTTCCATATATGTGTAACTTTTATGACCCATAACTTGCATATACAATATCAAATTTAGGTATACTCACCTCTAAAATTTACCACAAAAAATTATTTTCTAAACATACTTTGGATTTGATAAGATAAAATCTGTGAAAATGAGTTTTGGATATTTTGATACAATTGGGTTTCAAATTTGCGACATTTATAATAGGTTATTTATAACTCCTTTTATATGGATAGTTTTTAATTATTTTCTCATCTAGTATTTTGTAAACAAAATAACAATTAAAAATAAAACATGATAAAAATACCTTAAATAAAAAACTCCTAAAGTATAGTTAAATTATACCTATGGTCAATATACCCTTATTTATTACAAGATTAAGATTGGATTATTAACAAGAAACGAAAATATATTTATGAAGCTACATTATAGCTTTAAATTAATAAATATAAAATAATAAGTTACATGGAAAGTAAATCAATAAAAATTATCATCTTATTAATACAAGTATAATATACTTGCATTTAAACCTTTTTAAATTCTATTCCCATGTAAATAACCTAATTTATATAAAACTTGAATATTAAAAGAAGGAAATCATAATTTCCATTATTTATTTTTATACACTTTTTGATATACCCTTATATATTAATAAAATTTTATTTTAGAAGCTAAAACTCAATATGACACATGTCACAATATCCCATTTTCATTTTCCCAATAATTTAACATAACTTGCTGCAGAGCTGATTGAACTTGCTTATTCTTTGCCAAAATAGTCTCATCTCTGATCACCCTTCACTCTTACAATATTTTTCACCAAAAGTTGGTTGTCCCACCTAGAACATTGCTCATTATTTGGACAGAAAGACACCTCCTCCTCGTTCCTATTTAACGGTCAAACCATACCCTTAACAACCCATTTGCTCTTGACTACCCTTGAAACCAAAATTTCAGCAGCATCTCATGGTGACAACATGGATCTAAAACCTTCTTGAAAGTTTAAGGCGAGAGAGGGAAACACTAGGAGTGTTATCTAAGGTATGTGGACCTTAATCATGAGCTTTCTAGGCCTCCAGAGGTTGCTAGTTGTAGAGGCGATAAATTGAGCATTTTTAGTTTGATCCCACGTGCAAACCTTCATCAAATATGTCCCTTTTCTTCATTTTCATGTTTGTCTCCTTCGCTTGTTTTCAATTACTAGTTTAATTTGCATTATATTCCTTCTTCCGTGTTTATTCCTTGTTTACCCTATTGTTGAGTTCCAATTGTCCCATTGGTTTATTCATCATCTCCCCATAACTGACCACTCTAATCTCCTCAAATAGTTCAATCTTCAAACCTTTCATCCTATTTATCCAACTTTGAGGGGAGTTCACCCGTATTTCACTCTTGTTTCTTTTAGAGAGTTCATTGGAAATATCATCATTGTAGGTGTTCCAATGAGCTAAGTTTGTAGATTAAAAATGGCTTCACTATGAGACTTACCTTCCACTACTATATATGACGTAGTTGGTCGGACCCCTCGGGTTATCTTATCATCTTTGACGGGAAAAGTGTCTCATTTTCTCCTCTACCAGACCGCTAGGGGAAGTATAGAGAGTGTGAGAATCCGAGATCCTAATCTTCGGCAAATCATCAAGATCTAGCTTGCCTGACCTTCCGATTAATTCAAGTAGGTCAGCTCTCTGGAATCCGCAGTAGGCATGTCATTATTCAAAAAGGCCAGCATTTTCTTCTTTAGACGTGGTTATGGTGGCTCTTTCTTTGTTGAATGTCATAGGCTTGATCGCGAACTAATATATAATAGAAGAAGCCCATCCCATTTATTTAGATAGAACAACTCAAAAGAAAATGGGAGAATCTCGTTATTCATATCATCATCTCATCCACTATGACCTCGCTTCCTATGGAGCCCTTTTCTCAAGGAGGCAAAGGAAATCTTTCTTGGAAAGGGTAGATCAAGTGGGACTGATCCTACCCTCACATCTACAACCTCTCCCGGAAGAGACTTGATCATGTCGTACTTCTTGCTCTTTTGGGCATGGGCAAATCAGACTTCCTATATGAGACACCTATCCTTCTTTTTGCCAGGAAGATAGAATGGTCATGCATATATTTATTTGAATAGGCTTCGAAGACTATCATTTTCCCTCTTGCTGTGTGCTATCCTTCCCTAATAACTAACTCTGCTTGGGCACGATCTCTTCGATTTCTCTCATATAGTCCGAAACCCAAGGACCAGGGATTTCGAAGACAATATAGGTGGAAGAACATAGTCAATCTTTCCTGATACTAGACCCGCGCGTGAGTGACGCCAAGGAGAATATATAGTTCTGATTCATTTTGGGGCCGAGTCTTCGCCTTTTGAGAACAAAGAAAGCTGACTTCCTAGCCTAGCTTTCACCCTGTATAATTCTTTCTCGATTCAAAAAGAGTAGTGGAGAAGTCCCAATATATTCTAGTAGCCACTAGTGCTAATAAAACATCGATTTCATCCCTTCCACTTCCTGGCTCTCTTAGTATAGGCTGGAGACCAGGGAGTCTTGTAGGTTTCAGCAGAGTGAATGCCAATCTAGCACCCATCTTTAAAGCTCGCCCTATAATCTAATCCCAGCACTGTTTGCTAAAGGGTTCTATGTTTTAGAATCTCACAGTTGACTTGTCTCCAGTCTCTCTTTCTTTAAGGGGTGGTATGGCTTTTCGGTCGCAGTCGTGACTCTTTCGTCTGCCCCCTTCGGGTGCGGGCGATGCAGGATCACAACTCTCTTTCAATCAAATTCTCGCTATGTAGCAGAGGTCTGGAAGGCAGATTGTCTAATGGTGAAGTCATAAGATCTTCCGAAGATGGGTGTAGAGAAGAAAGATTAAGCCGTCTTCTCTGATGGAACGTTCGTCGTAGCGGGGGTATATGAGCCAGTGGTGGGGTCCTTAGGGACTACTACCACAATTGAATCTCTGTTGAAAGTCCATATATTATATAAATATGTTATCAAAAGTAAGAGTGCGTTAGGTTATAGATTGAGTTTATAGTGAAATTATAATCTATGCTGCTTTTGAGATGAATATTAAAGTTAAATAACCTAATCAAGGTTACTTCAAGAGATCGAGGTTTCTTAGATTTATCTAAACCTTTTGTGTCTCAAAGCAGACAAAGTGCAATAGTACGCTCGCCTCTACACCTACCCTTTCTACTTGAATCATGCCTTTATTCAAAAGAGAAATTTCTTAGTCTTATTAGTATATATTCAAGATCTTTACTTACTTTCTCATATATAAGTATTTTATCACATCGGGTCTACAACCTACTCCCTCTCATCAACCTCTTTGAGTGACATGACACACTCTATCTTGATGATTCGACAATCTCATTTAGTTTGTTACATAGGCGTGAACCTGGCTAATTATAGTTACTATATTTGATGCATTGACAGTGGAGGACCAAAATGAAGTGTGTCATCGAAGAGAGGGGCTTGGGGGTATGGAAGGGGGAACACCATAGACGTGGTTTACCGAGTAGGCCTCATGACAAAGATGATCCTTCCATTTCCATCATGGGATGGACGGGGAGGTTCCTAGGGTGTATCCAACCAAGTACTTAGGCCCTTGATTGTGCATCCATCATGCCCTAAGTGGATGTCTCCTTAAGTGTAACAGAGGTCTGTGAAGGGAGGCGCGATGTCGTCTATTCAGCTCATGAGCATAATGGTATAAGATTGCCTAACTGTGACAACAACATATTGAACAAATATGAAAGTCGACCATAGTGACACGAGAGATCCACTTATATGCTCTTAAGTTGCTTTACGTTTTGTATGCATTTTCTTTACATCAAATCATTCTTGCGAGAATGAAGGAGTATTGTGTAATTTAAAGTAGCAGCCGAACATGGTTTTCACACTTTGTTCGTCTTCGCTAAGGATAAGCTTTAAAACTTTTTACATCTCACAAGCATGCGCTTCGTATATCATAGGAAACTCTAGTGGCATCTCCATCTGCTGGCAATGTCGCTGAGCGATTGGACAGTGGTAGAAGCTTTATCGAGCTCCTTCCGTCCAAGGGGAAAAATGAAGTACATGCGCTTGACACTTGTCCCTGAGGAGCAACTTGGATTCATCTTATCATCTAACTATGGAAACAATATCCGCGCTTCACTACTAGTCAAGAATACTTGTATTTACTTACTCATGGAGATTTTTCTAATGTAGAAATTAATGTATTTATTGATAGGAACTATAGAGATTATGCCAAAGGTAAGGCCAAAATAGCATCGTATATGTTTGAAGCACAATATATATGTAATCTATGATTGAAAACTTACTATTAACTAAGCATGAGATTGCATTTTCATTTCATTAGAATCACCAATAATCAATTTCTTTCACTTGGCGATATATAGAATCCTTAATTTATAGATAATGAGGCTCCTAATTCAATTCCCTTTTTTCCTTTATTTTTGGTATCATTTTTACGAGTATTGAATATGTTGTACACTCATCAAAGCATTTTGATATATGGAGTTGTAAACTTTAGCCTGAATATAAGACTTTTATTACATCCTACATAGAAGACTAATAGATTACATATAAACTTGTTTCATAAATTTATTTAAAAATGGCAATGTTCTAATTTGATTACACTTTTCAAAGTTACATGTGAGATCAAGATAAATGTCTTATTTGAAATCATACTGTAATAGAAAAATATTTAAAATAAAATTAGAAAAATAATTTCAATATAGAATTGAATACAACATATATTATGGGTTCTCTTATGTTTATCATTAATTATAATTGGTTTAAGAAGTGATATTTTTAGTAATCCATATTCTTATAAAGGAGAATCTAAGTCTTAGGAAAAAATAGAACATTAGAAATATATATGATTATGTAGAAGTTAAAAGATCATCCTAGAGGTACATTACATCATAAAAATGCATATGATAAACTTCCAACCATGCCTAAATTTCACAAATTAGATCTACGGAAAAAATTGTAGATTCTAGAATAAAAATGTTAAAATCAAAAGTTAAAATTTCAAAAATACAAGCTTAGATAATTGACACTTTTGAAGATTTTCATGAAGTGAATGGAAATAGACTATATTTAAGGGAAAGAGTCTTTATCAAATCAATATACAAAGATATTTAAATGACACAACCTCTAGCTTAATAACTTATTGTTTTAAGTACACTTAGCATATGACACGACATGTTATGTTGTAGCAACATTGAATAAATATATAAAATTTAAAGAAAGTATTACATTAAAAAGATAAAAGAATCCTTAAATATAAGATTAAAAAAGCACTCATCAATTAAGTGTAACATTACACACACACGCACACACACATGTATCAACATTGGATAATTATATAGAACTTAAAGAAAGTATTATATTGAAAAGATAAAAGAATCCATAAATATAAGATTAAAAATTTACTCATGAATTAAGTGTAACATTACACAAACACACATACACACAAATATATATACATACATACACATATTAATTCCAATAATTAACATGTCTAAAATATGCTTCGAATATAATAATCAAATAATTATATTATTCAAAAGTTTAAATTAGTGTAAAAAGTTATTGATAATCTTATGTTGTTGTCTCAAATGCAACCTTTCACAATCTTTTATTTGGATGGTAAACCATAAAGTTAAGTACTTTTATTTTTATATTTTGAAATGGTGTTGCTGAAAGGCGCAATAGGACCATCATGGACATGGTCCTTCAATGATGAGTAAAGCACATTTGCCTCTTAGTTTCTGAGGATATGAAGTAGAGATTACAATATATATATATGTGCTAAACAAGATTCGTAGCAAATATGTACCCAAAACTCCTCACGAGCTTTGGAATGGTATCAAGCCCAGTGTTAGACAATTGAGGATTGGGGTTGCTTGATTCATGCAAAATACGTGGATGTAAGTAAGTTAGAATCTCGCATTCGAGAGTGATACTTCATTAGGTATGTAAAGGATGGCATTGGATACCAACTTTACGATCCTATGACTTAAAAGTTTTTTATCTCTAGAGATGTAACATTTATAGAGGATGACTTCCTTAAGAGTCAAGATAGAAATGAAGTAAAGGAACTCATTGAATCCCTTGAGGATATTGAGTTTCCTGAACCAAAAAGTGAAGAAGTAAATAAAGATGAAACACATGTTCCTCTTGAAAGGAGGAAAAGGGTGGTTACACCAGCTAAAAGATACAGATCCCATGTATCAAGTGAAGTTGACAACGATCCAGCTTCATTTGATGATGCACTCGTAGATCATGACATGGATAGATGGATGCTAGCAATGAAGTCTGAAACCATGCATATGAATGGTGTACAAATCCTAGAAGATCCACTTAGAGGGGTAAAACCCATTAGGTGTAAATATATCTTCAAGATAAAAAGGGGACCTGATGGGAAGGAAGAGACCTTCAAGGCACAGCTCGCCGCCAAGGGCTACACACAGAGGCAAAGCATGACTACGATGAAACATTCTCTCATGTGGCTATGCCTAAATCGATCAGGGCACTACTAGATATAGCTACATATCTAGAGTATGACATCTGGCAGATGGACGTCAAGAATGCATTCGTCAGTTACCTCGAGGAGGATATCTATATGGAGTAGCTCTAGGGCTTCATAACCGAGGAAGGCAAAGTATGCAAGCAGAAGAAATCCATCTATGGGCAAACTTCTCGTAGTTAGAACATTAGATTTGACAAAACCATAAAGAGTTGTGATTTTGTTCAAAATCCTGATGAGTCGTATGTAAACAAGAAGCTTAGTGAGAGTGCCATTGTGTCCATCGTGCTTTACGTAGGTGTCATCCTTATCGTTGGGAATGATACATGGATGATGATCAATGTTAAGATTTAGATGTCTCATAGCTTTGTAATGAAAGATCTTGGAGAATCCTCTTATATGTTGGGTCTGAAGCTATTTAGAAACAGAGAAAACATGATTTTGGGATTGTCACAACATGGGTACATTAAGAAGATCTTAGAATGTATCCATATGGAGAATTCCAAGAAAGGATTCCTTCCTTTAAGATATGGTATCCGCCTATCTTAAGGGATGTCTCCTCAAAGTGTTGATAATAAGAAAGCCATAGCTGGATGCCCCTACGCATTAGTTGTAGGAAGACTAATGTACGCCATGATGTGCACAAGGTCAGATATCTGCCATGCAGTGGGAGTGGTAAGTCGTTACCAATCTTGCTATGGAGAACAAAAATGGAATGCAGTGATGAACATCTTTAAGTATATAATACATACACAAGATTACATTTTGATCTATGGAGACGATGATCTCCATGTCTTAGGATACACAGATTCAGACTTCCAGTCTGATATTGATGATCGCAAGTCAACATTAGGGTTTGTGTTCCTATTGAATGGTGCTGCTGTGAGTTGGAGAAGAAAGAATGACACTACAACTGAAGGATATGGGAAGATCCTTAAACACATCATGGAAGCGCGAGGATCGCATCGTATGCGATCGGGAGTGACTAGTTGTACTAGTTGCTTGAGGCAACAGAATTTAAAAAAAAATATATGATAAAACCACATGATCCAAGAACACTTCTCAAGTCGTTTCATCTAAACCACAACTAAGTATTAAGATTACCTCTTGAAGCGTGGTTGCGATAGAGTCAATAAATGAAGAGACCTCTTGTCTCAAGTCCGATCTGACGGAGGAAACACTTGCAAGTGCGTTGATGAGACACGTCCTTCTCGCAATCCATGTTGATGACCCAAGTGACGAATCTCCTAATCTCATCACACGAGATCCGACATCTTCTTCACGAGCGAGGTGCATTGAAGGAGATGGAGATCCACGAGCGAATACTCCGGCAATATAATGAAGATGTTGCGGCGATGGCAACTCTCTCTATGGCTCCATGGTGTATGACCACAATGAGAGAAAGGGAGAGAGTCTTGGCGTGCACAGAGAGAGAGGGAGAGAGCATTATTTGATTTTGTAATCGTTTAACTCGAAGATATAGGGGTGCCTCTTCTTATATAGGGTTTTGGGAGTTCATGGATCTCAATCCATGGACAACACACAATCAATGGATGGGAATGATTTGTGTTTCTTTCAATGGCCATGATGTTGTTGTAAAAACACAACAATAATTGATTTAATTTAAATTAATATATATTGATAAATCAATATAATTAATTTTAAAATTAAATCATTTGACTGGTATTGGAGATAATGAGAAGATTAACCACATTCCCTAAAGAAAAGGGGATGGCTATCCTTTTGAGATAGAATGGGTCTATCTCCTCAAAATCTCATGAGATCTCATTATCTCATGATATCTTATTATCTTATGAGATTTCCAAGATTTACAACAATATTTGTAAATAATTTCACACAAATAATTCATAATTATCTTGTGAATATTGCAATCATGCCATTGAAAAAATGTGAATCACATTCACATCCCAAAACAAAATGTAAATTATATCATCAATTAATCATCCAATGTGAATCCAATTCACATAAATAATTAATCAATAAATATAAATCACAATATGCTCTTTTTAATATATTATAAATCACATTTATAATATACTTGATTAATATGGATAGTGCGATCCACATTATTCATATCCACGATAATTAAATCACATTTAATCATCTTGGATCTCTATTCTCATGTGTCCAAATAATATGAATCACATTCATATCATTCACATCTTTGATAATTAAATAACATTTAATTATCTCAGATAACTCTCCTTATAATATGAATCAAATTCATATTATTCATGATAATTAAATCATATTTAATTATCTATATCTCAATGCTTGGATACATATAACAATAATGAAATTATCCTGAACTCTTTCAAGGATAATGTGCTTTCTCCACGGATACTTGGAGATAAGGACATGTCGATTGTATTGTTCCACGTATAGTGACTTGGATATTGAGATCACATCTCATACCCAGATCTTGTGGACCTCCTATAGATGCTTGATTAAATCAAGACCGCAAATCTAATATTCTCATTACATATGAATCACATTCAGATCAATGTCCAACATTTGGACTAAGATCATATTACTTCTCTTTAAGAGGGTCACTAAAATCCAGACCTGTTTCATCACTCCCTCAGAATGGAAGCGTCATGGTTATACAATCGTTTATGATCACATCAACCTCATGCATTCCTAATACCTGTACATCCTGCATACTGGAAAACCCAGAATAAATCCGAAGTTTTATATCTCTTTTAGTCTGTCTCCTTTAGGATTTTATCATTAAGGTTCTCATTCGATCATTGGGAGTCGGTATCGATCATATACTTTCCAAAAGCATATATCATACCTAGGTGTTGATCATATACTTTCCAAAAGTATATATCAAACGTTACAAATTCAGTCAAGCTTCCAAAGCAAGATGACCACGCATGGAATTTGATTCTTCCCAATATCAAATGAGTGAGCTCATGTCTTCCGGTTCAGCAATGAACCTGTATGATCCCTTTCAGAGATCATATTACTCATATGTCCTTGCATGCACACCAGCGCACCGGTGTATAGACCTTGGTTTGGTCATCAACCTATTGGTCTGCCAAATGTACATACTCAAACATATAGTAACACATCTATCTCCGGTCAGAGGATGCGTGCCTATATCGTGATAGCATACGCCATAGGTCTTTGGTTATCTCGATCTCATTAAGTACCCTCTTTGACCTAACTAATCTGATACCTCCGAATCTCTATTCCCATGCAGAGGACCTGCGTCAAGAGGTCGGTCAGATATCAACCAAATGAGAAAGGATTTCCATCGCCTACTCAGGCTAGAGATCACCTTTTAACAATCATTTGACGGTGCTTGATGAGTCATCAATCTAACTCTTTAGATATCCATCCAAGCACCAGCCTCTATGATTCAATAATTGAATCAACAACTGTATGATCATTAAGATTGCCATGGTACATAACCCTAATTTTACTAAGGGACCTATTATGCAAATTAGTTTTTCTTCATTTCATATCAGGGAATGATATTTGCAATGACATTTATTGCTTAATGGATTGACGTGGGCTCTTATGTCCAACAATCTCCCACTAGCCCAAAGAGCCATTAATGGGCTAATCATTTAAACCCGCACTCATGTGACAATCATAGGCTATTTAGAAAAATAGATAGGTTAGCTAATTAGTCACTCTGTTCCCAAGAGACTATGGCAAGTCCTTTTATGACACTTGCATATCCCCAGTAACATGTGCTTGCTTCCAATGCGAATGTTGCATCTTATGCAACCAATATTCAATTTTGTTAGTTATAGTGTCCTTGACACTACAGCTCAATAATTATCATAACTAGTATGTAATTTACATCATCCTTATTAGAATACCCTTATTCCTAGATATCTCTATCTCCTAAGGTATCTACAGTTAAGACCTTTTAGATCTCCATCTATAAAGTCTTAATTTCTTGAAGATAAGACTTTGAGATCACTATCTCTAAGTCTTATCATCTTCGAAGATCTTGTTATTATTGCAATCAAGTGTTTATCTACTTAGTAGGATTAGCAACAGCTTACTACTTCCACTGCTTGGCAGACATCTGGCTTTTGTACACATCTAGCATACACCTGGCTTCTCATAACTGATGCACAAGGGCAAACAGCTCTAGCATCCACTTCCACAACTCTTTGAGGTGCTATCCCTTTAGAAAGGTCAGTATCATATCTTAATGGAAAGAAGCCTTTCTTAAAATTTTCCAAAAAATGGAACATGTCCAAGGTGTTCCCTTATTGTGGCGGTTCCAATACCCTCTCTTTGCTTCTGAACATCTTCAGAACTAAGAGGTTTCCTTGAGATTATATCTCAATGTATGGAATTGCCCTTATATTATTATCCTTATATCATTCCGAGTGATTAGGATATCATATACATTTAGCACGATGAACACAATGGCACTGCAACTAAGCTTCACATAGCTCATCAAGATTCTATCTGAAATCACAACCTTTATAGTTTCATTAAATCCCGTGTTCCATCTAAAGAAGCTCATTTGAGTCCATAGATGGAGTTATTCAGCTTGCACAACTTGCTTTCCTCAACTATGAAGCCCTGGGGCTACTTCATATGAATAACCTCGGAGAGGTATTCATAGAGGAGTGCAATCTTGACTCACATCTTGAAGATGTCATATTCAACCTGTGTAGCTATAGTTAACAATATTCTGATGGGTTTAAGCATTTAAGAGAGGGTTCCCCAGAAATGAGAGAGAAGAGTATCGTGACATGGTCATGTACAATGGACCCACAACATCTGGGTACGAAGATCAATGTGCCGACATCTTTTCAAGAGAAAGATGGAGAATGATTTGCGAACCATGATATGATTGCAATTGTAAAGTCTTTGATGCATACAAGATAAACACAAGTCAGACCTAATTGTTTCACCAATTCAACACTTGTAAAGGTCGCAAGAGTCCAGCCACTTATCTTTTCAGTTTTAATTGGGTGATAAAACAATCTTTGAGAAATGTGAGTACATGGAGGATAGGTTTTGGGCTCTACCCTAGGTCTACAAATCTCTCCTATGTACAATGAGGGGGTTAGTCTCCACCAGACACAAGTTTAATTTTATGTCAATTTATTTATAGTCACCTTAATTGGCAGTCTTAGTTTTAATTTATGGTTAGTACTTAAGTCTTAAGTGAGCACAGAAATATCACATCTAACAAGCAGTCCCAATTCATGTAAACCCTAAGTTATAAAATTGAGATATAGAGGACCAGAAGAAGTTGATGCAAGTGTTAAATCAATGATGCATGCTAAAGAGAGGACTTATAGTGGTACTTCACATTCTTCATGCAGGATGCAATAAGGGAATTAAAATCTGCACTAAATGATATGCACAGATGAAAACACCCTAAGCATATAGCTCTATTAGTGGGAAGAATTTTGAATTTGATTTGGTTAAGTCTGAACGATCTACTAGTGTGTCTTGTTAGTGAAAATGTGTGGCCTAAAAATTATGAGCATGGACAAAAATAAATAACTTAAGCTAGTGTATGCGCACCTAATTTCTGCGCCACTAGTCGTGTCCCAACTGCATAATCGGGGTTGAAACAGACCCAACACATCATAAAGAGTTCAATCCAAATTATTACAGAGATTAGGGTTCAAAGTGATCATGAGAACAATGGAGAAATTAAAAATAAGTTAACTTTCTCTCACAAAATGAAATTTGACAGTCTTCTTCGCAGGTCCTTAATGTTTGTCTAAAAATTCGCTCCGAGTTATCTGCGAAGAGAGAAAATGTGGATAGTATCTAGAGTGAGAGAGAAATGCAAATAAAATGCAAAACAAGAAGAAAAAAATAAAAACATGACATAGAAATTAAACACAAAATAAGTAATTACATAAAGTAATCTAAAACCCTAAAAATATGTTGTTCCCTAGCAACTACACCATTTGGTGAACATGGATTCCACCTCTTTAACAGTCGATAATTGTAGTAGAGGAGGCGAAAAATGATCCGTCAAAAACCATAAAGTTTGAATATTGTGGAGAATTTTTATTTGGTAAGTATACCAAGGTCGAACACAGGGAATGAACTATGTCTAGTTGTGTGGCTCTAAATTAATTTAAATAAATAATTAATTGCTTAGTTAATCTTAGTGTCAGAAAAAATGAAAATAAAAGAAATGAAAGATGCAATGCAAAGTGGTGCCAGGATCACTGATTTATATTTTTAATCTAATAAAAATAATCATAAATTATTCCTCAAAATTAATCACAAATCAAAAGAGTTCAAGAAATATTTGCCAAATTAAATCCAATTTGCATCAAGAAGGTTATTTAATGAATCATCCTGTAAATGAGGAGATCACTTGATGATTTTATCTAAAAAGATTTAACCTTGAAATTACTTATAATTTAATCCTCAACTAAATTGAATTTTAATAATTTAAAATGTCAAGGAAATTAATGCCTCCTCAATTATGTCCCTATAGAGATGAATCCGAATAAAATACTCTTAATGGAGCCCCTACAAAGATTAATTCCTCAATTTAAAAAATCAATTATTAATAGACAATTAATCAAATTAAATATCCTCAATCGAGTCCCTACAGAATAAATCAAATCTTTCTCAAGATAAAATAACACATAAATATCAAAAATCAGCTTGCAAAGGTCAAAAATAGATCCTCAAAAAGTAATCATCAATAAAAGACTTGTGATATATCCATAAGATGTATAAGATGATATAACACAGAAATAGATTCAGAATGACATATTGTGCATAAAATTCGGAGTTCAAATGAGAAAGATATGATAAAAAGGAATTCTAAGGACTAAAATGTAAATTATTCTTATCAAAATGGTCCTTGTAGGGACTTATCTATAATTATGTAAACTCATTGGGGTCTTAATTACTATTTTCCCAGACTCACACATGCATGGCACATGACTTTGGTGGGAAGTGTCTCTTTGTAGTTTTGGAGGAGGGTAGGGGCTTCCCTGCAAAATTTCCTTACTAGCACGTATGGGGCACATGCCTCGGCTGGCAGGGGACTCTTTGATATTTTAAGAGCTTTGGGGGATTCCTTGCAATTTTCCCACCTCAACATGTGTTATGCATGTGGTACAAGAGGCTTAGGTGGAGCGCTAAGGTTCAGAGCTCCTGAAGCTCCATGTGGCAGGTGCGCATGCTTCGGGACCCCGAAGCTGAGGTGCTAGCAACGATGAAGGCTTGGGAGGCTCGGATGGTGTAGGACTTGCGAGCCCACGACGACCCATTACGCAATAAATGTTATTGCAAATATAATTCCCTGATCTGAAATGAAGAATAACTCATTTGCATAATAGGTCCCTTAGTACAATTAAGGTTATGTACCATGGCGGTCTTAATGATCATACAGCTTTTGATTCAATTATTGAATCATAGAGGCTAGTGCTTGGATGAATATCTAAAGAGTTGAGGACTCATCAAGTACCGTCAAATGATTGTTAAGAGAGGATCTCCAGCCTGAGTAGGAGATGGCAATCCTTTCTCACTTGGCTGATATCTGACCGACCTCTTGATGTAGGTCCTCTGCATGGGAATAGAGATTCAGAGGTGCCATATTAGTTAGGTCAAAGAGTTGACTTAACGAGATCGAGATAACCAAAGTCCTATGTTGTATGCTGTCATGATATAGGCACACATCCTCTGACCGGAGACAGATGTGTTACTATATGTCTGAGCATGTACATTTGGCAGACCAATAGGTTGATGACCTAATCAAGGTCTATACACCGGCGCGCTGGTGTGCATCTAAGGGCATATGAGTAATACGATCTCTCAAAGGGATCATACATGTTCATTTCCTGAACCGGAAGACATGAGCTCACTCATGAGATATTGGGAATAATCAAATTCTGCACGCGGTCGTCTCGCTTTTGAAGCTTGACTGAATTTGTAAGGTTTGATATATACTTTTGGAAAGTATATGATCAACACGTAGGTATGATATTGCTTTTGGAAAGTATATGATCGATACCGACTCCCAATGATCGAATGAGAAACTTAATGATAAATCCTTGAAGTAGATAGTGTAAATTTGATCTTATACATCGAGATTATTCTGGGTCTTCCAGTATGCAGGATGTACATGTATTAGGAATACCTGAGGGTGATGTGATCATAAACAATTGTATAACCATGACGCTTCCATTCCTAGGGAGTGATGAAACGGGTCTGGATTTAATGACTCCCCTCAGTAGAGAAGTAATTTGATCGTGCTCCAAATGTTGGACATTGATCTGAATGTGATTCAGATGCAATGAGAAGATTAGATTTGTGGTTTTGATTTAATCAAGCATCTATGGGAGGCCGAAGATCTGGATTTGAGATGTGATCTCAATATCCAAGTCACTATACGTGGAACAATACAATCGCCCTGTCCTTATCTCCAAGTATCTGCGGAGAAAGCACATTATCCTTGAAAGAGTTCAGGATAATTTCATTGTTGATATATGTATCCGAACATTGATAAAATGGATAATTAAATGTGATTTAATTATCATGAATAATGCGAATTTGATTCATATTATAAAGAGAGTTATCTTAGATAATTAAATGTTATTTGATTATCAAAGATGTGAATAATGTGAATGTGATTCATATTGTTTGGGCACATGAGAATAGAGATCCAAGATGATTAAATGTGATTTAATATCATGGATATGAATAATGTGGATATCACTATCCATACTAATCATATATATTATAAATGTGATTTATAATATATAAGAGAGAGCAATTTGTAATTTACATTTGTTAATTAAATGTTGATGTGAATTGGATTCACATTGGACATTAAATTGAAAATGTAATTTACATTTAGTTTGGATTGTGAATATGATTCACAAATTTTTCAATGGCAAGATTGCAATATTCACAAAATAATTATGAATTATTTTTGTTGAATAATTTACAACAAGTGTTGTAAAATCTTGGAGATTTCCATGGAATAATGCAATCTCATGAAATATCGTGAGATTACATGAGATTGCCACCAAATCCCATATTATGGAAGGATGCAATCTTCATTCCATAATCTCCATGCTTGATTGATTTAATTTGGGACTAAATCATATTGATTTATCAATATTCATTTAATCTAAATTAAATTAATTGTTGTTGGTTTTTTACCAACAAAAATCTTGACCATTAAAAGAAACACAAATCAATAAGAGCCATTGGATTTGTGTTGCCCATGGATTGAGATCCATGGATCCTAAAATGTTATAAATAGAAGGGCACCCCTTGCTCTTCATATGCTAATGAGAACATAAGGCTCTCTCTCTTTCTCTCTACATGCCATCTCTCCTTCTCTCATGTGGCCGTCCACCATGGATGCCCTAGAGAGATTCTCCATCGCCCCAGCATCGTCGTTATGCTGCTCCATCGTTTCTCGTGGATCTACGTCTCCTTCGGTACGCCACGCTCGTGAAGAAGACATCGGATCTTGTATGTCGAGATCAGGAGATTCACCGCTTGGATCATCAACATGGATTACGAGAAGCACGCATATTATCCACGCGCTCGCAAGCATCTCCTCCGTCGGATTGGACTTGAGACAGGAGGTCTCTTCGTTTAGAGACTCGATCGCAACCACGCATAAAGAGATAATCCTATTACTTGTTTGTGGTTTAGACAAAATGATCCGAGAAGTGTTCTTGGATCATGTGGTTTCGTAACATGAATTTTTTTTATTTTCGCTGCCTCGAGCAACTAGTGCGACTAGTTGCTCCCGATCGCTTACGATGCGATCCTCACGCTTCCGTGATTTGCTTAAGGATCTAACCATATCCTTCAAATGGAGCCTCGGTTGTCTCGAGCCTCGAGGCGTGGGTCAAGGCTCGGGGCCGTTCGATCAAGGCCAACCATTGATACAACAATAGATGGTTGTCGATGGTTGTCAAGCGGAGTGGTGGCGAATGCCAACTAAAGGTAAGTTAGGGCATGTAGGGTGGAGTGGGTTGATGGCAGTGGCAAGCAGGGGGAGGGTCGCTTGAGAAATGGAGCAACTGTTAGGTGGCTCCGATCTTCGCCTCATTGGTCGGTGAAGAGGCCATGATACTCAGCCAATCGTCTCAAATTGGCAGCAGAGGAGAGCAATCCCTCTGGACCAAACCTTCGAGGGGTCTTCGCCGGAGGTGGTGACCTCTGTCACAAGACTCCTTCCTCAACCCATCCTCTCTCTCTCTCTCAATGATCAATGATGGTGGATGCCCTGGAGGCCGGTGGTCGTAGCGACTTTATAGGAGGAGGGGTCGAGCATTGGTTATGAGGAGGAGAGGAGGCAAGCGTGTAATGACGGGGAGGTGAATGCGATGGTGTAATGGTGAGGGAGGACGCAATGGTTTCAAGGTGAGGGAGAGGGGAACGGTCGGTGGATGCCCTAGAGGTAAGAAGAAGCACGTGCACAATACGTACGGTCAGTTGGAGAGGATGGCAGGTGCTGTGCACGTGCCAGGGAGAGAGGAGAGTGAAGATAGAGAAGGGAGAAGAGATGAAAGAAGAAAAGGAAAAAATAATAATAAATAGTTATTAAATATAAGTTAAATAAAAATTAATAATTTAAAATTAAATTAAATTAAATTAATATGAAATTAAGAATTCATATAAATATTTAATAAAACAAGAAAAGAAATAATAAATGAAGTCAATTGAAAAAAAAGGTCAACATAAGATTTGCTCATCTCGACGAGATCTACAACTTTCATGAGGTATCTAAAATCAGAAGAGGACACCTGTACAAAACATATTTTTATGGTACTCTAAAGATAATAAAATGTCGTATTTTTTCATTTTATGATTTTTTATATTTTAATTGGATTTTAATGAATTAATTTATATACAACAAATACATAATTAGTCTTATTTTTATGGATTTTTTATAGGTCAGAAAAATGTAAAATAAAATTAGTAATGATAAAATATGTATAAAATATACTATATCAGATTTTTTTATTGTCGTCTGATTTTCATATTTTTAAGAGTTTTAATTATTTATGAAAAATTAGTTAATTAATTAAAAAATATAATAGAAAAAGAATTAGGTCAAAATAACAATTTTTGTAGATAAAATTATAAGCTCAATCAAGGTTAAAATATAGGTTATTGATTTACAGATTTTGACCTTAAATTTAACACAATTAGTGAATGCTAATGAATGATTTTAGAGGATTTAAGTAGCGACTTATTAAGGGGATTTTGCAAAACATGCCATATAAAGTATATGAATCATTGATTCATTACCTTCCTAGATTCGTAGTCGACAACTGCCTCAATTATGCGAAGGAATGATCAACCTAGAATGATGGGAGTCAAGAATACATAATCCATGTCTATGACTACAAAGTCAATAGGAAATTTCATTTCCTGCATGGTTATGATAAAGTCCTACAACATATCTCAGGACCACTTCACTGATCAATACATGAACTGTAGGATCATTCTTGTATGTTAAGCGGTCCGAGTCCAAATTCCAATGAGGAAGGCATGAGGTTTATTGAAGACCCTCTATCAAGCGGAGTCTGCTGAAAAACTTGGTCAAAGATCTAGCATCTGAAGTTGGGATGTCCCTTATCTTTCTTTTTAGGGATTTTTACCCGGCAAACCCTATAATCTTTGCCAATGACTTCTACGACCTTCGAAATATCAATATTCCTCCCTCGACCCTGTAAACTTACTAACCCTTACTCCACAAACCTTGTGGTTATCTCCCATCCATTTACCCATTAAAGTTAACCGTGTTCCGTTAAAATGAGGTCCAGATAACCCTCTTTGTTTAAAAAATTTACCAAAGATGCCAATGAGATTGCTGAGACATCATCAACCAACATTATTAATGTCATCTGAATCATCTCTCACCTTCCTCATCCCCTTCCTCCTGCGAATGAAGAGGACGTCGATACCATCTTCATCCTTCCGTCCCATACCCCTGCCCCTCAACCTTCTCCCCTCCCCTTGCTCCTCCACCTTCTTGCCGCTCCTCCACCCCTCCCCGCAACACCCGCAGTTGGTCTTCTCTCCCACTACAGTTGCTCCTCCTTCCCCGCTGCAGCCGCAGCAGCACTTCTCTCCCACCGCCTCCCTGACCCTGACCTCCTCCTCTCCCTCACCGCCTCCCTTAACCCAACCACCTCCTCTCCCCCGTTGCTGCCTCCCCGATCCCAACCTCCTCCTCTCCTCTGCCTCCTCCCCCTTTCCCTCATCCCGACCTCCTCACCCGCCATAGCTGCTCCTCTCTCCCACCACCTCCTTGACACCAACCTCCTCATTTCGCCCCCTCCTTGACCCGATTTCGGCCAGAGCAGTCTTCAAGAAAAGATAGTCCCCTTTCCTTGGTTTCACGCTCTGACCCCTGTGGAAGTACTAGAAATTTGACAGTTGCAGGGGCTTCTTCATCATGTCCATGGCAAGCTCGTACTTCTCCTTCTTCTTTCCCTTGTAGATAACTCCATTGGATGTACCGACAACATGAGCAAATCCAGTTGGAGAAGACGCCATAGACAATAACATGGACGGATACATCATGTAATGGGTTGCCTTAAAAGAAGCGTAGTCAAAGACCTTCAAGTACCCATCAATCGACATCTTGAGGATTTGTTTCTCCACACAGCGGCTACCATTCTATGATCTTTTGGGGATGCTAACCAAATGCAAGTCACGGCCTTGTTATGGTTCTCCATGGAGTGGAGCAAACGGAAGCCACCAATTACATCCCAGATCTTCTAGAATTCCCACCCGCCCGTAGTGGCTACGAGGTGATTGGACGGGAGGAAGAGCACGCTCTCGACGGGGGCACCGTGGTTGAAACTCGATACAACATTGGCACCGATCCTGATGTTCCATAGCTTGACGTTGTAATCGTAGAAGCCAGTTGTGAATAGGTCAGCGTTGGTGGGGGATGGTGTGCTGACGCGTATGTAGTCCATGTGGGCGGAAGGGAGAGAGGCGTCTGAGTAGTTGAATAGGGAGTGATCGCCACCAGAAAAGAGGCATGACTTGTCGGAGAGGAAGAAGAAGCGAACAAGGCAGACGGGGCAGTAGCGAGAGGAAAGGCAACATAATGGAGGGTGGGAGCAGGAATGGTCGAAGAGGAGGACCTCTCCCAGTGAATCGCATGCCGCCCCGCATCCGTCCGCATTCTCTTTGCGAACGAGCGCCACATCCTAGCTCGTGTTCGACTACAGGGTATGGGTGAGGAGGTGGGGCGAGGAGGACGGAGTAGGTGTGGGTCGACGGTGAAGGGAGAGAGGGGAGGTGGGGGATGGAGGGTATCTCACGGGGGAATATCCACCGTCGATTTCCTTTGGTTAAATTTACTCAAGATTAACCCAAGTATTTGATTCAAATAAAGTCAAAAGTGACGGCGGGGTTTGTGGGGTAAAACGGAGCATTTACGGGGTCGAGGGAGGAATATCAATATTTCGAAGGTCGTAGAGGTCATTGACAAAGATTATAGGATCTGCCGGGTAAAAATCCCTTCTTTTTATATGGGAGATCTCTGATTGCATTCACTATGACCATGGTCAAGATGTGTTACTCTCCTATGTTGCACATGTTCTTGTTGTTCAGACCCTCAGAGATACAAGACTCTTTTTATACTTTCTTGATGGCTGGCATGTAGTTCATGGCCTTCATGAGTGGCATTTTTAGAACAAGATTTTTAATAATTTCAACCATTCTAGGGTCGGACAATGTAGTTTTCAAATTATTAATTTTTGAGTATTTTTCATAGCTTCTGGGAATGGAATGTTCATAGAAGAAAATGCATTGTTCTTAATTACATTCTTATTTACAGATGATTGGCCAAAAGAGGGGCCATCATGTAAAATAGTAAAAAATCTATCAATTGAGCTTGGGCTTTGTCAGGTTGCTTTGGATCGGTTGTTGGTGCAGGCTCCTCCAATGTTGGTCCTTCTTGGCTTGGGCTCTTCAATTCTTTTTGTAACTTTTCTTTTTTCTGTTTTTTTATTCTCTTCATGGTGGTGGTGGACGGTGGCCCGTGTTGCTCCTCCATCATCTTCCTCCTCACTCAGCTCGGTTGCTAAACTGGCTTATGCAAAAGATAACTCTCCAAAAGTTGCTTTATTTTTCCCCTTGGTGGTAGCGGATGACTGCAACATACTATCGCATCTAAGAATCGTAACATTAGACAATATGTAATGTGAAATACCTAACTCAGTTAGATCAACAGATACATAACAAACTACCTACTCTTTGTGCTAGAAATTATCGGGGTTGACCTCAACCTACGTTGGGATGGGAGTTTTGGTGGCAGTTAGGTCGTCGAGCTTCTGAGACACCTCTGCTAGGCTCTTAATGAGTTGGGCCAGGTAGTCAAGCGCTAGGTTCAATAGAGCAACCTCGGATGATTCAACATGTTATCCATGCTGAGAATGGTACTACGGAGGCTATGAAATCTGAGAATCGTGGTGAGGAGGAAGGAGTTGCTGCTGATGAAATTGCAGAGGAGGATGATACTTGTTATAAGAAGCACCAAAATACTGGTGATATGGTTGATATTGGCGTTATGCGGGTGATGAATATGCGATTCATCATCTTTATTCATTTATTTTAGCTTAAAATCCCCTATAAAACACCTATATATAACACTAACTCCACATTCTTACTTACTTGTATCTGTGTTTAAATATTGTATATTCGTATATTATTTTAATCTAAAGTAAATAAATAATAAGAAAGAAAGGAAAAATAAAGAAAATAAAATAAAAAAGGAAGACTGTATATATGTAATAGATACAGGCTGACCCGAACCCCGAGAGAAGGTCAAGATTTGACCTGATCGACTAGGAATAAAGTAGGGGGAGATATGGTCCTCAATTAGAAAATCAAAAAACTTGTGTGCCGTGTATATTTGTATACCTCACTATTTTATTTGTACCTTAATTGACCTCAAATCAAATAACTTTCAAAACCAAAGTTGTAAATAAAAATATGTTCTTATTAATAAAAATAATTGCACAATTAAATCATGTACAAAATAAAAGCAACCACTCTTAGAAAAAGCCACTAAGAACTAATTGAAAGACCGATTCCGGCTCCATATGAACTCAAATTGAACCAATCTCACTTCCATTGGATTCTAAATTAAATTATCTTTAAAATGGCTGTATTTTCATACTTTTTAGAGTTACGAGTAAAACGTCCATGTATTTTGTACATATTGTATTTGTATATATATATATATATTCGTAATTATTTTTTACTAATAAAAATAAAAAACATCAAAAATTTTAAAATAAGCAGTCTAATTTCCTCATTTACCCATATATATATTGTTATATATGTATATATCATATGTATATATTAAATTTTCTTAACTAACCTCCACAAAAAATAAAAAAAATATTTTTAATTTTCCAATAAATGTAGTGACGAAAATTCAAAAAAATCAGTTAATTTTTGTAAATATTTTGACACTTACCTTTTTATCTCTATCTCATTTCAATTTTATCTCTTATCTTTATCCAAAAAAGTAAAAAAATCAAATTTCATCTCCACTATCTTTTCTATTTATATGGCTCCTTCTCCCTCATTCCCACGGGATCAATCTTTGGTGAGAGGAGCCCGATCTCCGAGAGTCTTCTTCTCGAGAAAGGTGCCTAGCCTCTGAGCCATCCGATGACAGCGAGTCGGCCTTCGTCGAGGTGATCACGGTAGTTTTCTGCTCCCGAGGTGAGATCCATTTTATTTCTCGTCATTTTTCTTAGATAGATCGCAGTTTTAAATTTCTGCCTCTATTTCATTAATCTTTAGATATTAAAATCATAAAAAAAAATCCATATCACATATTTCGATCCGACATCGATTTTCCATCTCATTTTCGTGCCTCTCCATTTTCACATTCTACCCCGCACAATCTCTCACATCCGACCACACACGGTGGTCGGATCTTTGGATCTCCCTCCCGCTTCGCCAAGATCTGCCACCATTCATGTACTCTCATTTGTTTACAAATAAATAAAATAAAAAAACTTAATTGTTTTGCTTCTATCTCTCACATTTGTTTTGCATGACAATTTTAAAAAATAAAAATTAAAATTAAAAAAATCCCTTTTTATCTTTGTTAACATTTTCTATTCAAAAAAAATTAAAAAAAATTATCTATAGTTCTAATTTTTTGTTTACATATAAATAATATAAAAAAAATAAAAAAATTGCAATAAGAAGCGGAGTCATCACCCCCCGCCGCCCACCATCCACACCGCCACTACCAAGGCGGTGCGCAGCCACCGTCACTAGTATCCCCCGCCAGGTTTCCGCATGCGGCCAGCCATCGGTCACACAACAACGCGCCTCCAGCAAGCACAACCATTTCGTGTGATGCCATCGCTCCAGGCGGCCAGCCCGCGGACTCCCAACTGCTCCACTGACTTCCAAGGCTCCGCCGCGTGGAGCCCAGCAGTGAAGCCCTCCAATGCCGCCCCTGGCACGTCCCCATGCCCCCTAGAGGACCGTCTCCAGCGCTCCGCCCTTGAGTCCAGTGCTTCAACGTGCGGCGCCCTCCGCTTCCGTATGGCGGCGCCACCCCCATCAACACGGTCCGCCCCTCCGTCACCACACACCCGCGACCGAGCTGCAACCTTCTAGCGCTGCCCTACCGCCTGCATGAAGCTCCTTTGCTCGCGCGACTCCACGTGTGCAACCATCGATAGTCAACCTTGGAAGAGAAAGGGAACGCCCGTGCAGGCCCCTCCCGTTGCTTCGTGAAGAAGAAAAGGCGGCGTGCCTCTTTGTTAGAACGAAAGAAATGAGGAAAGAGACAGGGAACCCTAACGGGTATTAAAAAAATTATTATATTGAAAATTGTGCAAAATTGCCTCCGAAGTTTCAGAAGATTGCAAAAGAATCCCGCCATAGCCAGAGAGTCACGTGCGCAACGTGCATCTACTAGGAAAATTGCAACGTCTTCCCGCCGACATTTCACAAATGTAAAGAGACCCTTGCCAGACTTCGAAGCACGTGCATGGTACACATAACTAGGTAAATTAAACTTTTCACCCTTTGTTTATTTCATATTATTTATTTATGCAAGAATAATAAATATCTACAATTTAGTCCTGAATTCCAGACCTTCATTGGCTTGATTTTCTTATTGAAGTAAATGTTTTCCTTGGTCCACAAATTCCTAAAAAATTATGCCATGTTCCTGATCTGATTATCTTTCTAGCATAAATTTTTTATTGTATTTTGTCATCATTTAATATTATTTAAAATAAAAAACAGTGTCTTTTCTCTTTCAGAAATTTAAAAATTCATAAAATTTGAATATTACTCCAAAAATTCTAAAAAATTAGGGTAATTGTATTTCATTGTCTTTTAATTTCTTTCTAAATTTTGTGCATTAACTATTTACAAAATCAAAAAAACTGAAAAATAACTAAAAATCTTATAAAAATCATAAAAACTTCTACAAAAATCGAAAAATCTTGATTTTAGTCTCTGCTTGTAGATAACTGTCCCTATTTTATCATAAAAATAATTGCCAGGAGTTTTGAGCATAAAATATTTTTAAGTTGCAAATTACTCCAGGCTGTGCATTGTTTCTCATTTTGCCACTATTTGATTTTTAGAAAATTATAAAAACATTTGGAAATTCTACAAAAATTTTCGAAAACATTTCAAAATCTTTAAATCACAAAAATATTTCTATGTATTTTTCTGAGCATTTTTTATATAATTGAAAATTACAAAAAGAGTTGGTGTGCGTATTTCTTGTCTTGTGCTTATTATTCCTTATTTTTGAAAAATAAATTGCAAAATTAAAATCATTAAAAATTTGAAAATCGGAAAATAAAAAATTTAAAAAATTAAAAAGAGAAAAATTCCATAAAAACCAACGATAGTTTACCTTTGAGATTCTCTTTTTCTTTTAATTGATTTTTTTCTATTAATTGAATAACCCTCGGGAATTGTAGCCTCCCTGAGTTCGATCATGTCCACTATACATATAAATAAGTAGAAAAAATAAAAAAATTTGTTTGTTAGTCACGTGATTTTTGGGGGACCCCATCGGTTTTGTTTTCATCGACTTTATTTTTCTTTATTTCCCACGGATTTCGTGAGCTACCTCTTGATTGCTTTAATTAATTTGCTTGAGCCAGGTAATTAATTAGGTCCAAACGCCCTAAACAAGAATTTATGTACCTATAGAGTAGAGTGTAATTTGGACTTATTAACTTGTTCTTGCTCGTTAATAGAATCTATCATCTAGGACGATTCACTTGCATTTGCATATAGGATAGTTTATTTCAATTCTGCGCGGATCACTTGCATGTAGAGTGCTAGCGAGAAGGTACACATCTCTAATCCCTGCATGCATCATTGTTTTTAATCCCGCATTGGCATTTCCGATCTCCTTCATTATTTTCACTCACATAAGTTAAAAAAGGAAATTGGACACTCGGTAGGTGATTCTTTGAAAATATTTTAACCAAGTGACAACTTCCTAAAATATGAGGCTGCTAAAGAAAACTCGACCCTAAAAAAATACAAGGAAAAATCATTATTTTGGGGAGAGTAATCCCCTCATTATTTGGTTTGCTTGAGAGAAAGAGCGACCCACACACTAGGATAGAACCACGCCCGAACTCTTTTCAGACTACTATATTGGGTTAGTCGTTCTCCAGTGAGGATCTCTCCAGTAGACGGTAAAGCGGCCCGCGACGTCCTTAACAGATTGAATTGATAGGGTAGCCGGTAAACGGTCCGCAATTCTTACTGGTTGGGAAAGATTTAACTTTAGGATTGGGCCAGTCTCCTGAGAGCATCGGGTTCCTAACAGCTCGCTTTAACTGCTATGATAGATTGTATTCTCACCAAACTCTAAAATTGACAACATAATTGACTGAACCTTCACGGTCTTCACTTTTAGTTGAGTTGGTGAACTGGGGGTTTGTATTGTGTTTGATTGCTTGTGTGCATACTCGATCCTTATGTGCATTTACGCCTTTTTCTCCATATCTTTTGACTTGACCACTCATGCTCTCCCGATCCCATCTTTTGTTTTGGAGATGGCCGACTGGAGTTATTTTAATCCGATCTTCATGGATATCTCGTACTCTCTAGACGATCCACCTTCCTTTTTTCTAGGAGGACTTTCCTCCTGATTTTTGTGCATATACGTCTAACCCATTATTTCAGGAATCGGAGGACTTTGATTTTCACCCACCCTCATTCAACCCACCCGATCTTAGGATATTGGAGTCATCTTTCATGATTACCACACTTGAGACACTGAACCAGATGATGGAGCATATGAATTCGAGGATTAGCAATCTATTTAACATAAATACAAGCCAAAATGCTGCTCCACTATTTGAGGATATGGATTCACTTAAGGATAATCATGCGAGCTTAAAATCGCCCAAAATACAAAAAAATGAGAAAATTTTAAAAATCCAAAAAGATTTTGGGAGACACATCATTGATTCATTTTGTGAGGAGAGGACCCAAATGCCCGATCATTTACCTACACATATATCCACCACGTGTCCCGATCTTGACCCCGAGGATTCCATTATACAGACTGTTGTTGCGCACGAAATCTCGAAGAATGGATAAATTATTGGTAAACAGGTTGTCATCGCTATCCCCAAAATCTCGTGATAAACAATTTTTATTAATTTTTGCTACTTATTAACCTGTATTGCAGACATGGTCGAACTCAGAGAGGCTACAAATCCCGAGGGTTATTCAATTAAATCGAAAATCAGTTAAGAGAAAACAAGACTCTCAAAAGACAACTATCCTTGGTTTTTGTGATTTTTTATCTTTTTATTTTTTTAATTTTTTATTTCTATTTTTAATATTTTTTTATTTTCAAATTTTTAGTGATTTTGATTTTTGCAATTTTTTTAATTTTAAAAACAACATGAAGTAATATTCACAAAATTAAAAATACACACACCAACTCTTTTTGTAATTTTTTAATTATTTAAAACTATTCAGAAAAATGTAAAGAAAATATTTCTGGGTTTTAAAAGTTTTGAAATATTTTTGAGAATTTTTGTGGAATTTCAGATGTTTTTGTATTTTTCTAAAAATCAGATAGTAAGAAAATGCAAAAATATGCACAGTGTGGAGTAATTTGCAACTTAAAAATATTTTAATTGCCCAAAACTCCTGGCAATTATTTTTAAGACAAACTAGTCAATTATGTACAAAAAGGAATTGAAATCACTATTTTTTATTTTTATAGATTTTTCTATGATTTTTGGAAGTTTTTTTTATGTTTTTCCATTTTTTGGGTTTTATAAATAATTAATGTGTGACAATTGGTCAAAAATTAAAAGACAATGAAATACAACTACTCTAATTTTTTTGGAATTTTTGGAACAATATTTGATTTTTTATGAATTTTGGAATTTCAGAAAGACAAAATGACACTGTTTTTTATTTTTTAAAAATACTAAATGAAATCAAAATGTAATGAAAATTTTATGCTAAGAAGATAATCACATCAAGGAGCATAGCATAATTTGTGCAAGATTTTTAGATCACAAATAACATTTATTTCATTCAAAGAGAGAAAGCAAATTATTGTTTTGCAGTTCAGGGACTAAAATGTAATTTCAAACAGTTTTGCACTAAAAATAAAAATAGAAATCAAACACAGGGGAGAATGCGTAATTTACCACTATATCATGTGCATGCCATGTGCTTGAGGCTCTAGAAGGGGCTCTTTCGTAATTTCAGAAACTTCGGAGACCAATATTGTAAATTTCCCAATGGAATATTAAATCAAAACCCTAAAAGGATTCTTTTTGCTTTGTTTCAACGCAACCAACAGGGGAGGAAACAAGGGCCGCCACCCCTTGCTTCTTCTCCACGCAAGGGGGGCGGCAGCTGGTGGTGGACGCGTGGTTGAGGAGCGGGAGAGAGGATGGCGCGACCGATGAGGCGCGTCTTCATGTAAGGCCAGTGGAGCATGGGAAGGAGGCGCGTAGGCGGTCGGGCTACCACGACGTTGGGCTACTCCACGGTTGTAGAGCAGCGCTACCGCCGCGGCTGGAGGGGACTCTGGAGGCGAGCACCGCCCTAGCGCGGGGTCGCGGTTCACTGGAGATCGGCTTCGAGGAGGTGCAATGCACTGGAGGCGCCATGGGAGGTGCGACGAGGCGCGGGATGCACGGTGGCTCCGTGCAGTGAGGCGACTTCGGACGACGCTGGGCTCTGAAGGCGAAGGAGCTCGGCCGACGGTCGGTGGAGCGCAGGGTCGGCGGTGGCTGCACTTCGGGCGGCGCTGGTGGAGATGTACGACGGGCGGCCCCCATGCGATTGGGGGGCGGGTGACATTTTTTGTATTTTTTATTGTAATGATGTATGCAGTAATAAAAAGGGAAAAACTTTTTTTATATATTTTATTTTTTTTGTAAATCCGAAAAATAAGAAATTAAAAACAATGGGATAAAGAATTTTCTTTTAATTTTCTTTTAATTTTTTAATTTTTTGTTTTTTATTAATGGTCCTGCAAAACAAACGTTAGAGATAAAGGAAATAAATGATTTTTTACTTTTTTTTATTTATTTACAAAATCAGAAAATGAGCAGGGATCCGACGGGCATGAGAGATTCGAATCCGATCTCCTGCCACCGTATGCGACCGGAGTTGAGAGATCGTGGACAATAGAATTAGAACGTGTGGAGATCGAGAAAGTGAAATGAAAAATAGAGTCGGTGGTGGAATAAATCGTGGCAGATTTTAAGATCTAGATAAAAAATGACAACGAGATAAAAATGCAAGAAATAAACTATGATTAACCTAGATAAAAAATAAGAAAATTGTGGATCTCACCTTATGAGCGGAAAAGGACCATGATCGCCTCGACAAGGCTGACTCGCTGTCATCGGACGGCTTGGAGGTTAGGCATTATTCTCGATGAAATTTTCTCTCGGAGATCGGGCTCCTCTCTCTAAAGATTGATCAAGTTAAAATGAGGGAGAAGGAGTCATATAAATAGAAAAGAGATGAAATTTGAATTTTTGGATAAAGAGATGAAAGAGATGAAAATTGAAATGAATTTTTGAATTTTTTGGTGGAAGAGATAAGAGAGATGGAATGAGATAAAGTAAAAGAGATAAAACTATTTACAAAATTATCTATTTTTTTGGAATTTTCGTCACTTTATTTATTTGAATTAAAAAATGTTTTTTTATGGAGGTTAGTTAAAAATAGCAACTATATACATATACTATATACATATATGACATTATATACAAGGGTAAATGAGGAAATTAACCTTTTTTATTTTAAGAATTTTAATTTTTTTATTTTTATTTTAAATAATTAGTGAGAATAATTTACAAATATACAAAATACAATATGCATAAAATACATGGGAAAATTGCACAAACCACCGCAGAAAACCGATTTTTCAACCGTAACTCCAAAACTTATGAAAATACATCTATTTTAAAGATAATTTCATTTTGAATCCAATGGAAGCGAGATTCATTCAATTTGAGCTCATATGGAGCCGGAATTGATCTTTCAATTAGTGCTTAGTGGCTTTTTCCAAGTGTGGTTACTTTTATTCTGTACAAGATTTAATTGTGCAATCATTTTTATTAATTAGAACACATTTTTATTTACAACTTTGGTTTTGAATGTTATTTGATTTGAGGTCAATTAAGACATAAATAATTAGTGTTAGTTATATACAGATATACACAAAATAAGTGAGAAGTATTTACAACAAAACACACACAAGTATTTTGGATTTTCTGCTTAAGGACCCTATCTCCCCCTACTTTATTCCTGGTCGATCAGGTCAAGTCCTGACCTTCTCTCGGGGTTCGGGTCAGCCTGTATCTATTACATATATACATTCTTCCATTTTTTATTTTCTTTTCTTTATTTTTTCCTTTCTTTCTTTCTTTATTTATTTTAGATTAAAATTAGTAAGAAGTGTATAATATTTACACACATATGCAAGTTAGTAAGAATATCGAGTTAGTATTTTATGCAGGTGTTTTATAAGGGATTTTAAGCTAAAATAAATGAATAAAGATGACGAATCACAGATTCATCAACTGCTCTTGGCAATTCTCGTGTATATGCTGATTCTGATCTCCTCCCTTATATAAAGGAGGTCCAAAAATTCAAAAGAATATTGACTGAACCTGAAGTGGTAGCCACCCTTCATGAGATTATTAAAGCCCCACTTCAATAGGCCATGACAGATTTATCTACTCCTCAACACAAGAAGAGAAAGCGAAGGAGAAGATCTGAGCGTCACATCTTGACCATGGCCAATGCCTATTCCATCTCCCATCATCTGCATTTTAAGAAAGAGAACACTACCATACCTCTTGTGAATTGCTCCATATCTGACTATTCTTGTTATAACACTTTCCTTGACGGTGGTTCTTCAATCAACATAATACCCTTCTCTATGGTACAATCTCTTCATCTTGGGCCTCTCAAGAAAACCAGGATGATGGTTCAGTTTGCTGATGGATTTATCAAGAGGTCGAAGGGTATTCTAGAAAGCACTGTCATTCTTATTCAGGGCATGAATTTCACTCCAGAGTTTGTTGTAATGCCCATGGAGACCTCCACCCCTATGGAGCACCCTCCCATCATCTCGGGACGGTCTTTCCTTGCCTCTGCGGTAGCTGTTATTGAAAATGGTTCAGGAGAGATTCGTTTCCGTTCTGATGTAGGGAGCGATGTGTTGATTACTACACCCACTACTAACCAGAGACCTGCATCCCATGAGAGCTCGCCTATGTTAGCCAACCCCAAGAACCTTTACCTCAATGATAATATTAGAGATTCTTGTTATATGTTGGATGATAATAAAACCCAAGAATTCTTCTTGAAGGAGGAAGACTCGGAAAGCATAGACCTTGGAGTTCCCCCTTCTGGTATGTGGAGATGCATTGATGACATCCGCAAAATTTTAGACACCCTAGAGCGGAAGGTAGACTCTGAGACTAGACAAGACGGGCGTGATTTGACTACTTTCACTGATGAGTCTGTTCCTATTCACTCTAATTCAGATGATACCGATCATGCCAAATTTGATTTGATTGCTTTTATAAAGGAATTGGGTCTTTTGATAAAGATGATGATCCAGTAGAAGCTCACCAGGCTGAAATTGATCCTACTTTTTATGATAATGATTTCGAGCCATTCTACTTTGATGTTTGCGAGACTTCCCAGGCAAGACATGACTACACTACTTCCAATAATTGGTTTAGGCCTGCACAATCTGAATCCGCTGAGGATACATTCTTGGTCGATCCTGATCAGTTCATATCTAATGATAACACCAATATTGATCTACACCTTGTCAAATCCATACCTCAGCGGTCTCGCAAGAAGGTCCGCTTTCGACCTTCTTGACCTTTGTACATCCACTCCTCTTGTATATCCTTTCGTTTCACGCTTTCTTCTTTCGTTTTATCATTCACCCCTTTTCTCTGTGTATATATGTTATACTTAGGATGTGCTTTATCCTAAGTATGGGGGGGTGAATGATTTGTGTTGTTCATATTCGTCCTATTCATCACTCTTGTTGTTGCCTATACTTGGTATACTCTACCCTAAGTATGGGGGGGATGTTGTTCATATCGTCTTTTTATTTTTGAGTCTGTACATTTTCTTCATCAGTGTTCCCCTTTTGTACACTCTACTATACTTAGGATTACTTGATCCTAAGTATAGGGGGGATCACCAACTTCTCTTCTTTTTATGTTTTCTTTGAGTCGTTGTAGCATAGGAGTCTTTTCACTTTTCTATACCTAGCACGAGTTATGTCTTCCTTTTTCGCTCTCTGATCACTATGAGGACATAGTTTGAGCTAAGTATAGGGGGGTGTCGTATATACTGTATATATACTTTAGACATAACTCGTACTTTTAAATATGTTTATTTTGGGGGATATGTATATAATTTTGTAAAATCTACGTGCGTATAAAACCAACCAAAGAAATAAAAACAAAACAAAAACAAAAACAAAATAAGAAGGAAACAAAAAGAAGAAAAAAATTCTTGTATATACTTGTATATATTTTACTAACCCTTTTTCCTTTTTGAAAAAAATTACAAAACCAAAAATCTATAAAAACTTGCATAATTCAGAAAAAACCTTTCTGTTACATCAGCATTTTTCTAAAAAAACCAATAAAAAAGTTTAAAATTAGAAAAATGTTAAAAAATGATCCTTTCACATGTGCATCATTTTTTCAAAAAAATGCTTTCTTTGCATTGTACATATTTTCTTGCATTTGCATGTGCATTTTTCAGGATAGTAATGACATTTAAACTATGTCTGGAATGAAATTGAAGAATGGAGCTTAGTTGGGCTTTAATCCACTTAATTTCATAGGAACCTTATAAGAAATGGAGTTAAGACTTTTCAGGTCCTAGTGACTTAATTCTTTGAGTCCATAAGACTATGTTCTCATGTCATCTTGATTAGTCTAAGTAAAACATTTAACAACACACGCATGATTCTTTCAGACCGTGGCTTATCTTGGACAAGCACTCTACACGTAGCTCTTCATGGATGAGGTAGTAAGGAGGTATAATCTTTTGGCTTGGGGTAGCATACTAGGGTAGTACATCTAGGCGGAACCTCTCATCTTCCTCTAGGGAAGGAAGTGCGTCTCAACCTGGTCTAGCGATGTTGAGGTCTAAAGACAGGATGTTGTGGGGTTGCAATAATGCTTCAAAAGAGGGATAGTCTACTGGCTCAAGAGGAAAAACTCCTTATGTACATATTGCACCTTGTATATGCTTTCAAGATAAAAGGTATGGAAAAATGCAGAATCCCCAAAAGTGGACAGGTCTGATTGAAAAAGTAAAATGCCTATCGGAGTGTATATATAAGGATAAAAAAAATACAATAAGAGCTTCAAAGACAAATTTTTGTAAGCTTGTAACGGATGACTTGGCTACACTGGTCATGCATCCAAGGATAGGTAGCTACACTGGTTACCGTCCATTCTTTTCTCCATCCCCTCTTCTTGAGATGGTTTTACTTGAACTTAAAAGGGAATATCTCCGCTCCTCGAGGAAAGAGTTGCAGGACTGGGGAACTAGAGTAACCTTGTTGAGGGAGGTTGTTTCTTTGCTACTTCTGAGATGGAGAGCTATACCTCACTTATACCGTACATGTAAAGATTCATAGTCATAAGAATTGGTGTATGTAGACTTGTTCTGACCTGACTGTTGAGGAGACCTGAATAGGAGCCCTGTGGAACTTAGATGTTGTTAGGCTTTAAATCCATTTCCCATTAAGGTTCCGACACACTAATAATCCAAAGGTCCGACAGAGCTCCAAACTACAATTTTATGAAGATAAGTTTAGTACTCAATATTATCCTACTTTCTTTATCTTACCTTTCTTTTTCTTTTTCTTCACTTATTCTTTCAAATAAGTGTTTGCTAAGGGACTAGCAAGGGTAAAGCATAGGGGGATGATGAATATGCGATCGTCATCTTTATTCATTTATTTTAGCTTAAAATCCCTTATAAAACACATGTATATAACACTAACTCCACATTCTTACTAACTTGCATCTATGTGTAAATATTGTATATTTGTATATTATTTTAACTTAAAAAATAAATAAAGAAAGAAAGGATTAATAAAAAAGCAAATAAAAAAGGAAGACTGTATATATGTAATAGATACAGGCTGACCCGAACCCCGAGAGAAGGTCAAGATTTGACCTGATCGGTCAGGAATAAAGTAGGGGGATATATGGTCCTCAATTAGAAAATCCAAAAAATTGTGTGTTGTGTATATTTGTATACTTCACTACTTTATTTGTACCTTAATTGACCTCAAATCAAATAACTTTCAAAACCAAAATTGTAATTAAAAATGTGTTATAGTTAATAAAAATAATTGCACAATTAAATCATGTACAAAATAAAAGCATCCACACTTGGAAAAAACCACTAAGCACTAATTGAAAGACCAGGTCTGACTCCATATGAACTCAAATTGAATCAATCTCACTTCCATTGGATTCTAAATTAAGTTATCTTTAAAATATTATATTTTCATAATTTTAGAGTTACGAGTAAAAAGTTGGTTTTTTGGGGTGGTTTTTGCATTTTCCCATGTATTTTGTACATATTGTATTTGTATATATATATTTGTAATTATTTTTTTACTAATAAAAATAAAAACAAAATAACCAAAAATTTTAAAACAAAAAATCTAATTTCCTCATTTACCCATTTATATATTGTTATATATGTATATATCATATGTATGTATTAAATTTTCTTAAATAACCTCCATAAAAAATAAAAAAATTAACTTTTAATTTTCCAATAAATAAAGTGACAACACTTCCAAAAAATTAGTTAATTTTTGTATATATTTTTTAACACTTATCTTTTTATCTCTATCTCATTTCACTTTTGTCTCTTATCTTTATCCACAAAAGCCAAAAATTCAAATTCCATCTCCATTATCTTTTGTATTTATATGGCTCCTTCTCCCTCATTCTAACGGGATCAATCTTTGGTGAGAGGAGCTCGATCTCCGAGAGTCTTCTTGTCGAAAAAGGCACCTAGCCTTCGAGCTGTCCGGTGACAGCGAGTCGGTCTTCGTCGAGGCGATTATGGTAGTTTTCCGCTCTCGAGGTGAGATCCATTTTATTTCTCATCATTTTTCTTAGATTGATCGTAGTTTAATTTTTTTCCCTCTATTTCAATAATCTTTAGATATTAAAAATCATCAAAAAAATCTATATCACATATTTCGATCCGACATCGATTTGCCATCTCATTTTTTAGCCTCTCTATTTTCATATTCTACCTCGCACAATCTCTCACATCCGACCATGCACGGTGGTCAGATCTTTGGATCTCCCTCGCGCTTCGCCAAGATCCGCCACCATTCATGCACTCCCATTGGTTTATAAATAAATAAAAATATATAATTGTTTTGCTTCTATTTCTCACATTTCTTTTGCAGGACAATTTAAAAAAATATATAAATAAATAAAAAAATTCTTTTTCTGTCTTTATTGATATTTTCTATTCAAAAAAATAAAAATATCTACAATTCTTCTTTTTTTTGTTTACATATAAAAATTATATAAAAAATATATATATAATAAAAAAATTCGTAACAAGCAGCGGGGTCATCACCCCCGCCACCCACCATCCACACTGCGACCGCCAAGGCGGCACGCAACCACCGTCACCAGGATCTCCCGCCAGGTCTCCATGCGTGATTAGCCATCGGTCACACAACAGCGCGCCTCCAGGAACTGTGGCCATTCTGTGTGACGCCGCGCTCCAGGCGGCCTGCCCACGGACTCCCAACCGCTCCACCAACTTCCAAGGCTCCGCCGCGTGGAGCCCAGTGGTGAAGCCCTCTAGCGTCATCCCTGGCGCGTCCCCGCACCCCCAACGGACCGTCGCCAGCACTCCGCCTTTGAGTCCAGAGCCTCCAGTATGCGACGCCCTCCGCTTTCGCGTGGCGGCGCTGCCCCCATTAGCGTGGTCTACCCCTCCATCACCACGCACCCACGACTGAGCTGCAACCTTCTAGTGCTGCCCTACCGCCTGCACGAAGCTCCTTCGCTCGCGCGACTCTACGCATGCAACCGTCGACAGTCAACCTTGGAAGAGAAAGGGAACGCCCGTGCAGGCCCCTCCCGTTGCTTCGTGAAGAAGAAAAGGCAACGTGCCATTTGGTTGAGAGCGAAAGAAACAAGGAAAGAGATAGGGAACCCTAACGGGTATTAAAAAATTATTATATTGAAAATTTTGCAAAACTACCTCCGGAGTTTCAGAAGATTGCAAAAGAATCCCGCCATAGCCAGATAGTCACGTACGCAGCGTGCATCTACTGGGAAAATTGCAACGTCTTCTCGCCGACATTTCATAATTGTAAAGAGACCCTTGCCATACTTCCAAGCACGTGCATGGCACACGCAACTGGGTAAATTAAACTTTTCACCCTCTGTTTATTTCGTACTATTTATTTATGCAAGAATAATAAATATCTACAATTTAGTCTTGAATTCCAAACCTTCATTGGCTTGCTTTTCTTATTGAAACAAATGTTTTCCTTAGTCCATACATTCCTAAAAATCATGCCATGTTCCTGATGTGATTATCTTTCTAGCATAAATTTTTCATTGCAGTTTTTCATCATTTAATATTATTAAAAAATAAAAAACAGTGTCTTTTTCTCTTTCAGAAATTCAAAATTTCATAAAAAAATTGGATATTACTTCAAAAATTCTAAAAACATTAGGGTAATTGTATTTCATTGTCTTTTAATTTCTACTCAAATTTTGTGCACTAACTATTTATAAAACCAAAAAAATTGAAAAATGTTAAAAATCTTATAAAAATCATAAACAATTCTACAAAAATCCAAAAATCTTGATTTTAGTCTCTATTTGTAGATAATTATCCCTATTTTATCATAAAAAAATTGCCAAGAGTTTTAGGCATCGAAATATTTTTAAGTTGCAAATTACTCCAGACTGTGCATTGTTTCTCATTTTGCCACTGTTTGATTTTTAGAAGAATATAAAAACATCTGAAAATTCCACAAAAATTTCCAAAAACATTTTAAAGTTTTAAAACACAAAAAATATTTTCTTTGGATTTTTCTGAGCATTTTTGATATAATTGAAAATTACAAAAAAAGTTGGTGTGTGTATTTATTATCTTGTGCTTATTACTCCTTATTTTTGAAAAAAAATTACAAAATTAAAATCACTAAAAATTTGAAAATCAGAAAATAGAAAATAGAAAAAAATTAGAAAAAACTAAAAAGATAAAAATTCCACATAAACCAAGGATAGTTTGCCTTTGAGATTCCCTTTTTTTAATTGATTTTTTGTTGATTAATTGAATAACCCTTGGGAATTGTAGCCTCCCTGAATTCGTTCATGTCCGCTATACAGGTAAATAAGTAGCAAAAATAAAAAAATGTTTGTTTGTCACAGGAATTTTAGGGATAGCAACGAACTTCATATCTATTAATTTTCGATCCTCGAAGGTTCCTGTGAACAACAGCGGGTTGCTGGTACTGTTGATTCTGCCTCCAGTTGTTTTGATATTGCAGAGGTTGGTTTGGTTGGACAAATCTCCTACCCTGATGTTGGTGATACGGTTGAATTGTCTAAGATTGGCCCTGTTGTTGTCCACCTGGACAGGTGAATTGGGAATTGTTATTCAGGATATCGTTCACCTCTTGGATGATAGGTAGTAGTGGTGAGAACAGACCATAAGAAGGGGGTGGAGTTCTTGCTGGTACAAGACAATATGTTGAGATGGCGGTAATGACTGGTCAGGTGCCTGCACATAATATACGTGCCGCCCATGGGGCCGACCTGCACTCGACTGAGGCAGCTATTTAAAGGATGGTTCCTTCTACTCAACAGGAGTGGTGGTGGTCAGGCTCATAGATTGAACAACATTGATGGTGCTTACAAGCAGCTCTAGTTGCTTCATAATTTGATTCAGCTTGTCTAGGTGTTGGGTCCTCTGTTCGATCACGGAAAGTTTCTCCAACCTGTGATTGCTTTTCAAAAAATATCAACTTTAGACAGGTGGCTCCCAATAATGTTGAGGTTGGAGCTCTCATTCATGTCCTGCTCACTGGATGCCGCCATATTGACATGATTGTGGTGGACTTGCTACTGCCTTTGGTACGCACAGGATGAGGATAGAGTGACCTCTCCCTCAACCTTTCTTTAAAAATCTTCTAAACAACATTCTTATCCTTATTGAAGTGCGAGCCACCACACGAGGCATATACTAGCCTCTGGCTTTCAGGAGTGAGGCCCCTATAGAAGTATTGGACCAGGTTGGTCCAAGGAATGTCATGGTGGGGGCACTTCTCCTACAAATCATGGAATCTCTCTCAGGCTTCATGTATGGACTCGTGCGGGCCTTGGGAGAAATTACTGATATGTGCTCACATCTGATTCATACGACCTAATGGATAATACTTGTGGAGGAATGAAGACTTTAATTCTTCCCGGTCCGTCCCGACCTTCCCCAAATGGTTTATCCAATAGAGAGCCTTGTCTTGAAGGGTGAAGGGGAATGTAGGCATTTTGACTACGCCCAACGGGATGCTGGGGTAGTAAGTAGTGCAACAAATGCGAGAGAATTGTTGAAGATGAATATAGGGCTCTTCATTTATTTCTCATGTAACGAGGTCAGAAGAGCAAGGAACTGAGGCTTGAGCTCGAAATGTCCATGGCCTACAGGGATCTATATCTACTCTATCATCTGGCCAGCGCCAGGCTTGTAAGTTTCTTTGAGAGTAGGCTTCGGCCTCCCTCCCCTTGGCTCATCTGCAGGCCTCCACAGTATCCATCTTTTGGTTCTTCATCTCCTCCTCCTCCTCCTTTCTTCTCTCTTTATCTCTCTCTCTCTCCTTAGATCATTCAGCATTTCTTGGAAAGCGACCTGTTCTAAGGCATGATCTGTTAGTTGTTGTTGGATGGCCTGTATGGAAATGAGAAGCTATGCATTCATAATATTCTGATCGGGTTGTCCTTGATCCATTTGGTTCGGTCCCTTTCCCTTTCCTTGTGGAGCCATCTCTGAATTAGACTCAGAGGATGTGATCTACACGAGGTCCAGCGTTGGTTCTGCATAGAAAGATGTCCATGTTCAGACTAGAAATCTGCAACACCAAATGGAATGGATGTCTGGAATTAGGGTCAATTCCAGATGTATGTAAATGAAGCATTTGATATTGATTGAAATCGATCTACATCCACAAGGGGCGACTGGAGGGACAAAAGTGATCCCGGTTTATTGAAAGAGAATAAGTTAAGGAGTCCGGAGATCAATTCACAAGATCTGAAACGGTTTCTTGGGAATCACATAGAATTATGGAAGATGTAGAACTCATGGAATCGATGTGGGATCCGGTGGGGTCCCGATTAACCCATCCATGAGGTGACATCTTGGAGAGAAGCAGATGAGAGAAGGAAATGGATATGGTGATGAACAATTAGATGAAGAGGAAAGAGGAAGAAGGCTCACAATGAGCGAGGCAAAAGGAAATAAAAATAGATGAAAAGAAAAATGGTGCAAGTGCACAGGAATAGATCTTTGACCTAATCTAAATTCAGACAAACACAATACAAATGTGAATTCACCAACCCAACACAATGTGAAGCCGAGTTCAGCTATTTTTATCTTTTCAATTTTATTTTTTTCAGGTAATTTTTTAACAAGTCCTTAGAGGGTTAACCGTAGAGGAGAGTGAGTATTGTCAGAAATGGATCATGTACTTTCCACTTCCTTTGTAACCTGTCATCTGCTTTCTTTGAGGTCGTTTATCTCGTGCCTTGGGAGCTACTTGGATAAAGAATAAAGGAGGAAGCCAACAGGCGAAACCGATATATCCCCCACAAGTGAGGTGCTCGAACACAAGGCGATGACACAGAAATACCTATGAAGGTGTGGCCAAATCTCAATACTTTGAACCAGGTTGGATGCACCACATAAGGTGAGAACATCATAGTCAACAAGGCCCTACTCGTCTACGTACCATAGAAGCGTCGATACTTTGTCGTCCCATGTGATAATCAAGGCAGCCATAGATTGGGATTTAGGCTCTAATACTTAAGGGTTACGCCTCACTCAGTCTTGAAGGTACCTGAAAACAATGTGGGCGTCATGAACCCCAAACAATAAATGTTTGTTATGAATTTAATTAAGGTCAAAATTTATTATACATGCCCCTTGTTTAAATTTTTTGCTTTTCACTTTGAGTACTTTTCAAAAATACTACACCTAACAATTTTTTTGCATTTTCTTTTTGAATCCTAAGTGATACAAAAATGGGAGAGGAGTCGGAAAAGATGTGTAAGTTGACACTAAGATGGAAATTTCACCTTAGTATCTAATGATGCATGCAAAGTTAAGAAGACTTACAACGCTTCCAAGCTCTCTCTCCATGCAGTATGCAAAACAAAAAAGAAAAATTACACTACATGCAAGCAAGTCGGTGGAATCGTCCTAAGCAGGACCTGTTGTTATCGTGAAGAACCAAATGCTAAATGCCTTGAAAAGAAACCAAAATGTCAGGTCTTGGAGACTATTTGGTGGCTGCCACTACAGATCCTGCTAGTGTTGTATAGAGCCTCTCACGACGTTCGATTTCAATTCCAAGTATTTAACCATTTATATTTTGAGCTAATTCCAAATGTAAGTCAATAGGAGCATGCATACATTAGGTGTTTGGACCTAATTTACTCAACCAAGCAATTCCTAAAAAATATAAGGGCTCAATGACAGAAACAAAATAAAAAGAAGGTGAAAAAATCAAAATGTGAGAAACAATAAAAGCAAAGGCAATGAAAACTTGAAAAACCATGAGGCCCCCAAGTGAACAATCACCTGGACAGTGCACCTCGTCGAGTATAGTGTTTAAAAGTCTAAATCTTTGTATTATTACACTTACTATGTAGAAATATAATAAACACTCTCTCGTAAAATAAAAGAAAAATCCTAAGTTGAAATCCTTTCTCTTCTATCTCTCGTTGTCTCTCTCTTACTCTCACCAATAAGCATATAGAGAAAAGGTTGATATCCTCATAGCTTGGGTGCACCAGCTTTCTAAGAAGTCGCATTCGCCATGCAGTCCCTCGCAAGAAATTCAACAAAGAGATATGTTAGAAGCAGTTAAAATAATAAATTATATAAAGATATAAAAAAGAGATAATTATGCAATTAAATATGTAGAATGAACCTATCGTAAGCATTGTTCCCCGACAACAATGCCATTTGTTCAACCGTCAGCTATCGAGAGGAGGTCGTGTTGTCTCACATGGTGGACCACAATTGCTGATGTGACAGATCACGAAAGCCGACAAATGTAGACAACAATTAACCTATATATGAAAATAAAGCAATGCAATATGGAGCGGGATAAAATTTATTATAACCCATAAAAAGCTGTATAGTGTACAAGTATTCCGGGTGTCGAACCACTGAGAGCTAAGGGGATAGGCAAACAATTATTGTCTACAAAGAGTAAACAACAAGTATTTTTTGTGTATCTTTGGGTTTTTTAAATTTTGTGTGGGTTTTTAAATATATCTAATTTTTATGGATTTTTAATTATATATATTTTGTTTTAAATTTTAGAATTTTTATTTTCTTTTTATATATTTTCTCATTTTTTATTTCTCTTTCTTTTCAATATGTAATAAGTAATATATAAATATATATATACAATAATATGTATAATATAAGTAAATATTATATATAACAAATATGTAAAAATACAATAATACAATTAGGAACGGGCATTTTTATTTTCTTTAACGGTATTAATTTTTTTTCCAAGTATTTATAATAATGATAATTATATTAATAAGTATATAATTATAAGTATGAGTATAAAGGGTATATCGGCTTTTATATTTATAAATATAGCTAATAATATTGAAAAATTATAAAATAAATTGTTTTTATCTTTTTTCTCTATTTTTGTAAATTTCTGAGAATGTTTACTGTTTTTTAGGAATTTTAAAGTCCAAAATATTCCAAAACATGGAGCAATTAAATAAGTTCAACGATCCTAAAATTAAATAAATGATCCAAAATTCCTTAAAACTATTTTTAATATGTTGTAATAAGTATATATAAAAATACAGAGCAAGGTTTTTTTGTATTTTTGAAATATTTTCACATTTTTCAGAATAAAGAGGGGTTTCAAATTTTTAAGGTTTTATTTTGATATTTTTGTGATTTTTGGTCTATAGTTATATTATAGAGTAATATACTATATATATTTTGAATTTTTAAAAGTGTTTTCTTTTTTTGTATTATTATCTCTAAATAGACAATAACTAGCTCTAATATGATTTTTAATAAATAGAAAATACAAAGAAATGGAAAATAAAAATACAGGGTGAGTTATAACATCATTCAATGCACATCCAAAAATTTGACACGATTAATGGTGCAAGGGATCCTTTTAATCCAAAAAGAAATGCACAAAATTAATTATATATGCTTGACAGGGGTATAAATACAATAAAAATAAAAGACAAGGAGTTTCACGCAAATACCCAAATATTTTGAACTTATATTACAAATTTTGGGACTAAACCTAAATAACCAAACCTAGAAGGTTTTGGTTGCAAAATGGCCAATTCACGTGTGTCGCCATGTAAGCTGACCTAACACATGACCTTTATGTAATATTGAATATGTCCAGGGGCCCAATTGCATTTTTTACAAAATTTATAACAAGAATAAATATTTACAGTGCTAATGTAAAATTACAAAAAAGAAGCGAGGGTACTTAATAAATTACCCCTAATATGCACATTATCGGAGGGAAGAGAGGCATCCACATGGCTGATCCAGCGACTCCCAAGGGGCTTCGCTTCATTTTTAATCAAGGGCCTTAATTAAATCTGGGCTCCAAGCCAGATCCGACGGTAGGGAGGGGTGATGGAAGAACTATGAAGAGAACTCGCTGTCGGTAAGTTTGATTCGATGATCCCGTCCGCTTTCGAGGCTTCATGCATCTCGCATGTACCTTCTGAAGGTTTGAGCTCATCAGAAGAGCCCAAGAGCAAGAGATGCCTGGATCTCCTGTTCTAACTAACGAATAATGCTCCAGTTGGATTTCACGATCGCAGACCTGCACCAAAATGTTATGGGGTCCGAGGGCTATCTCCTTAATCCTCTTCTGAAGCTGAAGAAACATGGGATGAGCGGGGTGATAGGACTTCGATGAAGGCGATGGAGGGGGAGTCTGATGAGCTTTATTACTTGCCGGAATCAAGAGTAGGATAGAGGGTTTTTGCGGATAAGCATGAGAGTAAGAGAATGGATGCGGAAGGGTGTCGAAACATCGTTAGTACATGGTGGATTTGGGTAACAGATAATGGTGCTTCGACGATTTGATTTTTAAAATTAAACTTCAGTGCAATCAAATAACAAAATTAAACCTAAATCTAGCCTTCTTGAAGAAAATGCGATCTAATTAACATTATCTATTAGCTCGACAGGCTTGGGAGCTCAGATCAGGAGAGGTTACCGGAAACGAAGCTCGGCTGGCCTTGGATTTAACCCTTCACCACTTTATCCACGCAATGAAGGTCCAGAGTACAACCTGTTGTCACTAGGAATTCGAAGGGAGTTCCAATGGGGGTTACATCGGCTAAAGGGAGATCAAAATCAAAATGAAGGCCAGAGGGGAGATTTTATAGGCATGGATTCCAACCAAAAATGTGAAGGGATGGCAAGTAGATCGAGGGTGGTTTTTGGGGATTTTGGTATCGGTGTGGGAGATGGATGAATGGGATACAGTATGGTGGAGGTCTCGATGAAGATGGAGGTGTGAAAGGTGGAGTGAAAACGGGAGAAGAGGGGTAGGTGGCACTTCTGACACATGCAACGAAGAGGAGCGTACAATTGATGGGGGTTAACATTTCCCGGCCTCTTGTTGGTCCACATAGACCAACAAGAAAATTAAAAAAAATCATTGTAAAATAAATATTAATTAATAAATGAATTAATTAATTTCTGAGTAAAATGTAAAAAATTCTTATTATTTTATGTAGAGTTTTATGCCTATTTTTATCTATTTTTGCGAGGCCATTTATAACATGTTAATATTTATATGTATATATAGGTAAATATACATGTATTTCAGATATTTTGTTTTTATTTTGTATTTTATATTTATTATATACATGTATCTCATATGTTTCTAATTTATTTAAATACATAATTAGGTATTTCTATTGCATTTTTATGAGTTTACTTACATACTTAGATAAATGTGTATATATATTAATAGGTATTTATAAGTACAATTCATCTATGTGTTAAAGTACTTTATTTATTTTATTTTATTTTTGATGGTTTAATTTTATATTAATTATGTACTTGTGCTTTAAATAATATTTACAAATTTATAAAAAAATTGAAAATATAAAGAATAAATATATGGAATATAATATATCGGTATATTGTACAATGAGGGCCTAAAACCTAATTTTTGCATCTGAACTCCAAATTGAATGAAATCACTTTCATTAAATAAGTAATTTTATTTTATAAACAATAAAAGTGAGTTTTGTTACTTTTAAATATGTATGGAGAAGATATAGGTTTGCAAAGTTTTCTTTGCGGCTTTTTATTTTGTATGTCCGAGGCACACTGTGCACTATTTTTTAGTAAAATAAATTTTATATTTTTATTTATATTTTTATGTACAATATTGATGGTCAAAGTTTATTAATTTGAGGTGTAAAAAGAATAAATTAAAATAGGTTCCAAAATGCAATTATTGGCATGCAGAATTAGGTTTTTTAGTTGTATTGTCTGTATAATTGATCACGTTAACTCACCCTACTTTATTCCTTATCAACCAAGTCATCATGATGACTGGGTCTCGGGGGCGAGGGTCACTCAGTGCCTTTGGCATCTCATTATTTTTATTTCTTTTCTTTATTCTTTTATTTTGGAAATAAATATAATATTATATATATTATTTTATACAATATGGATCATTGTGTATTTATTTTCATAAATTAATGAGATATACATTCATTTAGTTCAAGATTTAAGGCCAAAATGAAATAATATAGGTAATGAAATGAGTATTCATCAAAGGGCAGCGAGCCTAATATAATCATCGCTAACCCTCGGATGTCGAAGGTTAGCACATACAAGTTCAAAGTCCCCCAAGAATGCGTAAGGTTCCTTGTGGACATTCCCAAATGTGTCAACGAATTCATAAATGGCGGCTTCCACTCAAATTCTATCTCTGGGGCAGCGAGACTCAAATAATTTCTAAATCTGTATTATCCCAGATTGTATGCCCCAACCATAGGTTCATCAACCCTCAAATTCAATTGTCCAATCTGAGCTCTAAATAGTGCATTTTGTTGTTCAGATGCTACAAGTCCAACAAGTAGCATATTTATGGATGATGAATATCTGATTTATCATTACTATACTCCCTTGTTATCCTCTGAGCATAATCACCCTAACCCAAATCTTCATTAATTCCACATCATTAATAACTAGCCTTCTTCCTGTAAATATTCCTAATTATTATTTTTATAAAATAACCCTTTTTATTTTCTTTCTTTTTCCTTATTTTATTCCCAATTAAAACTCCCTAAAATTAGATTAAATTGTATATATTTATTTGGGCTTTTAAAAGAAATAAAAAATACATAAAAATAATAAAACATTTAAATCGTGTGTTTCTTATTCTTTAAAAACAATTCTAAAATTTTTGCCTTCTTTATTTGATCTATTTTTACTTTTTGTCCAACATAAAACTTGTAGATTTCCTCGAGATATACAACTTTCATGTTTTGACTTTTTACTAATTCTGCCTTCTTCTATTTCTTCTTTATTTTTTTCCTTCTTTTTCCTTTTTTAAATAATCTGATTGTGCCACGTGATGCCCTCTGGGCTACCCATGTGGACGCTCCACCTTGCACACCCTCCGCTATCCACAACCCTTGGATCTTCGCTCCAAACATCATTTGGACAGTCCACCCATGCCACACTAGCAACCGTTAGATCCCCTCTCCTTGGACGTCATCCCTGTCTCTCCTTTCTGCCTTCATCGCAACCATTGGATTGCAAGATCCAACAGCTAGGACCCCATATTCCACCTTTGTAACCCCCTTCGTCGGTCATTTCACCTTGCCAATTCCATGCCCCCTTCCATTTTTAGTAACTCACTCTGCCACCCTCTCCACTATCTAACCACACCTCTACGTAGCAGTTCAATCAACCTTTCTCGCACGACCATCAAATCCCCATGACCACCTCTCAGGACCCTCCATTTACCCAATATAAAGCATGCCTTCATCCATTGTAACGGTCAGAACTCCCCCTTCAAATACCCCACCTCCATCTCCTCTCTACTTCGTCCACGATTCCCCCTCTTGTGACAAATGAGGGGCGGATAGAGGAGCGACTATTGAATAGGGAAATCTGGGGTTTAAATGAGATTATTCACCGTGCCATTGCATCCCTAAAAATCCCTCAACAAAAATTAATGTTTTTATTCATAGCTCAAGTCAACAAACAAGAAAAAGAGTGTAGCACAAGAACTATGAGTGCTATTTATTTACATATATAGCGTACATGATCGAACTCAAAGAGGCAACAAAAATCCTGAGGATTATTAAATCAATGAATTAAAAAAGAACTTATATGAACACTGCCTTATTTTTGTATTTTGTGTATTTTCTATAGAATTTTATTTTATTTTGTTTTTCTAATTTTGTATTTTTCATGATTTTTAATTTTACAAAAGAATTCTTTTATATTTTAAAATAATGAAAATAAAATTTTATAAAGACAAATAAAGAAAATAAAGAAAGAGGCAACTTTTGGGATTTTTACAAAGTAGTAAAATTACATAAAAATTTAAAATAAAATATTTTTGGTTTTATTAAAAACTTTTAATGTTTTTAAGATTTTACGTAATCAAAAAAAATAAAGTAAACAAAACACAAAGTGAATGCTTTTGGATTTTTAAAATAGGCAAAAAGATAAAAATAGATGAAACACACACACACAAAAAGAAATTTTTTTGTATCTCCCATAAAGGTATTTTATGTTTTTTTTAATTTTATGTGATTTTATATAAAGTCTTTATGCTTTCGAGTGTTTTATGATTTTCTTGGTTTTTATGAGGAATAACATTGTGAAAATGGTACAGAAATTAAAATAAATAAAATTACACGATTAGGGTTTGTTTAGAATTTTTCGCAAAAGTTTTATATTTTTTATTCATTTTTGAATGCAAATAGGGAATTTTTATGGAGTTTTTGAATTATTAAAAAAAATAAAAAGGATGAAAATGCAAAATAAAAATTATAGATAAAAGATGTACTCAACACAATGCTACCATGACTTTTACATAATTTTTAAAAAAGTTTTGCTAATTTTTATTTGATTTTTAACATGCAAAATAATATGCAAGCTCACGAGGTATATATGTAAATATTTATAGTTTGCAGACTAATGATTACACATATAAAAAGTCTAGGGTAAAATATGCAAAATGTTCAAAAAAATGTGTCATGCTGCATGTGCGCCACACTATAATGGAAAATGAAATTATTTTATTTTCAAGGCAAAATAATAACAAATAACTTTCGGATATTTATTGCAAATTACCTATACAGTCACGTGCTAGGCACGCTCTCAATTCAATTGGGATAAAAATGCAATTAAAACAAGAGTTAGGAAAATAAGTGCAATTATTCAATACATTACATGCATACACGTTTCCTGTTGGGAGTTATTTGTAAAATAAATAAAGGCAGGGATTCGGATGCAAAAGTACCCTCAAAATACAAGGTGCCTTGGACAGTTAGATGATGCGGATATACAGATGGGACGTTTGTTGTTGACACAAGCATGGATGGATGAGATTTGATCAGAAATCATCAATTCACGACTGGCTTTTGGGCCTTTTCAATGGTCTCGATCTAATCGAGATGCTCGTTCTTGATCATGCGAACAAGAAGACTCCAAGAAGAACTGGGAACAAGGTCATCAACGTTGAACTTCTTATCAAACAATGCTCAGTCGATCTCCATCCACGACAACTTCTGAATGGTGTAGCTCACTCCTGCGCTTCTCGTCTATCGATCCAAGGCTTCCACGGTGGTCAGAGACAACCCAAGCATGATTTGGAAGTCAAAAAGTGGTTTGCTCTAGGTGGACTTCCAGATGCCGGTTCTCGCTCCCAAATGCACACCAACTACCTACAATGAAACACACGCTCGGAGGCGATGCTCTGGTGGACTTATTGAGGCATAAAAGGTGGCAAATGGTGAAGGGAGTGAGGACTTCCGGCAAGGGTGGTTAGACGGGAAGCCAATCCTCAAATCTGTGATGATTTGAGGAGGATCAAACGGTGTAAGAAATGGATAATGTCGAGATGAATGTGTTGGCGTAGTCGGTGTGATTGATGGGTGATTAAAATGCCTCTGATCTGTTGGATCGGAGGATGAATAGATGGATCTAATCTACGCGATTAACTGGAAAATCAAAGTAAAATGAAAGACAAAGTCAAAAGAAACTTACCTAATCTAATTAAGGATGGAAAAGGGGGAAGGTTTTTGCCTCGATCAGATGTGTCAGGCAGAGAAGCACGACGATCCCAACAGAGCTCCGACGATCATGGTGGATCTAGTCCTTCATTCAGTCTCTCGCATCCAAATTGTGGAGTAGTTGTCTTGTCACCGTAGATATTTCCAGAGGATAATCATGGGCAAAAAGTCGAGGAAAAATCGACAATGTCGCTTGGCAAAGGTTCAAGTGGTATAGATAGACATATGACTCCGATGGATTTTGAATGTGAAATTGCAAGCAGTTCTAAGTGTGATCTTTGGATCCAGAAGGCTGGCAATGGAGAAGGTTAAGTGGGTTAGAAGATTGGAGAAGAACGCGAGACCTATTAGTGATTGCAGCACGAGGGAAAATCCGTGAAGGAAGGGGGATGCATGAGATGTGCGGGAATCAAGTAGAACCAGGCAGTTGACCTGGGTCAACAAACCCGAGTCTACAAATCAAGGTGCGCGCAAGAAGAAGCTAAAATAGGATAAAAATAAAAAATTAAATAAATTAAATAAATGGATTAAAAATTAAAAATGAATTTAAATTATTAAATAATGTAAATAAAAAAAGGTAAGGATAAATAAGGTTATTCTAGGTGATTTTTAATTAATTAAATGAGGTATAAATAAGGGTTAAAATAAATATAATGTATTATTCATAGGTATGTATACCTATATATACAAGGTTTTGATTTTTTAATTAATTAATTATACAAATATATACATAATTTAATACTTCATTAATTTACAATATTTTACAATGGTTTTAATGAAATTCTTATTTGATATTTAGGAATTAATTTTCTAGGTTAAATAAATAGGTTGTGTACAATATATACATAGTGATGCATATACAATATATACATGATTTTATTTTTGTTGATTTTTGAGTTTGTGATTTTTATTTATATTTTATATAAGTCAAATACATAATTTATAATTAATTAAAAGTACAATATTTACAAATATGTACACACAAATAAGTAATTCAATAATGTACATAGTATTATACGCAGGTATTATATACAATAGTACCCTAATTAGCCACATTCCACACCTTAACTTTAATTTTATGAAATCACCTCCATTTTAAAGATTATTTAATTTGGACTACAACGAAAGTGAGTTTGATGAAATTTGAGTTTTGGTGGAGAAAATATTGATCTTACAAGTTGAGCTTTGTGGCTTTTTTAGAGTATTCTAACTTACATAACGTACAATGATTTTTATTGCAATTATTTTTATTATTTACAAAAGACTTTTATGCACAATATTCCAGAAGAAAAAATTTTATTTAAAAAGAATTTGGTGGTAAATAAAATAAGAAAAAAGGTGTATTATTGACAGTAGTGTACAAATGATGAATATATACAAGTGATTAATTATTTTCTAGATTTTTTGGTATTTTGAGCCTTATCTCTCCCTACTTTATTCTTTGTCGATCAGGTCAAGTCTTGACCTTCTCTCGGGGTCAGAGTCAACACGTATCTATTACATATATACAATCATTGTTTTCTTTAATTTTCCTTTATTTATTTATTTATTTAAGTTAAAACAGTGATAAATATACAATATTTACACAAGAACTAGATTTAGTAAAAGAATGGATTTATTGATATTTACAAGTGTTTTGTAAGGGATTTTAAGCTAAAATAACTGAATAAAGATGATGGAATGCAGATTCATCATCCCCCTATGCTTTACCTTTACTAGTCCCTTAGCAAACACTTATTTTAAGAATAAGCGACTAAAAGAAAAAGAATAAAGGAAAAATAAAGAACTTAGAACAATATTGAGTATTAATCTTTATAAAATCAAAGTAAGGAGCTTGGTCTGACCTTTGGATTATTAGTTTGGACGGAACCTTATTGGGACATGGACTTGACATTCAATAGCCTCTAGAAACCACACAATTATTACTCAAGTATCCTCAATAGCTAGGTCAGAATAAATCAATCATACGCAAACCTTTATGATTATGAATCATTCTTGTATAGTATAATTGATATGTAGCTATCCTTGGCTGAAGCGGTTAAAGTCAATTCTTCTCCAACATGGTGACCCTAATTCCCCAATCCAATAACTCTTTCCCCGAGTAGCGTTGTATTCCCTTCTAAGTTCAGGTGCAACAAGCTCAAGAAGAGGAGGTGGAGAGAAGAATGGACATTAGCCAGTGTAGCTACATATCCTTGGACGCATGACAAGTATAGCCAAGTCATCAAGCAACATGCTCATAAATATCAGTCATGGAAGATCAAGCTTGCTTATTTGACTACACAAATGTACATACTTTGACAAGTATTTTATTTTCAATCAGGTATGTCCACTTTTTTTGAGTTTTTGATTTTGCACTTTTTTTTGAATATATACAAGGGTGCAGCATGTACATAAGGATTTTTTCCTCTAGAGCTAGTAGACTCTCCCTCTATTGAAGCATTATTGCAACCCACAACATTCTGTCGTTAGACCTCGTTGCTACTAGATCGGGTCGGGGCACAATGGCCACAAATGTGTGACTTCCGATGTTTCCATTGGCATGTGTCTCATGCTAGCAAATCCAGACCTCTACCACTTCAACTGAGGTGAGAAAAGTGTAAGTACATGTTCGCAAGATAGGTCATTATCGACAAGAATCATGTGTGTGCTCTGAAGTACTCTATTTAGGCGGTCAAGATGACACTGAACTAAGTCTTGTGGTTCCCAAAGAATTAAGTTTATAGACCTGAAGAATCTCAATTCTATTTCTTATAAGGTTCCTTTGAAATTAAGTTGATTAAGGTCCAACCAACCTCCATTCTTCGACTTTATTCCAGACTAGTTTAAGTGTTAATATCATTCAGAAAAATGCATATGGAAATGCAAGAAATATATACAAAACATTTTTAAAATATAAAGAAAAAGGGATAGTAAATTGAATATAACCAAGTATACACACAAATATTATACAAATTTTATACAAACTTTTATAAGAGGGTTTTATTCAAAAGTTTTATATACAAGTTTTATAAAAGAATTTTATATATATTAAAGACTTTTATTTACAGGAGGATAAGTGATTAAGGTTTTTATACACTTCGGATTTTACGAATGTATATAGATCCCATAATTTATATACCACGTTACAAAATAATTTTACAAAGATTTTACAAATCTTTTCAAAACATTTTAGAAAAATATTATATAAACATTATTCAAAATATTTTTCAAAAGTTTAACAAACGTTTTAGTAAATTGTTTACAAATATTTTAACTCGTTTCACAAACAATTTTACAAAAAGGTTTTTGCAAACATTTTGCTTTCAAAAATTTTAAAACATTTTGTACAGAATACCTAATTTTGATATAGAAAATAATTTACAAATATTTACAAACAAAAAATTTTTACAAACAATTTTGCGAGGATTTGTACAAAATAGTTTTACAAAAAAAATTACAAACATTTTCACAAAAGTTTTTACAAAATATTTTACAAAAAAAATTGCAAACATTTTACAAAAAAAATCAAAACATTTTTGAAAACATTTTTTCTAATTAATAGCCATATTATTAATAAAAGTATGAGTTACGGCTAAAGTTTATATACAATATATCCGACACCCCCTATACTTCGCTCGAACTATGTCCTCATAGTTACTAAAGAGCTACAAAGGAAGACATGACTCGTGCTAAGTATAGAAAAGTGAAATGAATCATATACAACACGATGAAAAGAATGGACGGAAAGAATAAAGTCAGCAATTCCCCAATACTTTGGATCAAATAATACTAAGTATAGAAGACTGTACAGTCGGGTAAAATCGAGGAAAAGAATGAACAACTAAACGACTCGACTCGTCCTCCCCTATACATAGTGTAAAAAATCCCTAAGTATAAAAAAGAGTATCTACTATTGAAGAATGAGTGAGAAAACAGAGAAATAAAAGGAAAATAAAAACACGAAAGAGACAGAATGAAAAACATCGCTCCCCCTATACTTAGGATAAAGGATCCCTAAGTATAAGCAACAACAGCTTTGATGAAGCATAATGAAAATGGAAAAAGTCAAATCATTCACCTCCCCATACTTAGGATAGAGTACATCCTAAATATAGCATACACACATGGAAGAGAGGCGAACCATAAAAACGAAAGCAGAAAGAATAAAATGAAAGGATATATACAAGAGAAAATCAACTCATGTATCAGACGCAGAAGATGTTAGAAAGTCATCTTCTGATACCACAGATATCGAATCAACTATATACAAGAATATATCATGATCTAGATATAACTTCAGCTGTCTGCTCACTACAAATGATTGTGCGTCAAATGATAACCCAGATATGACAATACCATCATTGGCACGCATAGCTCTCACAATGAATGGTTATGTCCATGTACTTTTTAATTTTCCGTGAAACAACTTCAATTTAGCATCAAACAACGAAACTTTATGATAAGGGGAGAAAGTCTTCCTTCTAACATGTCTATCATGCAAATGCTTGACTTTCTCATTATACATGAGTGAGTTGTCATATGCAAAATCTTGAAATTCCAGCAATTTATTCATATCCAACCTCCTACCCTGTCCTGTCTTCTCATAATCCAAATTGCATACACGGAGTGCCCATAATGATTTGTGATATAATTCAACTGGCAATTGGCAAGGCTTTCCATACACCAATATGTAGGGAGACATACCCAATGGAAACTTGTACGCCGTCTGATAAGCCCATATGAGTCAAGCATCTGGAACTAGTTCTTCCTATCTGGATATACAAGTTTTTGCAATATCATCTTTATCTCCCTATATAAATCTCATCCAAGTCATTAATCTGTGGGTGGTAAGGAGACACTACTATATGCTTAATGGCGCACTCCTTCACAAGCTTCTTGATTTATCTATTAATAAAATGTCTTCCCCTATCTGAAATGAGTATCTTGGGGATCTTGAACCGTGCAATAATGTGGTCCTTGAGAAAGGAACAAATCATACGACTATCAGTGGCTCGGGTGGGGATAACCTCCACCAATTGACTAACATAATCTATGGCAAGAAGGATGTACTGAAATCCCCGACTGACATAAAATGGGCCCATGAAGTCTATGTCCCAAACACAAAAGACATCTGAAATCTGTATATATCGTAGGGGCATGGTATATTTGGAACCAACGACTCCTCCCATTTTCTGACACTCAGTACATCCTCAAACATACTCTATAGCATCCTTAAATAAAGTTGGCCACCATATGCCACTCTGTAAAACCTTTGCCATTGTGCGCTTCCCTGAATGATGCCCACCAGACTCTAATTTGTGACAATGCTCAAGTACGCTAGTGCATTCCTCTTGAGGAATGCACCTTCTCCAGATACAATACTCACCTTCACGAAACATGTACGGATCCTCCCACTGGTGAAAATGTATCTCTGATAGGAATCTGTCTACCTTGTGCTTCGGTTAATCTTGTGGAACTTTCTTGGAGACAAGATATTTCACAATATCAGTATGCCATGGGAGTGAGTCCACAGATAAAATGGTCTCATCTGGAAAGGTCTCTGATATAGGAAGTATACTATGCTCAAATGTCTTTGCATATGTGATCCAGGAAAGATGTCTGCCACAACAATCCTTTAATCCATGTTTATCTCGAATTTCTAAATCAAACTCCTAGAGAAGAAGGATCCATTTTATAAGTCGTGGTTTGGCATCCTTCTTTGCATGTAGGGTATCTTATGGTAGTGTTATCCATGTATACATGTGAACCAAGGAGGTAGGATCACAACTTCTTTAATGCAAACACTAGTGCTAACATCTCCTTCTCTGTGACTGTGTTGTTACATTTTGCCTCATCCAGAGTCTTGCTAGCATAGTGTATAGCAAACAGTACCACATCCCTTCTCTATCCTAGCACAACTCCAACTACAAAATCTGACGCATATGTCGGTATATCAACGAGGAGAGACCAATTAGGTGGCTATAGGATATGAGCACTTGTAACCACATCTTTCATCCGATTGAATGCAAGGAGGGCATTCTCATCAACAATAAACTCACTCTCCTTACATAGAAGCTCAGTTAAATATCTAGCGATGTTGTTGAAGTCCTTAATGAATTGCTTATAAAATATAACATGTCTGAGAAATGTCCTTAACTGCTTCAAATTCTACGGTGGCTCTAGCTTGGAGATCACATCAATCTTAGCTGGATCAACCTCCATACCATGTTTGGGGATGACGTGGCCCAATACAATCCCATTAGTCACCATAAAGAGACTCTTCTCCCACAAGAGCACTAGGTTTACCTCACGACAATGTTGAAGTACGCTGTCTATATGAGCAAGACATGTATCAAAGAAATATCCGTAGATCGAGAAATCATCCATGAAGGCTTCTAAAAAAACTTTTTACCATGTCGGCAAAAATGGACAACGTACATCTTTCGAATGTAGCGAGAGCGTTATGCAATCCAAAGGACATCCGTCTAAAAGCGTAGGTGCCAAACAAATAAGTAAAAGTAGTTTTATCCTGATCCTCAGGAGTGATAGCAACCTAGTTATACCCCTAGTACCCATCCAAAAAACAAAAGAACTCTTTCCCTACCAACCTCTCAATAATCTGATCAATAAATGGTAGTGGAAAGTGATCTTTCTTGGTAGCTGAATTCAGGCATTGGTAATCTACGCAGACACGCCATGAAGTAGGTACATGGGTCAGAATCTCCTCACCACAGTCATTCTTTACAATAGTAATCCCAGATTTCTACGGGACCACATGTAAAGGACGAACCCACTTGGAATCCAATATGGAATAAACAAAGCAAGTATCATATCATTTTGTGATCTCTTTCATGACAACATCCCAGAGGTTTGTATTGAGATATCTCTGACACTCACGAGAGGGTTTGATATCATCCTCTAAGTAGAAATGATGTGAAAACAAAGATGGACTAATCCCATGGAGATCCGAAATATTCCATCCAATAGCCTTGCGGTTTCTCTCAAGAACCTATAACATGCAAGATTCTTATTCATCGGTCAACTGCGAGCTAAGGATGATCGAAAACATATGGGGGGGCCCCAAGGAAAGCATACTTCAACATTGAGGGTAAAGCCTTAAGCTCAGGTGGTGTATGAATCGGCTCTATAACAATCTCTGCAATTGCACTGGTAGATGGTATATGATCTGTACTCTGTGAACTGTCCACCATGGCTACTGTCGGCATATCAAGAAGTGTATAAGATAGATTCTTAAGAAATACCCTCTGCTCAGACTGGAATAGTTCATCAGGCTATTCAGAATCCTCAACAAAAATCTCAGAAATCTTAATAGGAGGTATCTCATCATTAATATCAAAAAAGAAACGTGTCTCATGAATCTCAGAATGTACCTCCAATATCTCAGATTAATCCTCAAAAATCAGCTCAAACTGTCCAACAACAAACATCTCAGTATGATCAACAAGGTAACTCATGTCGATTGTGCTTTCTATGGATTCTTTCTGAGAAAGGAATTCTCGGGTATCCATGAAATTAGTAAAAGATCTATATCTTGAAACTCGACAAGAAAGTTACACTCCTCAGGATCTGGTGTAATTGGCTCTCTCATCTACTACTATTGGTGGCGGTGCTGGTCTAGGATCAGGGATCGTCTTGATTTTCACCTTGTCACTAAGGGAGTGAAAGATGATCTCTCCAGTACCATAATCAACTACCGCTTCAGTTGTTTGAAGGAACGACTGACCTAATATGATTGGGGTATGGAGTAACAGTGTGGAGGTGTCCATATCTATAACAACAAAGTCAACTGGGAATCACATTCCTTGCACCGTTACAGTAACATCCTCTAAAATTCCTCTCATCCTATTGATCGATCTATCAGCACTGAAGGATCATTCTAGTGGATCTAAGAGGTCCCAACCCAAACTCAGTGAGTAGCGAGGATGGCATGAGATTAATGGATGATCCACTATCGAGAAGAGTAGGATCGGATTCTTGATTAAATATGTGGCAACAGATGTGAGGTGCTCCGTTATCTTTCTTTTTAGGCGAGAGGTTGCTGATAGCATGAACTATGGCCATGGTCAACATGTGATTCTTTGTCTTCTTTTGTCGGTTTTGCTTGGGTTGGTGCTTTTGAGTACATGCTTCTTTCATTCCCTTTTTCACAGCAGGATTACATGCCATTCCTTTTGGGATGCCACTCTTTATTGTCTTTTTGGTATTTTATTTATAGAGAAGGTGAAGATGGTGGAGGTGGTGAAGACGAAGATGGTGAAACTCCATGCTCGGGATCTGCAACACTCTATCTCTATATTGCTTGTGAAGTCGGTGAATCTCTTTTAGTGGCTCTATCTCTCAATCCCAACGGCTGTAAAGGAGGATGCAATCTCTTATCGCTTCAGAGATGAATGGTGTCAAATAAATAGAAAATCAATGGCCATACCTATCCCGGGTGTGGATGGATCACATGCTACCTGCTACTTATGTCTAAAGTTGTTGAGATTGGCTTCGTCCTTTGCTGGGATCAATGTCTTTGTGGTGGTCAGGTCATCAAGCCTCTGAGTCAGGTCATTCATATTCTTCATAAGCAATGCAAGCTGAACGAATGCAGTATTTATCGAAGATGCCTCTAGGTGCTCAACAGTAGGTTGTCGTTGAGACCGGTAGTGTGGAGGGCGTTGGTATCCATAATACTATGACTGAGTAGGAGGAGGATGCGAATATTGTCCATACAATGAAGACTGGTGCTGGAAGTAAGGTTGGTGAGGATATACGGGCTGCATCTGCTACTGACCATGTCTCCAGTTCTGGAAGTGTGGTGGAGACTAAAAGTGAGGCTGAAATCGTTGGTGTTGGGATTGTGGTCTTCCCACCTAAAAGTGGTGGACTGGCCTCTGGACAACATGGGAATTCAACTGACCTTGTCCGGGCGGATGGGGCTGGTTGCGCTCTCTATCGAACCAAATGTCATTCACCTCCTGAATGAGAGGTGGAGGTGGAGACTGTTGCTCAGGAACATATGGAATCTCCTACAGGTAGGGTACAATATGGTGGGATTGCTGCAAGACATGGTCAGGCGTCCGCACATAATAAATGTGCAGAATGGTAAACGATCCTTCTGTACTCTGTTGCGCTGAAGTGGAAGTAGTCAGGTCATGAGTAGAGGTATCAACTGCTGCACTTGTACTCTGACATGCATTGATCTTACTCACACGAAGCTCTAGATGCTTTGTGATCTCATCTAGCTTATCCAGATTTTTTTGTCCTATGTTCGATCACTCCGAGCTTCTCAAGCTTCTTGGATCATTTCTCAATGATGTCCGCTTTGGATAGATGATTGCCTATGATGGTTAGATCTGCATTGTGAACTCTATCCGCATCATGTGATGCCATCATATTGACCGCGTTGTGGGGTACCGCCATCTCCTAAAAAATCTGATAAAGGACATCCTCATACTTGTTGAAATATGACCCCCCCCCCCACAAGAAATTTCTACTGGCTTCTGGATCTCAATGCTCAAACCCCCAATGAAGTTTTGCACAAGGCTCGTCTTAGGAATGTCATGATGGAGGGACTTCTCCGTTAAGTCTTTAAATCTTTCCCATGCCTCGTGAATAGGCTCATGGGACATTTTGGAGAAGTTGGTAATCAACGATTGCATTTGGTTGAGACGGACAACCCTTTCGAAGAGGTTGGTCCAATAATACTTGTCCATGAGACTGAATGGGAAGGATGCCATCTTCACTACCTCTAATGGAGCATTCGGGTAGTGCATAGTGCCACAAATGCAATCAAACGGTTGGAGGCTTACATATGGTTCTTCATTTATGTGTCCATGGAATATTGAGAAAAGTGGTAAAATGGTGGGATTAAGATCAAAATGCCCATGAATCACAGGAATTCTAATCCATGTTCGTCTGTTCTGTTTCTGGATTATAGGCATCTTTCAGGGTGAGCTTAGCCACTGACTCAATAGTGGATCATCTCCTCCCTCATTCCCACCTCCTCTGTGGTTTCTATCCTCCTTTCTCCTTTCCTGACTATCATTCTTGATCTCGATGATCATATCTCTTGATCCGACTTGGATGTCAGCATGTTCCGTTAACTATGCTTAAATGGCCTATATGGTTCTCGCAATACATTGTTCAAGAGTGACTCTAATCTTGTACTATCATTTGAGACTCCATCAATCTTGTGGACTAATCTAGTGCTATATACGTTTTCAGAAATCGAGACAGTGCACTTGATACCACCGAATAGAAGATGATCGATTCGAAGTGTGAAATGAGTTTGCAAAGTCCAAACGGGAAATGCTCCGATCCGACTTCTTCGATAACAAGAGGTAAGATGAGAAAACACGAAGGTCAACACAAGAAGAGAATGAGAAATGGCACGAAGGGTGCGGAAGGATCTTTACACTGATCAAACAGACACAATACAAACCCTTGATTCAGCAACTGGAGACTATAAGAGTTCCATCTTTTATCTTTTCAATTTTAAGTTTAGTGAATCTAGAAGAAGTTGCTTACTACAAAACACGCAAGGTGAGTCGTTGCTACTGCCTAGCGTGCATACTCAAACGACCCCAAACAATGGTACCATATTCCCGGGCTGTCAGGTTCAAGATCAGGCCCTAATGGAGATAAGAGGATTAGCACACCAAAACATTTTTTATGGTTGGATTCAAGTTCTTACTGTTGCAACCAAACATCGAAAAGTGATGTACAACTACTTAAGGCACAAGTTCAGGGATTTGGGCTCTATCCTTACGACTGCTTCCTCACCCACTCTGTCTGGAGGTAAGTTTCTGCAAATAATGAGGGGGTTACTCTCCCCAAAATAATGATGATTTGTCCTTAAATTTAGTTTTAGGGTCATGTTTTCTTTAATAGTGCCGATTTTATACAGTTGTCACTTTTTTTGGATTTTTTAAAATAAATCATCTATTGAACTTTCCTATTTCTTTTTGATATTGTGTGAGTGAAAATGGGGAAGGAATTTGAAAAAGCTAATGCACTAGAAAATCAATGATGCATGCAGGAGATGGAGGATGTGTACCTTGTCCCCATAACTCTACATGTAGGGTAATCCATGCATAAAATAAAAGACAGAAAATAAACTACCCTAAATGATGCATGAGAATTGTTCTAGCAGTAACTTCTATTCACGAGCAAGAACAGGTTAAGTTGACTAAGTCCAAGCTACGCTCTACTCTATAAGTACAGAAATTCTTGTTTAGGGGTTGTGGACCTGATACTTTACCTGACTTAAGCAAGATAATAAAACCTACTTCTAAGGGATCAAGAACACTAAACCACGAGAAAACAAAGAAAAGAAGGCAGTGAAAACAAAATCGGTGAGGCCCCCCAAGTGCACCAGTACTTGGTGAAACATACCTCGCACACACAAGGTATATGGTGGCATTTTAGAAAATAGAAAAAGAGACAAGTGCCAAATAAATAGTTACAAATTTCTACAAGAATAATAATGAAATGAAAATGCTAAAAGAAACAAAAGATATACATGCAAAAATGCTTAGAGAATTCGGCTTCTTCAAATTTTTTATTCCTCCTTCTACGCTCTCATATAACTTGATGAAGAAACAAGTCACTTCTGCTTCACTCAAGTGCACTGGCTCTCCTAAGAAAGCCACCCTCACTTGTCGAGCCCTCACAAGAAAGAGGAAACACAAGATAATGTAAGAGACATAGTTATGAAATTATGAGCAAAAATAATATGATAATAAATACAGAAAATATAAAGACAAGCAAACGATGAGGTTGATATGAAACAAAGTGAGAAGAGTGAGTAAAAATAATCTCAAATGAATTCCTAAGACCGATCTTGGGGATCTTTTGATGTCTGACAAATCGGATCCTGCAAGCATTGTATAAGCTCCCTCACAGCATGTGATATTCAATATATGTGCTCACTACTCAACAAGATGTATATCCCCAATTTATACATCAAAAATATAAACAAAATAATGGAATGAAATAAATGACAAAAAATATAGACAATGAATATGTGACAGCAATATAAACAACAAAATAAATATCTGAAAAAATAGAGGAAATAAGAGAGAGAAAAACAAGTATATAAAATTAAGAATAACAAGTCAAGAGATAAATTTAACTACCCTCGATATGCCTCCCTGGCAATGACGTCATTTGTTGAATAGGGAAATATAGGGTTTTATTTATGAGATTATTCACAATATCGTTGCCATCCTAAAAATCCCTCAATAAAAATTAATATTTTTATTCACAGCTAAAGTCAACAAATACGGAAAGAATGTAGCATAAGAAATATGACTGCTATTTATTTACATGTATATCGCACAAGATTGAACTCGGGAAGGCTACAAAAGTCCTGAGAGCTATTAAATCAATGAAAGAAACAATGAAATAAAAAAGAATTTATATAAACACTAATAAAAAGGAACTTCTATAAACACTATGCTTGGTTTTTATATTTTTTATATTTTTATTTTATATATGATTTTATTTAGTTTTTCGATTTCGCATTTTTTATTATTTTTAATTTTACAAAAGAAATATTTTATATTTTAAAATAATTAAAATAAGAATGAATTAAATAAATCAATAAAGAAAATAAAGAAAGAGGAAATTTCTGAGATTTTTACAAAGTGGTAAAAAATATACAAAAAATAAAATAGATTTTTTAGTTTTATGACAAAATTTTTTATGTTTTTGTGATTTCTTCAAAATTTTCGAAAATTTGTATGTAAATAATAATAATGGTTGAATTAATTCGTAAAAAGGAATAAAAATCATAATAAAATAGGATAAAAGAATAAGGAACAAATTTTATGTTTTATGTTTTTGATGAATTTGAATTTCATCATCTTTGTTCATTTATTTTAGCTTAAATCCCTTATAAAAGACCAATATATCGATAAATCCATTCTTTTACTAACCTTGATTCTTGTGTAAATATTGTATATTTATCACTATTTTAAAATAAATAAATATATAAAAGAAAAATAAAGAAAATAAAGACTGTATATTTTATAACTTTTTTGAAATTGTTTCTGAATTTCTATGAACTTTTTATGCGTTTGAGTGTTTTTATAATTTTTATGGTTTTTATGAGGAATGGAATTGAGAAAAATATATACAAATTAAAATAAATGAAAAGAAGAAAATAAGATTTTTTAGAATTTTTAGAAAAAGTTTTATATTTTTTATTTATTTTTGGTTAATTGTCTCAAAATCACCTAGTATGCATATTTTATTCGTAAGTAATTCATATTACCTCAGAAAATTCCAAAAAATATACAACATTAATTTCTTCTTTTTTCATCTTCTAGCCATGTTCGAGGATTTTTGGACCTGATTTGATTATAAATTACATTTTAGTCCTTAAACTAGCCTGAAATTGCATGACATTTTTAATTGCATAAAAATAATACCAAAAAAAGATTTCCTGAAAACTTAGCTTCTAGATTGCCTAACAATCAACCTAAGGAGCTACTGGCCTCCTTTAGTTCAACCTTGGGCCTGCTCAAGTAAAAAAATTTGACGGCTCACTTTTATTTGGATAATTCATTAATGGCCTTTTTGATAAATCTAGATTTGCCCGATTGCAATGAAATTTTAACGTTAATTCCACATAATTAGCAAGGGCTTTTTAGGGTTTTTCACAACACCAACACATTCATCTCAACAGCCTCCAACTCTTCCACCATCTGATCCCTCTCAGATCATCACAGATCTAAGGATTGACTTCTCGTTCGACCACCCTTGTCAGAAGTCCTCACTCACTTCACCATTTTCCACCTTTTATGACTCAATAAGTCCACCAGAGCATTGCCTCCAAGGATGAGTTTCAATGCAGGTAGTAGGGGCACATTTTGGAGCAAGAACCAACATCTAGAGGTCCACCTGGAGTGAACCACTTTCTGACTTCCAGATCATTCTTGGGTCATCGCCGACCTCCATGGAAGCCTTGGATCGATAGAGGAGAAGCACAGGAGTGGGCTAGACAATTCAGGAGTTGTCATGGATGGAGGTCAGTTGAGCATTGACTGATCGAAGTTCAACGCTGATGACCTTCTTCCTAGTTCTTCCTGGAGTCTTCTTGTCCGCACGATCAAGAACGAGCATCCAGATCAGATCAATGTCGTTGAAAAAGTTCCAAAAGCCAGTCGTGGATCGATTGTTTGCGATAAATCTCATCCATCCACGCATGTGTCAACCTCAACCATCTGATCTGTAGATTCACGCCATCTAGTAGTCCAAGGTGCCACGTATTTAAAGGGTACTTTTGAGTCAAAACCCTGCCTTTATTTATTTTAGAAATAAGTCCCAACGGGACACATGTCTACATGTAATGTATTGACCAATTGCACTTATTTCCCTAACTCTTATTTTAGTTGCATTTTTATCCTATTTGAACTGAGAACATGCCTAGCACGTGACTGTTTAGGTAATTTGCAATAAAGATTTAAAAGTTAATTGTTATTATTTGGCCTTGGAAAATAAAATAATTTTATTTTGGTCCACTCTAGCGAGGAGCACGTGCAATAGCATGCGTTTTTTAGACATTTTGCATATTTTGCCCTGGACTTTTTTATGTGTTATCATTAAGTCCACAAACCAAAAATATTTGCATATATACCCTCATGAACCTGCATATTATTTTGCATGTTAAAACTCAAATAAAATTTAGCAAAACAATTTTAAAAATTACATAAAAATATGCTAGATTTATCCATACATTTTGTTTTGCGTTTTCATCATTTTTATTATTTTTATTAATTCAAAAAAATGCCATAAAAATTCCTTATTTGCATTCAAAAATCAGTAGAAAAATACAAAACTTTTGCAAAAATTCTAAAAAAATATTGATTGTGTCATTTTACTTATTTTAATTTCTTACTATTTTCACATTTTTATTCCTCATAAAAACCAATAAAATCCTAAAACACTCAAAAGCATAAAAATTTTGTATAAATTCATATTAAAACCAAAAAAACATAAAATACCTTTCTGGAAATTACAAAAAATTCTTTCTGTGTATTTATATTTCATCTATTTTTTTATCTTATTTGCTATTTTAAAAATAAAAAACATTCACTTTGGTTTCTATTTGCTTTATTTTCTATTTTTGTTTCATTTATGTTTTACTTTATTTGATATTTTAAAAGTCCAAAACATTCACTTTAATTTATTTTCTATTTTTGATTTAGTTAAAGGTTTTAAAAATCATGGAAAATTCTATAAAAATCATAAAACATTAAGAAATAATTAGAATCTCAAAAATAATTTTGCTTTAATTAGTTATGTATTTTATCCCTTTGAAAAAAATCCAAAAAGTCATTTTCCTCTTCCTTTTATCATTTTTATTTCCTTTTTTTATAAAATTTAAACTTTTGAAAAAACTAACTTTAAAAAAATAAAAAATAGAAAACCAAAAAAATGTATAAATAAAATTTCATAAAAAATATTAAACAATCAAAAATACCTAAAACCAAGACTAGTATTCATAGATTTCACTTGTTTCATTTTATTGATTTTTCATTGAATCGAATAACTCTTAGGATTTTTGTAGCCTCTTTGAGTTCAACCATGTACACTATATGGGTAAATTAAATTTCTAAATTCTCTTGATATATTTTCTTAATTTATTTTAGCTTGAGAATCGAATAAATTTTTGCTAGATGATTTTTGGTTTGCGATGTTTGTTGAGTGCTAAAATTCATGTTTTATTTAAGTGAATTGTTCAAAAATGAAATTGTGGTCATCGAAGCCCAAAGAAGTTTCAAACAAAAATTTGTTCAATCCTCAAGCAAAAAAAATAGAGAAAATGTAGCAAGAGAACTTTGTTATTTAATTTACATGTATAGGTAACATGATCGAACTCAGGGCGACTATAAAAAATCCTACGGGTTACTCGATTAATTGAAAATCCAATCAAAAGAACAAAGGAAACTCTATGTACACTATCCTTGGTTTTGTATTTTTGAATTTTGAATTTTGTGGACTTTTTATTCAGTTTTCTAATTTTTTTTATTTATTATTTTTAATTTTGCAAAGGTTTTTTATTTTTAACAACAATAGAATATTTAAAGGAAAAAATAAGACACACACATTCAACCAAATTTTTGTATTTTTTAAATTATAAAAAATAATCAGAAAATTAAACTAAAATTATTTTTGGGTTTCAATGTTTTTTGTGATTCATATAAATTTTTCCAAAAATTTTAAAGCATTTTATTAAATCAAAAATAAGGAAATTAATAAAAGAAAGCAATGCAAATCTCTTTGAATTTTTAAAATAGCAATGAAGAAAATGGATAAATTGTACACTCACAAAAAGATATTTTTTTTATTTTCCAGAGAGGGTTTTATATTTTTCTAGATTTTTAAATGAATTTTTATGAATTTTTTATGCTTTTGAATGTTCTATGATTTTTCTGGATTTTATGAGGAACATAAATGCCAAAGTTATATAAAAATTAAAATAAATCAAAATAATCAACATGAATTGTTTATAATTTTTGGAATTATATTTTATATTTTTATTGATTTTTGGATGTAAATAGGGAATTTTTGGAATGTTTATGAATTTTTATAAATTATAAAAATGATGAAAATGCAAAATGAAATTTACGAATGAATAATGTGAGTAACAGAATGTTAAATGAATTTTTGTGGAATTTTTAAGTAAGTTTTGATATTGTTATTTAATTTTAAACATGCAAAATAAATGCAGATGAACAGGGGCACAGAGGAAATTATATAATGTTAGCAGACTAAATTCCCAAGAAAACGCGTGCACAAGCACATGCTCCCCACTAGAATGGATCTTTATGTAAATAAATTAAATCCCAGAACCAATCAGTAACAGAGAAATGCAAACCTTTTATTGCAATTTACCCAAATAAGAACGTGCTTGGCACATGTGTAGTTCAAACGGTGATGAAAATATAAATAAAATAAAGTATATGGACCAAAATGTAATTGTTCAATTTATTACATGCAAACACGTGTCCGAAAGGACTTATTTGAAAATAGAATAAATGCAGAGGTGTCAGGCATAATTAAACCCTTATTTGATATGGTGGCTTAGATGGTGGTGATGTTCTAACTCTCAGATCAGATGGCGGTGGTTGAAGCATGCTTGAACGACCTCGATCTGTGCTGGATGATCTAATAAACGACAAGGCATTGGGGCTTTTTGGACAGGTGAGATCAGATCGGGAGCAACATTCTTGATCGTACGGTGTACAGCAGCTCTGGAAGAACCGGATTGAGTGGCGACTTCGATGAACTTCAAACGAGAGGTTTTTGGTCATCTTTCACCTAAATCAGCTGCTAGATGGCGGAATGGCTTCCTAAGCTCCTCCTCTACCAATTGGTAGAAATAGTGGAGCTCAAAGATCACCACGTATGGATCTGGTGCTTGAAATAGATTTGGCTTTAGGTGAACTCCTAGATCTCGCTCTAATGCTGCTACTACGTGCTTTGACCCTACAAATCGAAGCTTATGCTTGGAGGAGGTCTACGGCCAAGATGTTAGGTCAAAAACACAGACGAAGGTGAATAGATGGGGGTTTCCGGTGAAGTGTGATCAAAGGGGAGATCGTTCTCCAAATTAGCAAAGAACTGAAGGGGTTCAGTTGGTCGGAGAGTAAGAAAAGAGTAGGGTGAATGTGTTGGTCGAGTCGGGGATGGTTAAATGTGACAAGAACTCCTCCGACCGTGCAGATCGGAGGTTGAAGATGAAGCTCTGATCTCGGTGATTCAATGGAAATTAAGGTGAAAAATAAAATCAGAATCGAAGATAAGGTACCTAAATTACCTAGGGGTTGAAAGAACTGAAGTAATTATCCTCGATATGTTGTGGATTACAGAGTTGTGGAATACGACAGAGGACTCCGACCGCGTGGCTGGATACATGCCTTCAACCCAATTCTCACGCTCCTAACCATGGAGAACTTGACCTATCACCTCAAAGCTTTACTTCAGTCATCAATTGCGGGGAGAAAATGGGCCAAAAATGGATCAAACACGAGGTGGAAGAAGAGGAGGACAAACTCTGGTGAGTTTTAAAATTCAAAGGGGGTGAGATCAAAGGCACGATTGGTGGATCTGGAATGCTGGCGGATGAGAGGAATGAGCGCGTGAAAAGATCAGAGAAGGATGCATGAGTCGTTAGTGATTAATATGCATGTGAACAAGAGGAACGAGCGGAACATGAGATAGATGGGCTTCACGTGCAGACTGGGCAGTTGACCCAAGTCAACAAACTCGGGTCGACCAATCAAGTTGCATGCAGAATGGGAGAAATTAGACTAGGAGACAAAATAGGAAGAAATAATTAAATAAGTCTATTAAAAATTGAAAAAGAATTTAAAAATTAAATAATGAAAATAAGAAATGTTAGGATAAAACAAAATTGCTTTTAGTGATTTTTAAGTAATTAAATAATGTATATAAAAGGGTTAAAATAAATATAAAGGTATATTCATAGGTTTGTATACCTATATATACAAAACTATGTTTTTAAATTAATTATTTATACAAATATATACATAATTTAATATTTCATTTATTTAAAATATTATACAATGTTTTTTATGAGATTTTTATTTTATTTATAGGAATTACTTTATTAAATTAAATAAATAGGTATAACTACACTATATACGTAGTGGTACCTATACAATATATATATATATGATTTTATTTTTTGTTGATTTTTGATTTTGTGATTTTTATTTGTATTTTTTAGAGCTAAATAAAATATTCACAATTAAATAAAAAATCACAAATATGCACAAGAAAATAATTAATTAAATAATATACACAGTACATATAGGTATAATATACAATAGTACCCCAATTGGCCACATTTCACGTCTTAACTCTGTTTTTTATGAAATCGCATTCATTTTAAAGACATTTAATTTAGAGTATAATGAAAGTGAGTTTGATGAATTTGGAGTTTTGGTGGAGAAGATATTGATCTTGAAAGTTGATCTTTGTGGCTTTTTAAGAGTGTTGTAATTTAAACAATATTCACATATTTTTTTGCAATTTGTTTATTATCTACCAAAGAAATTTCTTCACAAATATCAAGAAGAACTAATTTTTATTCACAAAGAATTTGGTGATAAATAAGTTAAAAAAAGAATGTGTGTTATACACAATAATGTACATATGATCAATATATACATGTGATGATAAATTTATGAAATTTAGGCATTAGCTCTCCCTACTTTATTCCTTGTGGATAAAGTCAAGTCTTGACATCCTCTCGGGATATGATTCATCATGTATATATTGCATAATTACAGTCTTTTATTTTCTTTATTTTTTCCAATCTTTATTTATTTATTATAGGTTAAAATAGTGATAAATATACAATCTTTAAACAATAATTAGGGTTAGTAAAGAATGTTGATATTTACAGGTGTTTTATAAGAGATTTTAAGCTAAATAAAATAAAGAATTCATCATCCCCCTATACTTTACCTTTGCTAGTCCCTTAGTAAACACGTATTTGAAAGAAAACGTGAATAAAAGAAAAAGAAAAGAAAAAAAGGAAAAATAAAGAACTTAGAATAATATTGAGCATTAAACATATATTCATAAAATTGTAGTATGGAGCTCGGTCAAACCTTTGGATTATTAGTTTGGCGGATCCTAATTGGGAAATGGATTTAAAACCTAACAACCCTCAAGTTCCACAAGATTCCTACTCAAGTCGCCTCAATAGTCAGGTCAGAACAAGTCTACATATGCAAACTTATTATGACTATGAATCTTTACTTGTATGGTGTACGTGAATAGAGCTCCCCACCTCAAAGGTTGCAAAGAAACAGTCTCCCTCAACAATGTAACTCTAGTCCCCTAGTCTAGAAACTCTTTCCTTGAGGAGCGGGGTATTCCATTCCAAGTTAAGTACAACTGGCTCAAGAAGTGGGGGAAAGAAGAGAACGGACGGTAGCCAGTGTAGCTACCTATGCTTGGAGCTTGACCAGTGTAGCCAAGTCTCCAAATGCAAGCTTACATTAGATGAGACAATGAATCACATAAGCTTTGCTTATTCAACTATATACACTCCGACATACATTTTATTTTCAATCCGGCAATGTCCCCTTTTTTGGAGTTTTTGCATTTTTCGACATATATATAAATGTGCATCATGTACATAAGGAGTTTTTTTTTCTTGAGCCAGTAAACTATCCCTCTTTTGAAGCATATTGCAACCCCACAACATCCTGTCATTAGATGTTGGCGCCACTAGACTAGGTTGAGATGCACTACCCTCCCTAGAGGAGGATGGATGTTTCCACTAGTTGTTAAACCTCAAGCCAAAGGATTCTACCCCCTCACCACCTCATCCAAGAAGAGCTATGTGTAGAATGCTTGTCCAAGTTAAGCAACTGTCTAGAAGAATCATGCATTTGTTGTGAAATATTATACTTAGAGTAATCAAGATGACATGTGAACATAGTCTTTTGGACTCAAAGAATTAAGTCGCTCGGACCTGAAAAGTCTCAATTCCAGTTCCTATAAGGTTCTTCTGAAATAAAGTGGATTAAGATTTTAACCAAGCTTCATTCTTCAATTTTATTCCAGACTAGTTTAAACATCAATTTTATTCTGAAAAATGCAAATGCTTATGCAACAAATATATACAAAACATGCTTTTTAAAGAAAAAATGAAAGAACAATCTTTTAAAAAAGTCAAAGAATTTTTTGCAATTTTTTTATGAATTTTAAACATTTTTTTTAATAAATATAAAGGGTTAGTGACTGAATATGTATACACATATACACGTAAGGATTATACCAATTTTATACATGATTTTACAAGAAGATTTTATGTACAAGTTTTATATACTTTTATAAAAGAATAGATAGTTTTATTTATAGGAGGACAATTGATTAAGGTTTTGTACACACATTGATTTTACGAATATATATACATCCCTTGTATCCCACGTGACAAAATAATTTTACAAACCTTTTCAAAACATTTCACAAAAGATTTTTCAAACATTTTTCAAAATATGTTGCAAAAGTTTTTAAAACATTTTGCAGATTATTTTACAAACATTTTTACAAATCATTTTACAAATAATTTTAAAAACATGTTTTTGCAAACATTTTGCTTTCAAACATTTTACAAACATTTTGTACAGTATACTTAGTTTTGATGCAGAAAATAATTTTACAAACATTTTACAAACATTTTATACAGTGTACTTAGTTTTGATAAAGAAAATAATTTTACTGACATTTTACAAACAAACCATTTTTACAAACAATTTTGCAAATATTTATACAAAAATAGTTTTACAAAAAAATTTTACAAATAGTTTTTGCAAACATTTTTAAAAAGTTTTTTGCAAATTATTTTACAAATCATTTTTCAAAACATTTTTTAAGAGTAATAATAGTCATATTATTAGTAAATGTACGAGTTATGACTAAAGTATATAAATAATATATACAACACCCCCTATACTTAACTCAAACTATGTCCTCATAATGACCAAAGAGCTACAAAGGAAGGCATAACCCGTGCTAAGTATAAAATAGTGAAAAGAATCCTATACAACAACTACTCGAAGAATATATGGAAAGAATAGAAGTCGATGATCCCCCTATACTTAGGATCAAATAATCCTAAGTATAGAAGACTGTACAAACAAGGAACACCGTAGAAAAGAATGGACAAACTCAACGACTCGACTCTTCCTCCCCAATACTTAGGGTAAGAGAACTCTAACTATATAAAAAACAATATCAACAAGTTGAAGGACAAGTGAGAGATCAGAAGACGGTATGAACATCATCACTCCCCCTATACTTAGGCCATGTTTGTTGGAGAATAGTCCCCGAAATAAGGGGCCAATTCTCCTCTCGACACGGTTCCCAGTGGTACGACTATTCCCCATTATTCCATCTTATTTCACTCTTAGCGCAATCTTTATCCCACCTTACCTACCTTTATTTCATCTTATTCTCCGTATTCTTATCCTCTAGCCGAACGGAGAATAGACCCTTATTCTCCTTATTCTCCATCCTTATTCCTGCTTATTCTCATACCGAATGGGCCCTTAGGGTAAAGGGTTCCTAAGTAAAAGCAACAACAGGAATGGTGAAACAGAACAAATATAAACAACTCAAATCATTCAACCCCCTATACTGAGGATAAATTACATCCTAAGAGTAAAATATACACAAGGAAAAGAGGTGAACGATAAAAAACAGAAGAAGAAAGAACGAAAGGATATATACAAGAGAAAATCAACTCATGTATCAGATGGAAGATATCAAAAAGTCATCATCTGATAACATAGATATAGAGTCAACCACGGACAGGAATATATCATGATCTAGATATGGCTTCAGCAAATTGTCCATTCGCAATAAAAGGATGTGCATCATATGACAACCAAGATATGACAATACTACCATTTTCACATGCAGATCCCATAATGAAAAGTCCTGACCATTTGCTTTTCAATATGCATGGAAACAACTTCAATTTAGCATCAAACAACCAAACTTTCTGATCAGGGGAGAAAGTCTTCCTTCTAATGTGTTTATCATGCCAACACTTGACTTTCTCATTGTACATGAGTTTGTTGTCATATGCAAAATCTCAGAATTCCAACAATTTATTTAGATCCAACTTCCTACTTTGTCCCGCCTTCTCATAATCCAAATCGCATACACGGAGTTCCCATAAAAAGTAGTGAATCAATTCCACCGGTAGGTAGCAAGGCATTCCATACAACAATCTGTAGGGAGAAATACCCAATGGAGACTTGTGCGCCATCCGATAATTGGTCAAGTATTTGGGACCAGTTCTTCCTATCTGGATGTACAAGATTTTGCAATATCATCTTTACCTGCCTATTTGAATCTCAGCCAGGCCATTAGTTTGTGGGTGGTAAGGAGACGCTACTTTATGCTCAATGGCATACTCCTTCACAGGCTTCTTTACTTCTCTGTTAATGAAATGGCTTCACCCATCTGAAATGAGTACATTGGGAATCCCGAACCAGGCTAAAATATGGTCCTTGAGAAAGGTACACACCATACGACCATCAACGGCTCGGGTGGGAATAACCTCGACCCAACTACTAACGTAATCCACAGTAAGCAGGATGTACTGATATCCTTGACTAACAAGAAATGGCCCATGAAGTCTATGCTCGAAGCATCAAAAACATCTGAAATCCATATATATCTCGAGGGCATGGTATCTTTGGAACCAATGGTTCCTCCCATATCCTAGCAGTCAGTACAACCTCGAATATACTTTGTACCATCCTTAAATAATGTTGGACACCATAGGCCGCTTTGTTAAATCTTTGATGCCATGGGTTTCCCATAATGATGCCTGCCAGACTCTAATTTGTGACAGTTCTCAAGTATGCTGGTGTATTCCTAATGAGGAATGCATATTCTATAGATACAATCTACACCGTCACGAAATAGGTACGGATCCTCCCATTGGTAAAAATGTATCTCTGACAGGAATTGTCTACCTTGTGCTTCAGCCAATCTTGTTTACCTTTCTTGGAGACAAGATAGTTCACAATATGAGCATACTATGGGAGTGAATCCATAGACAAAATGATCTCATATGGAAAGGTATCTTAGATAGGGATCAAACTATGCTCAGAAGACTCTGCATCTGTAATACAGGAAAGGTGATATGCCACAACAGTCTTTACTCCAGGTTTATCTCGAATCTCCAAATCAAATTCCTGGAAAAGAAGGATCCATCTAATAATGTGTGGTTTGGCATCCTTCCTTTCCTATAAGTATCGTATGGTAGTGTGATACATGTATACAATAACATGTGAACCAAGGTGGTAGGATATGAACTTCTCTAATCCAAACACAACTGCTAACATCTTCTTCTCTGTGACTATGTAATTATGATGTCTCTCATCCAGAGTCTTGCTATCATAGTATATAGCTAATGATATCCCATCTCTTCTTTGTCTTAAAATAGCTCTAACTGCAAAATCTAACACATTCGTCATGATCTCAAAGCGAAGAGACCAATCATGTGGCTATAGGATAGGAGCACTAGTAACCATGTCTTTCATCTGATTGAATGCAAGGAGGACTTTCTCATAAACAACAAACTCACTCTCCTTGCACAAAAGTTCAGCAAAGGTTTGGCGATCTTGCTGAAGTCCTTAATGAACCGCCAATAAAATCTAGTGTGTCCCAGAAATGACCTCATCTGCTTCAAATTCTGTGGTGGCTCTAGCTTGGATATCACATCGATCTTAGCCGGGTCAACCTACATACCATGTTTGGAGATGACGTGGCCAAATACAATCCCATAAGTCACCATAAATTGACTCTTCTCCCACGAGAGCACTAGGTTTACTGATGAATCTATATTTCATCATCTTTATTCATTTATTTTAGCTTAAAATCTCTTATAAAACACCTGTATATAATACTAACCCCATATTCTTACTAACTTGCATCTATGTGTAAATATTGTACACTTTTTACCATTTTAACCTAAAATAAATAAAGAAAGAAAGAAAGGAAAAATAAATCAAAGAAACTAAAAAAAGAAGACTATATATATGTAATAGATATAGGCTGACCCGAACCCCGAGAGAAGGTCAAGACTTGACCTAATCGACTAGGAATAAAGTAGGGGGGAGATAGGGTCCTTAACCAGAAAATCCAAAAAAATGTGTTGTGTATATTTATATACTACATTATTTTATTTATACATCAATTAACTTCAAACTAAATATTTTTCAAAACAAAACTTGTAAACACCATGCATTGATGGGTGTTGAGGACCCATATTGACTATCATGAGATCCTTTCTTGTAGGCGGTACAGTCATATCTTTTTCCTCGATTCATTATTTCATGAATTTCTCATAAATAAAAATGTTACCAAATTAATAAAAATGTTTGCAACATAAAGTCATGTACAGAATAAAAGCAACCACGCTTAGAAAAAGCCAATAGGCGACAATCGAAAGACCAATTCCAGCTCCATATGAACTCAAATTGAACCAAACTCATTTCATTATATTCTAAATTAAATTATCTTTAAAATGGCTCTGAATTCATAATTTTTGGAGTTACGGTTGAAAAGTGGTTTTCTGGGGTGGTTTGTACAATTTTACCATTTATTTGTATATATTGTATTTATAAATATTTGTAAATATTTTTACTAATTATTTAAACCAAAAAAATAAAAAAAAATTTAAAAAAACTAATTTCCTTATTTTACTATGTATATAATGTACCATATGTATATAGTATATGTATATAGCTGCTATTCTTAAATATACCAAAAAAAATAAAAAAATTGGCATTTTTTATTCAATTTAATTAAGTAACGAAAATATAAAAAATTAATTTTTATAAATATTTTTAACACTAGTCTCTTTCTTTAACTTTATCTCATTTCAAAATTTCTCTCTTATCTCCTATCTTCAAAATTTCAAAAAAAAAATCAAACTTCATTTTTTTATCTATTAATATCGCTCCCTCTCCCTCATTTCAACTTGATCAATCTTTGGTGAGAGGAGCCTTTTCTCCGAGAGCTATCTTGTCGCAGAGAGGTGTCTTGCCTCTGAGCCGTCCGGTGACAGCGCGTCGGCCTTCATCGAGGCGATCACGATCTTTTCCGCTCTTAAGGTGAGATCCATATCATTTTCTCTTGTTTTTAATCTAGTATTAATCGTAGTTTCATTTTTTCGCTTTTTTATTCCGTTGTCATTTTTTATCAAGATCTTAGAATCCATCACGAGTTTTATTCACATTCGATTCCGATTTTTCATCTCACTTTCTCGATCTCTATGCGTTCTTTTCTACCTCGCACGATCTCTCACCTCCGACCACGCACAGTGGTCAGAGATCCGATTCCACCCACCATTCTCCTCGGAATCACACTTGTTCGCATCTTCCGTTTTGATTTTGGGATCGAGACGTCATGCTCGCATCTTAATTGTTTATAAATAAAAAAATATTTCCTTCTTTCTTTCTAACATTTGTTTTTCAGGATAAATAAAAAACAACAAATAAATAAATAAAATTATATATAAAAAAACTATGCAATTTCGGTTTTTGAAAAAAAAATATTTTTTTATTTTTCCTATTACTGTTTACATTTGAAAAAAATAGTAAAAAAATAATAAAATTCTCTATCGTCATCGCCCACGCTCTTCAACGTACACCTACCATATCCACAGCGGGAGAGCATGTGTTGCCTTCGTCGTCCATCCTCATTAGAGCCACCTTTGGCGATCTCCGTCGCAAGCCTCCAAGTTGGCCGCATCAGCCCTTGGCCGTGTGTTGGCTGAGGGGTGTCTCCAACAACTATTGTGGTTCGATCGCCTCCACCTCATACCTCCAGCAACGTTGCCCAACGCCTCCTCGCACTCCACCGTCGGCCCCATGTAAGGCCCTCCACCATCTCCCTCCGCTATCTACGCTGACCTCCATCCACCTGGACCTTCGCTAACCGACCGCGCAAGCCGTGCGATTAGTCGCTCCTGAGCGTAGCCTCCCATCACCTAGATCCATCGCTTCTTCAGCGCCTGCATGAGGCCCCCAATGCCATCCTCCACAGAGCATCCCCGCCGCCCTTCAGCACTTTGTGACCGCCAGCCACCTCATTGCCATCCGTAGGAGATGCGAGCTTCCAGTAGCCCACCGCCGCCTGTTATAAGAGAGAAATGAGCAATGGGCGACGACCCCTTCCCTTGTTGCTGAAGAACGAAGATGAGGAATGAAACCCTAGGGGTTTTCAATAAAAAAATAGAAAAATACCGTCAACACCCCCGAGTATATTTGATATTGCACGAAGACCCCTGCCAGCTCCAAATCAAGTTTAATTTGGGAGAATTACGTGTACGCCCCTCGAATTCTAAAAATTACGCAAAAGCCCCTCACTCCAACAAGTCATGTGTCTGGCACGTTTCATTGGGTAATTTGCAGTTTTAGTCCTCTGTTTATTTCTATTATTTGTTGTATGCAAAAACATTGAATAATTACCTTTCAGTTCATGTTTCCAGACTTAAAATTTGCATGATCTTTTCTTTGAAATTAGTACTTTTTGGTCAATAAAATTTTGCAAAAATCATTCTATCCTCCTGATGTTTCTATCTTTCTAGTATAAAATTTTCATTGCATTTTCTTGTCATTTAATATTATTAAAAAATCAAAAATATGTCATTTTTTCCTGTTTTGAAATTTGAAAAATCATAAAATTTATAATATTTCCCTAAAAATTCCAAAAAATATAGATTAATTTTCTGTCATTATCTTTTAATTCCCATTGAAAATTCATGATTAATTCTTTTAAAAAATAAAAATATCAAAAATCTTAGAAAAATCACAGAAAATTCTACAAAAATCCAATAAATGTGACTGTTTGTAGGTATTTGTCTATAGTTTTGCATAAAAATAGTCTCCAAGAGTTTTGGGCATTAAAATATTTTTAAGTTGCAAATTACTCCAGGTTGTACATTGTTTATCAATTTAGCCACTGTTTGATTTTTAGAAAAATACAAAAACATCTGAAAATTCTACAAAAATTCCGAAAACCATTTCAAATCCTTCAAAACTCAAAAATATTTTCTCTGATTTTTGAGCATTTTTGATATAATTGAAAATTACAAAAAGAGTGCAGTGCACGTATTTCTTCTATTTTGCATATCGTTCTTTATTTTTGAAAATAAAAAATTGTAAAAATAATAATCATTAAAAAATTGAAAATTAGAAAATTAAAAAATTAAAATTTAAAAAATAAAAAAATCACAAAAAACCCAAGATAGTTTGTATTTGATATTCCCTTTTTCTTTTAATTGATTTTCGATGAATTGAATAACCCTCGAGAATTGTAGCCTCCCTCAATTCGATCTTGTTGCTATACAGGTAAATAAGTAGCAAAAATTTCTCTCGCTTCATTATTCTCTTGTAATTATTTTTGTAGCTTGAGAAGAAAAAAATTGTTTGTTTGTTGCGGGATATTTGGGTTGCAACGACCTCTATGCATTGATTTTCATATCAATAATTTAAAAACCCCAAGAAACTCATTCAACAAAATGGCACCATTGCCGAGGAGGCAAGGTGAGGGTAGTTAGGTTTCTCTTTTGACCTGTTATTCTTGGTTGTACATATTTGTTTATATTTCTCTACATTCATTCCATTGTTCATATTCACTCTATTTATTTCATTTTTTTCATATTTGATAATTGTGTTTCGAACACATTCTCTCCTTTCTTTTTCTTGCGAGGGTCCGCGGAGCAAAGGAGGTGATCCTAGGAGAGTTGAAACACCCAAGCAAAGCGGAGGCGGCTTGATTCTTCACCAAGCTGTAGGATAGCGTGAGACGAGGAGGAGAAGAATTGGAGGAGACAAAAAAGACTTTATTTATTTTTTTCTAGCATTTGAACCCTTGTAAATGGACATTCATTTGTTGTGAGGTCTGTTTCGCGAAATGCCTGTGCACTTGGGGGAACGCACCGGTTTTGATTTCATCGCCTTATTTTTCTTTGTTTCCCAGAAATTTCATGAGCTACCTATTGATTGCTCTAATTATATTTCTTGAGCCAAGTAATTAATTAGGTCTAAACATCCTAAACAAGAATTTTTATACCTATAGAATAGAGCGTAATTGGACTTAGTCAAATTTAACCTGTTCTTGCCCATTAATAAAAGCTATTGTTAAGACGGTTCACTTGCATTTTGCATATAGGTTAGTTTATTTTTCTATTTAAAATCCGCGTGGATCACCTTGCATGTAGAGTGCTAGCGACAAGGTACGCATCTCTAACCCCTGCATGCATCATTGTGTTTAATCGTGCATTGGCATTTCCGATCTCCTTCCTTGTTTTCACTCACATGAGTTAAAAAGGAAATTGGACACTCGGTTGGTGATTCATTTAAACAAATTAAACCAAGTGATAACTGCCTAAAATTTGGGACTGCTAAAGAAAACTCGACCCTAAAATAAACGTGAGGAAAAATAATTATTTTGGAGAGAGTAATCCCCGTCTTGTTTGATTTATCTGCAGCAAGAGAGTGACCCGCACACTAGGATAGAACCACGTTCAAACTCTCTTCAGACTACTGTCTTGTGATTAATTGTTCTCCAGTGAGTACTTCACCGGGTAGCCGATAATCGGTATAGGATTTCCTTAGCAGAGTGGGCAGATCGGGTAGCCGGTAAATGGTCCACATCCATACTGGCTGGGAAAAACTAGTTGTGAGATTGGGACAGTCTCCTGGGAGCATTGGGTTCCTAACAGCTCGCTTTAACCGCTCTGATAGATTGTATTCTCACCAAACTCTTAATATTAACAAGATAATTGACTGAACCTTCACAATCTTCACATTGCATTGAGTTAATGAACTGGGGGTTTGTTTCGTGTTTGATTGATGGTGTGCATACTAGATCCTTCCGCGCATTTGCACCTTTTTCTTGCATAACTTTGACTTGACTATTGTGTTCTCCCGATCCCCGTCTTTTGTTTCGGAGATGGCCGACTGGAGTTATTTTAATCCGATCTTCACGGATCCCTCGTACCCTCCAGTCGATCAACCTTCCTTTTTCCCAGAGGACTTTCCTCCTGATTTTTGTACATATCCATCTAACCCATTATTTCAGGAGACGGACTGTGATTCTTACCCACCCTCATTCCACTCACCTGACCCTGGGATTTTGGAGTCACCTTTCATGATTTCTACACTTGAGACCCTGAACCAGATGATGAAGCATTTGAATTCGAGAATTAGCAATTTATTTAAAATAAATGAGATCCAGAATGCTGCTCTACTATTTGAGGATATGGATTCACTTGAGGATAATCATGAGATCTTGCAATCACCCAAAATACAAAAATGAGAAAGTTTTAAAAATCCAAAAAGATTTCGGGAGATAAATTGTTGACTCGTTTTATAAGGAGAGGGTACCCATGCCAAACCATTTTCCCACACAGTCATTCACCACATGTCCCAACTTTGATCCCGAAGATGCCACTATGCAGACTACTCTTGGCAATCCTCGTGTATATGATGATTCCGATCTTCTCCCTTGTATGTAGGAGGTCCAAAAATTCAAAAAAATGTTGACTGAACCTGAAGTGATGGCCACTATTCACGAGATCATTAAAGCCCCACTTCACCAGGCCATGACCCATTTATCTTCTCCTCAACACAAGAAGAGAAAGCAGAGGAGCAGATCTGAGCGTCACATCTTGACCATGACCACTGCCTACGCCATCTCTCACCATATGCATTTTAAAAAAGGGAACACTGCTACTCCTCTTGTGAGTTGCTCCATATCTGACTATTCTTGTGATAACACTCTCCTTGAAGGCGGTTCATCAATCAATATAATACCCTTCTCTATGGTACAATCTCTTCATCTTGGACCTCTCAAGAAAACCAGGATGATAGTTCAATTTGCTGATGGATCTATCAAGAGGTCGAAGTGTATTCTAGAAAACATTGTCATTTTTATTCAGGGCATGAATCACTTCTTATTTTATCGTATTACCCATGGAGACCTCCACCCCTGCGGAGCACCCTCCAATCATCCTGGGATGGCCTTTCCTCACCTCTGCGATAGATGTTATTGATTATGAATCAGGAGAGATTCGCTTCCGTTCTAATGTAGGGAGAGATGTATTGATTACGACACCCATTACTGACCAAAAACTTGCATCCCATGATAGCCCACCCATGTTAGACAAACCCAAGGAATTTGATCGCGATGATAATATTAGAGATTTTTGTTATATGTTGGATGATACTGAGACCCAAGGATTCCTCCTCAAGGAGGAAGACTAAGAAAGCATAGACCTTGAAATTTCCCCTTCTGGTATATGGAGATGCATTGATGACATCCACATGATTTACACGATAGACACCCTAGAGCGGAAGGCAAACTCTGAGACTAGACATGCCGGACATGATTTGACTACATTCAATGATGAGTCCATTCATATTCACCCTGATTCAGATGAGACCGATAAGGCCAAATTTGATTTGATTAATTTTAAAAAGGAATTTGGGCCTTTTAATAAAGATGATGATCTAGTAGAGGCTCACCAGATTGGAAATGAACTTACTTTTTCTGATAATGATTTCGAGCCTTTTTATTTTGATATTTGTGAGACATCCGAGGCAGGACATGACCACACTACTTTTAGTAACCGATTCATGCCTACACACTATGAGACTGCTGAGGATACATTCTTGGTCGATTCTGATCAGTTTATGTCTAGTGATAGCCCCAATATCAACCTACACCGTGTTAGATCCATACCTCAGCGGTCCCGCAAGAAGGTTCGCTTTCGCCCTTCTTGACTTTTGTACATCCACTCCTCTTGCATATCCTTTCATTTCATTATTTCTTCTCTGTTTTATCATTCACTCCTTTTCCGTGTGTGTATATATGCTATACTTAGTACGTGCTTTATCCTAATATAGGGGGTGAGTGATTTGTGTTGTTCATATTCATCCTTTTCATCACTCTTGTTGTTGCCTATATTTAGGGATACTCTACCCCTAAGTATAGGTGGGTGATGTTGTTCATATCGCCTTTTTTGTTTTTGAGTCTGTACATTCTCTGTATCGATTTTCCCCTTTTGTACAATCTTCTATACTTAGGATTACTTGATCCTAAGTATAGAGGGGATCACCGACTTCTACTCTTTTCATTCTTCTCTTTGAGTCGTTGTAGCATAGGAGTCTTTTCACTTTTCTATACTTAGCATGAGTTATGTCTTCCTTTGCCGCTCTCTGATCACTATGAGGACATAGTTCGAGCTAAGTATAGGGAGGTGACGAATATGTTGTATATATACTTTAGACATAACTCGTACTTTTAAATATGTTTATATTGGGGGATATGTATATAAATTCGTAAAATCCATTTGTGTGTGTATATAAACTTTGATCACCTTTCAAAAAAACAAAACAAAAAAACAAACAAAAAAACAAAAAAATAAAACAACAAAAAAAACAAAAAAACAAAAATATAAAAACAACAAAAAACAACAAAAAAAACAACAAAAATCGAAAAAAACAAAAAATTCTTGTATATACTTTTATATATTTTAATAAACCTTTTTCCTTTTTGAAAAAAACTACAAAACCAAAAATCTATAAAAAAAATGGTGCATAAAAAATCTCTTTTCGCATGTGCGTCATTTTTCCGTTCTTTTTCCAAAAACCCATAAAAAGTTCAAAATTAGAAAATTGTTTCAATTTTTTTGCTTTTTGTATTGTACATATTTTTTGCATTTGCATGTGCATTTTTCAGGATAGTATTGACATTTAAACTATCTGTAATAAAATTAAAGAATGGAGCTTAGTTGGGCCTTAATCCACTTAATTTCAGAGGAACCTTATAAGAACTGGAGTTAAGACTTTTTAGGTCCTAGTACTTAATTCTTTGAGTCCATGAGACTATGTTCACATATCATTTTGATTAGTCTAAGTAGAATATTTAACAACATACGCATGATTCTTTCAGACCGTGGCTTATCTTGGACAAGCACTCTACATGTAGCTCTTCATGGAGGGGGTAGTGAGGAGGCAGAATCTTTTGGCTTGGAGTAGCATACGGGGGTAGTACTTCTAGGTGGAACCTCTCATCTTCCTCTAGGGAGGGAAGTGCATCTCAACCTGGTCTAGTGGCATTGAGGTCTAAAGACATGATTATGTGGGGTTGCAATAATACTTCAAAAGAGGAAAAACTCCTTATGTACATGCTGCACCTTGTATATATTTTCAAAGAAAAGGAAAAAATGCAGAATCTCCAAAAGTAGATAGGCCTGATTGAAAAGTAAAATGTATGTCGGAGTGTATATACAAGGATAAAAAATTAATAAGAGCTTCAAAGTCAAATTTTTGTAAGCTTGCAGCTGGATGACTTGGATACACTAGTCATGCATCCAAGGATAGGTAGCTACACTGGTTACCATCCATTCTTTTCTCTGTCTCCTCTTCTTGAGTTGGTTGTACTTGAACTTAGAAGGGAATATCCTCTCTCCTCAAGGAAAGAGTTGCTAGATCAGGGGACTAGAGTTAACTTGTTGAGGGAGGTTGTTTCTTTACTACTTTTGAGATGGGGAGCTATATATTTCACTTACACTGTACAAGTAAAGATTCATAGTCATAAGAATTCGTGTATGTAGACTTATTCTGACTTGACTGTTGAGGAGACCTGAATAGGAGTCTTTTGGAACTTAGAGGTTGTTAGGTTTTAAATCCATTTCCCATTAAGGTTCTGCTACACTAATAATCCAAAGGTCTGAGAGAGCTCCATACTACAATTTTATGAAGATAAGTGTAATACTCATTGTTTTCCTAATTTCTTTATTTTTCCTTTCTTTTGCTTTTTCTTTTTATTCACTTATTCTTTCAAATAAGTGTTTGCTAAGGGACTAGCAAAGGTAAAGCATAAGGGGATGATGAATCTACATTTCATCATCTTTATTCATTTATTTTAGCTTAAAATCCCTTATAAAACACCTATATATAATACTAACTCCATATTCTTGCTAACTTGCATCTGTGTGTAAATATTTTACACTTTTTACCATTTTAACCTAAAAAATAAATAAAGAAATAAAGGAAAAATAAAGAAAAGAAAATAAAAAAGAAGAATGTATATATGTAATAGATACAGGCTGACCCGAACCCCAAGAGAAGGTCAAGACTTGACCTGATCGACCATGAATAAAGTAGGGGGAGATGGGGTCCTTTACCAGAAATTCCAAAAAATATTGTGTTGTGTATATTTATATGCTACACTATTTTATTTGTACATCAATTGACTTAAAACTAAATAATTTTCAAACCAAAAGTTGTAAATAAAAATGTTTCCTAATTAATAAAAATATTTGCAAAATAAAATCATATACATAATAAAAGCAACCACGCTTGGAAAAAGCCACTAAGCGATAATTGAAAGACCAATTCCAGCTCCATATGAACTCAAATTGAACCAAACTCACTTCCATTGCTAAATTAAATTATCTTTAAAATGGATATGATTTCATAATTTTGAAGTTACGGTTGAAAAATCGGTTTTCTGTGGTGGTTTGTGCAATTTTACCATTTATTTGTACATATTGTATTTGTAAATATTTGTAAATATTTTTACTAATTTATTTAAAACAAAAATTTAAAAAAAATAAATTTTTTTAAAAAAAATGAATTTCCTTTTTTGACTATGTATATAATGTACCATATGTATATAGTATATGTATATAGTTGCTATTCTTAAATAACCACCATGAAAAAATAAAAAATTAACATTTTTTATTCAGTTTTATTAAGTGATGAAAATACAAAAAAATAATTTTTGTAAATATTTTTAATACTAATCTCTTTCTTTAAGTTTATCTCATTTCAAATTTTCTCTCTTATCTCTTATCTTCATTCAAAATTTCAAAAAAAAAATTCAAACTCTATTATTTTATCTATTAATATGGCTCCATCTCCCTCATTTAAACAAGATCAATCTTTGGCGAGAGGAGCCTTTTCTTCGAGAGCTATCTTGTCGCAGAGAGGTGCCTAACCTCTGAGCCCTCCGGTGATAGCGAGTCGGACTTCGTCGAGGCGATCACAGTCTTTTCTGCTCTTAAGGTGAGATCCACATCATTTTCACTTGTTTTTAATCAAGGTATAATCGTAATTTCATTTTTTTCGCATTTTTATTTTGTTGTCATTTTTTATCTAGATCTTGGATCCATCACAAGTTTTATTCACCTTTGATTCTGATTTTTCATCCCACTTTCTCGATCTTTACATGTTCTTTTCTACCTTACACGATCTCTCACCTCCGACCATGGACGGTGGTCGGAGATCCAGTTCCATCTGCCATTCTCTTTGGAACCGCACTCATTCACGTCTTCCATTTTGATTTAGGGATCGAGCCGTCGTGCTCGCATCCTAATTGTTTATAAATAAAAAATAAAAAAAATCGTTCTTTTTAACATTTGTTTTGCAGGATAAATAAAAACAACAAAAAAATAAAATTTTATATAAAAAAGCTCTGTAATTTCTATTTTTGAAAAAAAAATAATAATAAGTTTTTCTATTTTTTCCTATTACTGTTTACATTTGAAAATAAATATTTAAAAAGTAAAAAAATGCTCTACCGTCGCGAGCCTCTACGTCGCCTGCAGCTGCCCTCGGCCGTGTGTTGGATGAGGGGCGTCTCCAACAACTACCGTGGCTCGATCGCCTCCACCGCACACCTCCAGTAGTGCTGCCCAGTGCCTCCTTCCACTCCACCGTCGGCCCCGTGTGAGGCCCCGCGCCATCGCCCTCTGCCATCTATGCTGACCTGTAGCCACTTGGACCTTCGCTAACCGACCGCACGAGCTGTGCGATTAGCCGCTCCTGAGCGTGGCTGCCCATCGCCCAGATCCAACGCTTCTTCAGTGCGCTTGTGCGAGGCCCCCAGTGCCATCCTCCACAGAGCATCCCCATCGCCCTTCAGCACTTCGCGACCGCCAGCCACCTCGTCGCCATCTGTAGGAGCTGCGTGCTCCCAACAGCCCACCGTCACCTGTTGGAAGAGAGAAACGAGCAAGGGATGACGACACCTTCCCTTGTTGCTTAAGAATGAAGACGAGGAACGAAAGCCTATGTGTTTTCAATAAAAAATTAGAAAAATATTGCCAACACCCCCCGAGTATATTTGATATTGCACGAAGACCCCTGCTAGCTCCAGATCAAATTTAATTTGGGAAAATTACGTAAACATCCCTTGGATTCTAAAAATTACGCAAAAGCCCCCCTACTCAAGCAAGTCGCATGTGTGACATGTTTCATTGGGTAATTTGTAGTTTTAGTCCTTTGTTTATTCTATTATTTATTGAATGCAAAAAATTGAATAATTGCCTTTTAGTTCCTGTTTACAGACTTAAAATTTCCATGATCTTTTCTTTGAAATATGTACTTTTGTTGGTCAATAAATTTTGCAAAAATCATGCTATGCTACTGATGTGTGTATCTTTCTTATGCTACTAATGTGTGTATCTTTCTAGCATAAAATTTTCATTGCATTTTCTTGTCATTTAATATTATTAAAAAAATAAATTACATGTCATTTTTTCCTGTTTTGACTTTGAAAAATCATAAAAATTCGAATATTCCCTAAAAATACCAAAAAATAGATTAATTTTCTTTCATTGTCTTTTAATTACTATCCAAATTTCGTGCATTAATTCTTTTCAAACCCCAAAAAGAATGAAAAATATCAAAAATCTTAGAAAAATCACAAAAAATCTATAAAAATCTAAAAATCGTGATTTCACTTCATGTTTATAAGTATTTGTCTATAGTTTTGCATAAAAATAGTCTCCAGGAGTTTTGGGTAATTAAATATTTTTAAGTTACAAATTACTCCAGGCTGTGCACTGTTTATCAATTTAGCCACTATTTGATTTTTAGAAAAATACAAAAACATTTGAAAATTCTACAAAAAATTTCAAAAACATTTCATATCATTTAAAACCCAAAAATATTTTCTCTGATTTTTGAGCAATTTTAATATAATTGAAAAATATATTAAGAGTGTGGTGCGCGTATTTCTTCCCTTGTGCATATCGTTCTTTATTTTAAAATAAAAAGTGCAAAAATCAAAATCATTAAAAATTTGAAAATCAGAAAATAAAAAAATAGAAATTTAAAAATAAAAAAAATAAATAAATAACAAAAAATCAAGATAGTTTGCATTTAAGATTCCCTTTTTCTTTTAATTGATTTTTGATTAATTGAATAACCCTCGGGAATTGTATCCTCCCTGAGTTCGATCATGTTGCTTTACAGGTAAATAAGTAGCAAAAATTTCTCTCGCTTCATTATTCTCTTGTAATTATTTTTGTAGCTTGAGAAGAAAAAAATTTGTTTGTTTGTTGCGGGATATTTGGGTTGCAACGACCACTGCGCGTTGATTTTCATATAAATACTTTAAAAACTCCAAGAAACTCGCTCAACATTTACCTCGTAACAATGTTGAAGGACTCTGTCTAAAAGAGCAAGACATATGTCAAAACTACCCGATAGACCAAGAAATCGTCCATGAAGACCTCTAGAAAACTACCCACCATGTCAGCAAAAACCACCAACATACAACTTTGAAATGTAGCGAAGGCGTTACACAATCCAAAGGGTATCCGTCTAAAGTCATGGGTGCCAAACAAATAAGTGAAAGTAGTTTTCTCTTGATCCTCATGAGCGATAGCAATCTAGTTATACCCCGAGTACCCATCCAAGAAACAAAAGAATTCTTTCCCTGCCAACCTCTCAAAAATCTGATCAATAAAGGGCAGTGGAAAGTGATCCTTCTTGCCAGCTGAATTCAGGCGTTGGTAATCTACATAGACACGCCATGGAGTAGGTACACGGGTTGGAATCTGCTCACCACGGCCATTCTTCATGCTAGTAATCCTAGATTTCTTTGGGAATACATGTAAAGGACTAACCCACTTGGAATCCAAAATGGGATAAATAAATCCAGCATCACACCATTTCATGATCTCTTTCATGACAACATCCCTTAGATTTGGATTGAGACAACACTGATACTCGTGGTAGGGTTTACAGTCATCCTCTAAGTAGATATGATGTGAACACAAAGCTGGACTAATCCCACGGGGATCAGAAATATTCCATCCAATGGCATTGCAGTTTCTCTTAAGAATCTCTAGCACGTGAGATTCTTGTTCATCAGTCAACTGCGAGCTGAGGATGACTGGAAACATTTGGGGGGGGGACCCGTAAGGAAGGTATACTTCAGTGTTGATGGTAAAGCCTTGAGCTTAGGTGGGGTCTGAATCGTCTTTGTGACAACCTCTGTAATTGCATTGGTAGAAGGTATATGATCTATAGCACGTGAGATTCTTATTCATCGGTCAACTACGAGCTGAGGATGATTGGAAACATTTGGGGGGGGGGGCGCAAGGAAGGTATACTTCAACGTTGATGGTAAAGCTTGAGCTTAGGTGGGGTCTGAATCGGCTCTGAGACAACCTCTGTAACTGCATTGGTAGAAGGTATATGATCTTTACCGTGGCTACTGTCGACTCAACAAATAGAATCTCAGAAAGATTGGCAACAAATGATCTCTACTCAGAAAGGAATGGCTCATCAGGATATTTAGAAATTTTTTGTAATCTCATCAACAAAGGGCTCATATATCTCAACAATAATCATAGAAAGGTGTCTCTCATTAGTGTATATCTTAGAAAATTTAGTAAGTGGCTCAGGTATCTCAGCGGGAGGTATATTAGCACTAATCTCATAACAATGCGTCAATGGAATATCAAAATGTACCTCTAATCTCTCAGACTGAACCTCAAAAAATCAGCCCAAACTGCCCATTAGCAATAACTCAATAGGATCAACAAGAGAACTTATGTCCATCTAGCTTTCCAAAAGGTACTTCTGGGAAAGTAACTCTTGGGTATCCATGAATCAGTAAACAGATCCGTCTCTCTAAACTCGGTAAGAAAATTAAAGTCCTCAGGATCTGGTGTAACTGGCTCTCTCTCATCTGCTACTATTGGTGGCAGTGATGGCCCGAGAGTGAAAGATGATCTCTCCAGTACCATAATCAATTACCGCTTTGACCGTTCGGAGGAACGGTCAACCTAGTATGATTGGGGTATGGAGTAATGGTGTAGTTGTGTCCATATCCATGACAACAAAATCAACAGGGAATCTCATTCCATGCACCATTACAATAACATCCTCTAATATGCCTATCGACCTCTTGATCGATCTATCAGCAAATAGGATCATCCTAGTTGATCTAAGAGTTCCTAACCCACACTCAATGAGCAGAGAGGTTGGCATGAGATTAATGGAGGAATTGCTTCGAGAAGAGTGTGATCAAACTCTTGATCAAATATGTGGCAACGGATGTGAGGTGCTCCCTTGTCTTTCTTTTTGGGTAGGTGGTTGCTGATGGCATGAATTGTGGCCATGGTAAAGATATGTTTATGTCTTCTTCGTCTGTTTCGTTTTGTTTGACGTTTTTGAGTACATGCTTCTTTCATTCTCTTTTTCACAATATGCATGTACTCCATGGCCTTAAGGAGTGGAATCTCTAGAAAGATATTATATAAGATCTCAACCACTCTAGGATCAGATAGGGTTGTTTTTAATTTTTGGATTTTCTTTGTTTTATTCAATGCAGAAGGAAACAACATAGAATCAAAAGAAGCATTCAAATGCTCATTTTGATTATTAAAAATAGAATCCTCATGTATAATTGGACAACCAGAGTTAACTTGTACAATGTTATCCAAAATAAGGGTAGAGGAAATAAAATCAAAAACAGGATGGGTTGTTGCTGGTATAGAAGCAGTTTCCACAAAAAGTATGTGATCCTTCTTTGTTGACTGTGGACTGCATCTAATTGTAGAAGGTGAATGTGATGGTGGTGAAGAAGAAGATGGTGAAACTCCATGCTTGGGTGCTGCTACACTCGGTTTCTACACTGATGTTGAAGAAGATGATGTGGAAAGTGAAGCTCTCTCACTATCTTGATCTCCCAATCCCAACGGTTGTAAAGGTGACTGCAATTCCTACCTCCCCTGAGATGAATGGAATCAGATAAACGTGTAAAATAAAGGGTCATACATGTCTCGGGTGTGGATGGATCATGGGCTACTTGCTCCTTGTATCTGAAGTTGTTGGGATTGGCTTCGACCTGTGTTGGGGTTAGTGTCTTTGTGGTGGTCAAGTTGTCAAGCCTCTCAGTATGATCATCCATGTTCTTCATCAACAGTGTTAACTGATCGAGTGTAGGATTCATGAAAGGTGCCTCGGGGTGCTCAATGATAGGTTGTCACTGAGATTGGAAGTGAGGAGGCTGCTGGTATCCATACTGTAGCTTGTAATGAGGAGGTTGAGGATGTGAATATTGTCCATACAATGTAGACTATTGTTGGGGGTAAGATTGCGGAAAATATGCAGGCTGCATCTGTTGTTGGCCATGTCTCTAGTTCTGGAAGTGAGGTGGAGACTGAAAGTGAGGATGGAACTGCTGGTACTGTTGTCTTCTACCTCCTTGAAACTGGTGGGCGGGTCTCTGACACCGCTGTGAACCCAACTGGCCTTGCCCTGATGGATAGGGCTGGTTGCGCTCTCAGGCGAACCCGATACCGTTCACTTCTTGAATGAGATGTAGAGGTGGAGACTATTGCTACGGAATGCATGGAACTTTCTGCTTGTACGGTACAATCTGCTATGAATGCTATTGAACCTGGTCAGGGATCTTCACGTAGTAAACATGTTGAATAGTTGATGGTCCTCTGGTACTCTGCTGGGTGGAAGTGGAAGAAGTCTTCTCCCTAGTAGAAATTTTGATTGTTGCACTCATACTCTGGTATGCACTAATCATACTCACAAGAAGCTCTAGATGCTTCTTAATCTCATCCAGCTTTTCTTGGTTCTTAGTCCTCTATTCGATCACTTGGAGTTTTTCCAACTCCTTGGACAATTTCTCAATTATGTCCAATTTGGATAGGTGATTTCCTATGATGGTCAGATCTGCATTGTCCGCTCTATCCATATCAAGTGATGTCGTCATGTTGACAACCTTGTAGGGTATTGAAGGAGAAGTGACAGGATGCTTCTTGAATGCACGTGAAGAAAAAAGCGCTGCAGAGTTCTCTGCCATCTCCTCAAAAATCCGGTATAGGACATCCTCGTCTTTATTGAAATGACTCTCCTTACAAGCGGCATCTATCAGCTTCTACTTTTCATAACTCAAACCCCCAAAAAAGTTATGCACAAGGCTTGTCTTTGGAATATCATGATGGAGGCACTTCTCCATTAGATCTTTGAATCTTTCCCACATCTCGTGAATAGGCTCACGGGACATTTGAGAGAAGTTCGCAATTAGCGATCCTTTTAGTTGAGGCGTCCCTGTGGGTAGTATTTGCTTAGAAAAGAAAACCTCAACTCTTCCCATGTTGTGACAAATTTTCCTAAATGATTGGCCCAATATAGGGCCTTATCCATCAAGCTGAAAGGAAACGTCGTCTTCTTCACTATCTATAACTGGATGTTAGGGTAATGGATCGTGTTGCATATGCGATCAAATTGTTGGAGGTGTACATAAGGCTCTTCATTGATATTTCATAGAATATGGAGAGTAAAGGTAAGATAGTGGGCTTAAGCTTGAAATGCCCATGAATTGCAGGAATCTGAATCCATGTATTTGTCTGTCCTGCTCCTAGATTATAAGCATCTCTAAGTGAGAGCTTAGCCACTGGCTCTACATGCTCATCTCCCCCATTCCCACCTCCTCCATGGTTTCTATCCTCCTCTCTCCTATCTTGCCTCAACTTGAGAAATATATATCTCAATCCAGCTTGAAAGTCAGCATGCTCTATCAACTGGTCCTGAATGGCTTGAATAGAGGCTAACATGGTATTGTTGATCTCGTTCTTCTCAGCCATGGAACCCTTACCCATAGGTGGCATCAACTGCACCGTCTCAATTTCTACAAGTGTAAACTACACTGGATTAGTCTTCAATAATGGTGGAGTCTCAAACGATAGCTCAAGATTAGAGTCAATCTTAAACAATGGATTGATTGAGGCGGTGAAAGGTGAAGTAGATAAAAAGGAATACTCGAGAAGTGAGTCTTCCTGAGTAGAAGATGATCGGTTTGGATTGTGAAATGAGTTCACAAAATCTGAACGAGGAATGCTCTAATCTGACATCTTTGATATGAAGAGGAAAGACACAAGAACACGAAGGTCAAGCAAAAAGAGAATGAGAAAAGGTGCTAAGGGCATGGAAGGATCTCTAGCACTAGCAATCAAACACAATACAAACCCCCAATTCACCAACTGAACACAAGTGGAGATCATAAAAGTTCGATCTTTTAACTTTTCAAATTTTATTGGTGATAATTTCAATCTTAGAAAAGAGTTAGTGAGTTGTTAGGTACCAGAAATTTTCCTAAAGACAATCTAGAATTCTTACGGCTTGTTGCATCCACTTTCAGTCAGTATGTGTGTAAGTACGGACCGTAAAAATAGCTACTCGTGTTACTTGAGGGCGGTGCTAATCTCGTTGTCCTTTAGCCACCCACTCTGCTAAGGGAGATTGTAGTTCCCTCAATGAGAAGTAGCTAATTATTTTTCTAGAATTCATAGTCTGAATGAAGATCCTAGGGCTAGGCTCTATCTTAGTGTGCGTCTCTCACTCACTCTATTCTACAAACAATGAGGGGGTCATTCTCCCCAAAAAATGATGATTATCCTTTCGTTTAGTTTTAGGGCCGAGTTTTCTTTAGCAGTCCCGATTTTATAGAGCTATCACTTTTTATTTTTTTTAAATAAATCGACTACCGAATTTCCAATTTCCTTTTTTAGATTATGTGAGTGAAAACAAGGAAGGAAGTCGGAAAAACCAATGCATGATGAAATTCAATAATGCGTGCAAGAGATAGAGGATGTGTACCTTATCGTCGGCACTCTATATGTAGGGTGATCCGCGCAAAAATTAAAAGATCGAAATTAAACTGGCCTAAATGATGCATGAGAACCATCCTAGCGATAACTTCTATTAGCAGGCAAGAATCAATTAATTTGACTAAGTCCAAATTACGTTCTACTCTATAGGTGCATAAATTCTTATTTAGGGCTTTGGACCTAATCGATTACCTGCCTCAAACAAGTTAATAAGATCTATTACTAAGGGCTCAAGCACATAAAACTACGTGAAACAAATATAAATAATGCGGTGAAAAAAAACCCGGTAAGGTCCCCCAAGTGCACCAGCACTTGGTGAAAAATACCCCACACACAAGGTATATAGTGTCCTTTTACAAAAATTTTGAATGTATAAAATGATAAATCTAAATCAATAACTATCTATGCAAAATGCTCTAAATGATTAGTCTCCTCCAAATCCTTTTCTCCTCCTCCCACGATCTCCCGTGGCTCGATGAAGAATCAAGCCGCCTCTGCTTCGCTTATGTGCATCGTCGCTCCTAAGAATGTCGCCCTCGCTTGTCGGGCTCTCGCAAGAAAGAGGAACCACAAGATAATGTAATAAACACAATTGTGAAAATATGAGAAAAAAATAAATGAAAATAAATACAATAAGTATGAATAATGAAATGAATGTAATAAAATAAAGACAAAAATAAGAGAAAGAAAAACAAGTATAGACAACCAAGAATAGTAGGTCAAAAGAAAAACCTAACTACTCTTGTTATGCCTCCCCGACATTGGCACCATTTGTTAAGCACTGAAATTCAGATTTTTATTTAATGGATTATTCACAAATGAAATTTTGGTCATCGTAACCCAAAGAAGCATCAAACAAAAATTTATTCAGTTCTCAAGTAAAAATAAATAGAGAAAATGTAGCAAGAGAACTTTGCTATTTAATTTACATGTATAGCTAACATGATGGAACTCAGGGAGGCTACAAAAAATCTCGAGGAATTCGATTAATTGAAAAATCAATCAAAAGAATCAAGGAATCTCTATGCACACCATGTTCGGTTTTAGTATTTTTGAATTTTGTAATTGTTTATGGAATTTTATTTTTATATTTTTTATTTAGTTTTCTGATTTTTATTATTTTTTATATTTATTTGCAAAAGTTTTTTTATTTTTAAAAATAATGGAACATTCAAAGGAAAAAATAAGACACATATACTCAACCAAACTTTTTGTATTTTTCAAATATATCAAAAAAAGTTAGAAAATTAAACTAAAAATATTTCTCAATTTTTGATAGTTTTTTAATGTTTTTATTATTTTTCTAGATTTTTCCAAACTTTTTAATGCCTTTAAATAAATCAAAAACAAGAAAATTAATAGAAAGAATGCAATGCAATTCTTTTGAATTTTTTAATAGTAAATGAAATAAAAATGGATAAAACGTACACTCACAGAAAGATATTTTTTTGTATTTTTCAGATAGTGATTTTGTGATTTTTCTATATTTTTAAATGAATTTTTATGATTTTTATGCATTTGAATGTTTTATTATTTTATGGTTTTGAGGAATAAAAATGCCAAAAGTATATAGAGATTTAAATAAATCAAAATATGCAAACATGATTTTTTAGAACTTTTGGAAAAAGTTTTATATTTTTTATTGATTTTTGGATGGAAATAGGGAATTTTTGGATAGTTTTTGAAATTTTATAAATTCTAAAAATGATGAAAATGCAAAATGCAATTTATGGATGAATGATGTCAGTAACATAATGCTAAATGAGTTTTTGTGGAATTTTTAAACAAGTTTTGATATTTTTTTTATTTAGTTTTAAACATGTAAATGAAATGCACACGAACAGGGGCACAAAAGAAATTATTTAATGTTAGCGCACTAAGTGATAACAAAGATAAATGGTGTGAGATGAATATTGCAAAATTTTCAACACTTGCGCATGCATGTGCACCCCTCTAGAATGGACCTTTATGTAAATAAATTAAATCCCAGGACCAATCAGTAATAGAGAAATGCAAACCTTTTTTTGCAATTTACCCAAATAAGCACATGCTAGGTACATATGCAATTCAAACAAGGATGAAATTATAAATAACATAAAGTACAAGAATTAAAATGCAATTTTTCAATTTATTGCATGCAAACACGCGTCCGAAAGGACTTATTTGAAAATGGAAAAAATGCAGAGGGGTCATGCACAATTATACTCTTAATTGATGTGGCGGCTTAGACAGTGTTGACTATCAGATCGGATGGTTATGGTTGAAGTGTGCTTGAACAACCTTGATCTACGCTAGATGATCTGATCAAAGAGAATGCATTGGGGCTTTTTGGACGGGCGAGATCAGATCTGGAGCAACGCTCTTTATCGTATGGTGTAGAGTGGCTCTGGAAGAACTGGATTGAGTAGTGACTCTGGTGAACTTCAAATGAGAGGATCTCAATCGTCGTTCACCCAAATCAGCTGTTGGATGGTGGAACGACTTACTGAGCTCCTCCTCTGTCGATTGGCAGAAACAATGGAGCTCAAAGATCATCATGTATGGATCTGGTGCTTGAATAGATCTGGATTCAGGTGAACTCCCAGATCTCGCTCCAATGCTGCTACTACGTGCTTGGCCCTGTAAATCAAAGCTTACGCTCGGAGGAGGTCTCCAGCCATGATGTTAGGTAAAAAAACATAGAATATGGTGAATGGATGGGGGTCTCAAGCAAAGTGTGGTTGGATATAATATCATTCACCAGATCGACAAAGATCAAAAGGGGTTCATATGGTGGGAGAGCTGGAGAAGAGTAGGGTGAATGTGTTGGTCGAGTCAGGGATGGTTGAATGTGACTGGAACTCCTCCGATCGTGCAGATCAGAGGTTGAAGATGAAGCTCTGATCTCAGTGATTCAACGAATATTAAGGCAAAAAAATAAATGCAGAATCGAAGATAAGGTTCCTAAATTACCTACGAGTGGAAAGAAGTGAAGGAATTAGCCTTGATTTGCCGTGGGTTGCAGAGTATCGGAACACAACGGACGACTCCGACCACGTGGCTAGATATGCATCTTCAACCCGATTTTCATGCTCCTAATCATGGAGACCTTGACCTGTCACCTCAAAGCTACTCCAGACATCGATTGCGGGGTAAAAATGGGCAAAAATGGATTAAACTCGAGGCGAATGAAGAGAATGCATATTTATAGAATGAATTTTGGTGAGCTTTGAAATTCAAAATGGGCGAGATCAAAGGCACGATTAATGGATCTGGAATGCTGGCGAGTGAGAGGAATGTGCGGGCGAAAAGATTGTAGAAGGATGTGGGGTCGTTAGTGATTGAGAGCGTGAGAAAAAAGGGGTGATGAGCAGGCAGAGCGGAGATATGCAGGCTTCACGCGCAGACTAGGAAGTTGACCCGGGTTAACAAACTCGGGTCAACCAATTAGGTTGTGCATAGAAGGGGACTAATTAGACTAGGCGACAAAATAGGAAGAAATAATTAAATGAATCAATAAAAATTGAAAATGAATTAAAAATTAATAATGTATATAAAAATATTAAGAATAAAATAAAGTTAATTTTATGATGTTTAATTAATTAAATAATGTATATACAAGGTTTAAAAAATATATATAAAGGGTTATTTATAGGTATATATACCTATACATACAAAACATTGATTTTTAATTAATTATTTATACAAATATTTACATAACTTAATATTTATATATTTAAAATATTTTACAAGGGTTTTTTTATGAATTTTTTATTTGATTATTATGAATTAATTTATTAGGTTAATAAAATAGGTATGTGACAATATATACATAGTGGTACCTATATAATATATACTTGATTTTATTTTTATTGATTTTTGATTTTGTGATTTTTTTGTATTTTTTAAGAATTAAATGAAATATTCAAAATTAATTAAAAATACAATATTCACAAATATGTAAAAGAAAATAAATAATTAAATGATATGCATAGTACGTATAGGTATAATATTCATGGTACCCTAATTGGCTGCATTTCACACATTAACTCTGATTTTTATGAAAACACTTTTAAAGATTATTTAATTCGAAGTATAGTGAAAGTGAGTTTGATGAATTTGGAATTTTGGTGGAGAAGATATTGATCTTAAAAGTTGAGCTTTGTGGATTTTTGAGAGTGTTGTAATTTACACAATATTCACAGATTTTATATTGCAATTATTTTTATTATTTACAAAAAAATTATTCACAATTTCTAAGAAGAAATAATTTTTATTTTTTAAAGAATTTGATGATAAATAAATTAAATAAAGATTGTGTGATATAGACAATCATGTACATATGACGAATATATACATGTGATGATATTTTTTTGGAATTTAGGGTTTATCTCTCCCTACTTTATTCCTTATCGATTAGGTCGAGTCTTGACCTTCTCTCGGGTTATGATTAGCCTGTATCTATTGCATAAATACTGTTTTTTTATTTTCTTTATTTTCCCTTTATCTCTTTATTTATTTATTTTATGTTAAAATAGTGATAAATATACAATATTTACACAAGAATTAGGGTTAGTAAAATATTGAATTTATTTATAGTTACATGTGTTTGATAAGGGATTTTAAGCTAAAATAAATGAATAAATATTTTGAAATGTGGATTCATCAATGACCATAATTCATTTATGAATAATTCAATTAAATAAAAACCTGAATCTTAGCACTCAACAATTTTCCCTAAATAATTCATTTCTTATTTTTAAATTGAACAATTTCCGATTTAATCGGCTTAGTTGGACAAATCCTCAGGCAAGGAGCTCTTTCATGCTTCAGCCACACAACCGGTCTGATGCTCGCACTTATCCAATTTTCTCCTACCGAATCTTAAGATGTTTGACATCGATTTCTTCATGAAGATCATGCCTCTGACATCTGTGATTCACACCGACTTGTCACATCCCTGTGATCCCCATCGATCGAGGTGCTAACATTAGGTCAAACACCCTTGTTTTTCACCCTGTATATAGTATCACATATCATACTTGATCTCGAGGATCTCGATTTCACCTACGTAACCTCAAGTCCATCAATGAGCGAGTGTTCTGGTGACAACAACTACCACTCCATACATCAGCGAGGAGAAGGAGCGTGTCTGGAGTCTCCCCATATTGGAGAAGCCATCTCAAGGCGGTGGTCTCTCCTCCCAAGTATTTTCCATTCTAGGCCTAGCGTAAGCTTTATTTTTAGCTTATTTTTACTTCCTTAGTTTAGTTCTAATTTTGGTTTCCAAGATTATGCAATAGATTAGCATTATTTCCAATATATTCAGTACACTAGAGCTCCTATTCAACTATTGTTACCCTATAAAGTTCTTGTGAACCGAGCCATCAAACCATGCCATCATCTTTCTCATCACACTCTCCATCTATTTAAACAAACTGATCAATCGAATCTTGCACAAATCCGTGAAACGTCTCCATCTGCCACCAGTATGCAAGAGATGCATTCCATCTCATCTCTTTTCTGTTTTACCCCATTTTGATGGATCGAGAGGGTGCCTCTCAAGCTTATGAATATTTTGAGCAGGTTCAAGGGAAAGACACCTTCTGGATAAGGATCGGGGACCTTCTGAGCTTTCCCTTGTTGCTTGAGCAACCGTGACTCCCATGTCTGTTTCAGCGAGACCTGGACCTTCGGAGCGACCCAAGACGACATGAGACACTTCCTGGAAGCAATTGAGACTAAAGTTGAGTCAAACGACCACTAGAGGAGGGAGTAGCAGCTGATCAAAGGTCGGGGAAGGAGTTGTTTTCCCCCATTCTTCATCCCCGACTCAGAGTTGTGTGATTAGATCCCCACTTTGGATCTATTCTTGACCGTCAGATCAGAAGTGAGCCGACGCATGCCCTCTGCCATAGATCCACATAAGTGAAGCAATCAGAGGCGTCGATGAGCACATACGTGGAGGGTATTTTGCATAATCAACCCCTCACTTTTTGTAATTAATTTTTTAATATTTAAACAACCTCTGAAGTGTAATGTTTTTGGACATATTGCACTTAAACCCTAGAACTATATTTTATTAGTCCAATGCTAGGTCACCTCACGTGGGGGCCAATGTGAGGTGCTTTTGGGACATTTTGCAGGGAACCCCATATTTTTATTAGATTTGTTACGAAATACATTTTACTTCTTGTATAATTGCATTTCAGTCCTTGCTTGGCGTTTACCCACCAGGTGTATTTGGAAATTTTATACATTTCCCCCTAGGATTTGATGTAGTGTTCTGAAATGCATGTTTACTTTATTTTAATTTCAAATAGGTCTATGTGTTGCATATTATTTTTATATTGTGTATTGATTTTTATTTATGCTTCTATATATGAAAAAGTCATAAGAAAATCACATTAAGTGCTCGGAATCATGTTACATCATATATATTTTTCTTAGGGCATTTAAAATTATTTTCCTATTTATTAAAATAAAAAACATGTCATTTTCTCATGTTTAGCTATTAAAAATCCATAAAATTTTGAATATTAATCTAAAGATTCCAAAAAAATCATATTAATTATATTTTATTATATTTTATCACAACCCAACAATCTTTAAAAGTTTCAAAATAAAAACCCTAAAAATTACAGAACTCTAAAAACCATATAAAGCATTGGAAAAATTCTAGAAAAATCCAAATATGTTATCTATTTTTGACTTTTCTTTATTCTATATAGTATATGCTAAAATTAGTTTAGGGTTATTTTGGAATTGATCTCTATTTTTAAAACCCTAAACACATTCCTATATTTAAATTATTCACTGTTTTATATATTCCGAACTTTACAAACCCATAAAAATTATAAAAATACTGTAAAATTTACCAAAAATAGAGAAAAATATAAAATCATAATAGTATTTTAATTAATTTATTTATTTGACTTATTAGAAAAATCAAAAAACATATTTTCCCTTTATATTACCTATATAGTATATATACTATCTATATCTAAAATATTATACATCTTACTTTGAAAATCAAAAAGAAAAAAGAAAAAAAATCTAAAAATCCCTAAAATAATTATTAATTAGCAATAGTTAATTATATCTATTCTTGTTAGGATTCTTTGAGTTCGACACTCTATTGTACTTACATCTATATATATTATTGTAGAGTTATAATAAATTTTTACTCATATATACACATTATTTTACATTATTGTGGGTTGATTGATTGAGGTTATGGTCCATGAAGCGATCACTTGTCTAGCTTGTTAGACAGTAGGCCAAACCCTATTCATCAATGGTAGAGGAAGGGCACCTGATGGCTCAAGCTGTGCAAGCTTGAGATGATCTGGGTATGTGGAAATGATGGGGAAGTGAAGGGGAAGGAGATGAGTTGGTTGGTGAGTCGGAACAATGGCTGGAACACAATGGACAGACGCTGGAGCCTAGAGCTTCGACGTACTTTAATTTATGGTTTTGAGCTAAATAGATCCGAAAAGATTGGAAATAATTTATTACACTACAATACAGATTAAAATGTGAAACTAATGAACACAAAATTCCTAAGCCTCAACACGTCAAGGACCTGGAAGCTATCGTTTGCCGGAGTGACGCTCCTGCAATGTGAATCTGACCCTCCTCTGTCTTCTCATCATCTTGAATCATTGGGGGTACCCTCTTATTCACAAGGCACATTCTCCAACAAGATATCCAAGGGGTTATGCCAGTGCAAGATGGACTAAAAATTAGAGGAGGAGGCTTGAGATATTATATAGCATAAGACATTAGAGGTCAACTTTTACTTTGGGTTTAACACGAATCGATGGAGATCAATCTGATTGGATAGCTTGGTGTGAATCATATATTTCTACTCGACAAGTTTCGTGAAGAAATTGAGGAGATGTGAGGTTGGGAAGAGTGGGAAATTTTTGAAAAGGTGGGTGACATAGCATATTACCCAACAAATCGGGTGGGGGAGAGACGATTGACCGGGGTCAATTGTGCCTCACACCTGATTGGACCACGTCACCCGATACAAGACACAATAGAAATACAAAATTGAAATAATACAAAATAAAATAGAAAATGATTTTATTTTTAAAACTCAAAATATAGAAAATATTTCTTATTTTCTCTGCTAATTTTTAGTGATTTTTATTTATTTTTATCAACTTATTAGTCAGTAATATTATGTATATACCTTTTTATAGGTATTTATACCTATATTATTGTGTATTTATATTTTATTTCTTATTTTTGTAAACACATACCATAATTAATTAATTAATTTATTTAAAGTATTTAATCTATATGTAAACATGTATTTGGGATTTTTATTACTCCATTCTATGTGCAAATAAATATATTTATGTTTAGTTATGTATTAGGATTTCTTATTTGTTTGGATTCTGTGTGGTTTTAATTTTTGTTTATAATTCCTATGGGTTTTAAATAATATGTGAAATAAATTCAAAATGTAAGGAGCCCTTGAATACATAAAATAAAGTGTATTTGCTTATTGTATAGATAGACCAATACTATAATACCTCAATTAGCCGACTTTTGCACCTTAACTCCATTTTATATGAAACCACATCATTTTAAAGATAATTGAATTTTAAAATCAATGGATGTGAGTTTGGTTCATTTCAAATTTATGGAGAAGATATTGATCAAGTTTCATTGCGGGTTTTTCAACTGAGTGTACTAAGTGACACGTGCATGATTTACAAATATTTTATTATTTTCTACATTATTGTGTACATGTTTGTTGTTGAACATATTTTTATTTGGAATGTTTATGATGATAAATAAAATACGTCAAGTTTGAGATATGTATATAGTATATTATACTTGGATTTTTGGAATTTTATTGGTATTTCGGTACATTATTTCACCCTGTCTCCTCCTACTTTATTCCTGGCGTCAATACTTGACTTAGTCTCCGGGTTTAGGATTAGTCAATATCATAGATACTTCTTTTATTTTTCTTTTCTTTCCTTTGTTCTTTTATTTTGGGTTTAAATATAAGTATTTGTACATTGTGCCATGATGTTAATTCTCGCAAGTTAGTGATATTTACATGTATTTTATTAGAGATTTTAAGCCAATATAAAATAATAAAGATGAATGAATGGGAATTCATCACCACAGTACAAACCCAATTTGTACAAAAGGGCCTTAATTTTAGTGCATTCACAAGAGGAGAAAACACAAGAAAGAGGGCATTATTAAAAGGCCTGTAGTTGGCAAACACACGTTGGTCAATCCCTCTAGATCGTCGCTTTCGTTCTTTCCAACTCTTTCCCTCTCCTCCTCTTTCCTTCCACCATCTCAGCTCAATCCTGCTTGAGCTGTAGAAGAAGGCGGAGAAGAAGAGGACAGGAAGGAAGCAAGAGCGTTCTGTGACTTCTTCTTTTCCCGTGTAGCTTGCCCAACCTTTGACTATTGACTACTCGGCACGCCCCCCGGAGGGGGGCTCTCTCTGTTCTCTCTAACCAGAGAGAGCCGCCCCGCCATAATCACGATAGAGGGGGGTGCGTCACGTGCGGGGAAATTTGTGAATTGGATTGTGCTACTTTCAAATCTAATGGTCTTTTTTGTAGTAGTCCAAGGTCCCGCACTTCTCTTCTCAGTCCAAGCCTGACTTTACTGAGCCAAGACAACAACGAGGGAAGGGGTGAGGCAGCTGCATATAAGATAGCGACAGAGAAGAGACATGTATGTTCATTTGTCTCAATCACGAGTGCGGTTGGGGACGGTGGGAAAAAGGGGGCGCTAGGAGCCTCGCCTTTTTCAACAGGCTGTCCCTGCCCCCTTCTTTGCCCCAGCTCGTGCCCAAGAGGAGGAGAAGGCGAGCGCCAGACCTCCTTGCTGGAAAAAGCCCCCTTGACGAAAAAGATCATCGAGTCCCTCATTCACTACCTTTGTATTTCCTGTAGCTGAGAATGACGGGAACACTAGTAGTAGCCTTTTCGTGTGCTAGCGGAACTGAGCTTATCGGGAGAGAGGACCATCGGTGGAGCAGCTAAGCGTCAGTTGCTGTTCAGCTGCCCTTGCTTTCCTAGCTTCTTCCCACCAAACAAAGGAGAGATCTCAGTAGTGAAAGGCTAGTTCGTACATCAAGGTAGTTCAATTGGAGCATCAAGCAGCGCAACCCAGTTCTACTTGACTAAGCCCCGTGCTCATCCAAGGTGGCATGCACCTTCAGCAAGGAACAACAAGGGAAGTAGCACCCGAAAGCATCTTCTTCACTTGAGCCTGGGAATGAAGCGAGTGATCAGGAAGACTAACTTCAGAAAAGAAAGCCAGGGCTCGACCATGCGGGGTCAGCAAGGAGGCTATCTCTCTTTCATTTAAAGAAAGATGCGAGTGATACGCACCCTCCTTGCAAGGCTTCTCCCACTTTCCATTACCGAAAGATCAAACTCACTATCAACTGTTGTGACGCTCGCCTTTTAGTAATTCTTTCTCGAGAAGAACTAGGACGGAACCAACTAATAGCTAAGCATTGAGATTTTCTTACTTTCTCATTATATAAGTGGCAATATATAAGAAAGATACATCACTATATATTCTATAGGAAAGTCTTAAGTTATATACACTCATCAGATCGATCAAGCATTGATCATTCATTTCATATTTACATGAGAAAATAATAATGTTTAATTAAATTAATGGGTTGCCAAGGACTTACAAGTCCAACACCTCCAAGTTAAACTTTAGAGAACTAGAGCATTTCTAACGGCTACAACTAATGCATTTCAAATGTTAGGGAAACTCGAAAAGAAGTAGAATAGCTTTTATTTCATCATCATATATGATCTTCATAGACTCTAATTCGTTGATGATACCGTTCAAATCATTCATAGTGAAACCACCACATAATCCTGGGTTACCTTTTGATTGAAAAACTTCTTCATCAAACAAACCTTAGGATGGCTTCTCATAAATCTTTTCAAGGGCTTTTAAAAGATTCATTGTCATCGCCTCCTTTATGATATTTGAAGCGGTATAGGACCTCCCACTCCTCATTATTCATTGCTTCAGTCTTCTCCCTTTTGATTGGGAGATAGAAATCTTTTTAGTACTAGGCATCTTTGATTTGCATCTTCCAAATCGTGAAGTGTGATCAATGGAACTTCTTGAACTTTGATTCTTCTACCATTTATATATAGGTTATTCCTCGAACAATGGCTCTGATAGCTGTAGTTGGGGACGGATCAGCTCAAACACCATATAAATAAAATCACGATCTGAGAAGAAAAACACAAATAATCGCACATGCCAAGGATTTCCAGTGGTTTGGCAATATACTTATTCTGCTTGCTCACACCAGTCTATTTATATTATTACTTGAATAGTTTGAGATTACAATATTGATGGTCCCACGATCCCTTTAATACAAAAATAAAATATACCAATGGTGCCAAACAATTTCCACCATTAACACTCATCTAATCAGGATGTAAGAGGAAGATCAATCATCTCAGCAATACCTCCCATCACCATGTAGCTAATCAGAATTCGGGAAGGGGATTAGGTCTCCAACAATGCAGGCCATCAAACCTCAACCAATATGAATTTAGGAGTATCAGATACCTCGGTAATCTAGCTCATCAGCTCTCACCAAATTAGAAGACAAGAGGGAGATCGACCACAATAACAATCTCCTCCACTACTACTCAACCAATTAGTCTTCTTCGGATAATTTCCAATACTCCCACAACACCAGCATCTCCCCACGCTGCTTGAGTATCGTTGCCGTCATAGGTGTCGCCCTTGAGATCAACCTGCAATCACCCTAGGCTCCATCTAAGTAAATCACATGAAGCCCCTCTACACCAGAACCATCTCCGACTTAGATCTCCAACAGGGCATGACTCCCCCTTCTCCACTTGTAGCTCTAATATAAGACAAATGTTCCACGTTTAACAACGACCAGCAAAACCCACCAAGATTTTAATATGATGGAGGCTTGAGAACGAGTTAGAAAATGTGAATTAAATTCGACGGGAACTCCGCGAAAGCGCGAATGTCTGAGCAGAAAATTCAGAAGAACGCGATCAAAAATCGCAAATTATTCGTCCGAAGTCATGGATGTACCGCGGCGGTACACATTTGATTAGATGGAGGCTAAATGCCTAATGACCACATATCCAGCAAAGAAAGAGCTGAAAAGACTCTCATACATCACCACCAAAATCTCTCTCTTCATAGGTACCTCCGCCCCAATAGTGTCGATACATCAAATCCGTCCTATAAAGGCAGCGGCACCCACAAACGAACAGCAGTTTCTTCTTATTCTCTTCTTCCTCCGCGCCTCTATCTACATATCTTCCCTACCCCTTATTATAGCTAAGTGCAGGGAAATGGCTCGCAACGAAAGGAGGCGGCAGCAGCTGCAGCAAGCGACTCTCGGGGCTGGAAATGGCGTCGTCCTGCATCGGTACAAGGCGCAGTCGTCGTCCTCGTCCGAGGAGGAGGAGGGTTTCCGTAATGGTAGCAGAAGTAGCGATCATCCTCCTCCATCCTCATTGACAACCGCCAACCATGTTGATTCCCCCGCTGTTGGAGTGGCGATGATTATGAAGCAGCTGGTGGGTCATCCTTTGCCTTGCTTCTTTGCGCTCTGCGTCCTTCTCTTCATGAAGGTCGAATACACGCTGGTAATGGTGCCCTACTCATCCCCTCCCCTGGACATCGGCTTCCATCTCACCCTCCCCCTGAATCGATTCCTCGCCGCAAGGCCCGATCTCAACTCCGCTCTCGCCGCTCTCAACACCGTAATCCGTCCTTCCTTCTTGTAGATCGATCGGTTTACGGCATGTGAAATGACCGCTGAGGTGATATCCGTGGTTTCTTGGTCCAGGTATTCGTGCTGATGCAGACGATCTACATACTGTGGTGCCTGGTGGTGGAATGGAGGCCTAGAGCCACCATTGCTGCAGCATTTATGTTCACAAGCAGGGGTATCTTGGGTTACTGCACCCAGCTCCCGCTGCCACAGGTCAACCGTGCTTCCCTGATTATGCGTTTAGAATGGTTTCCACGGATGGCTTAGGTAGATTTTTTGGGTATTCTAATGCAGGAATTCCTGGGGTCAGGGATGGATTTCCCAGTGGGAAACGTGTCCTTTTTCCTCTTCTTCTCTGGTCATGTAGCGGCAGCTGTGATTGCGTCGATAGACATGAAGAGGGTGGGAAGGAAGGAGATGGCGCTGGGGTTTGATGTGCTGAACGCGCTGCAGGTGCTGAGGCTGCTGGTGACGAGGGGGCACTACACTATAGATCTCGCGGTAGGGGTGGGTGCCGGCGTCCTGTTTGATCATCTTGCCGGGAGGTACCTGGACAACCAAAAATGCCAGTTGCCCAACTCCAGGACAAGGAGGAAGACCCCAACTGCCAATGATCCCCTCGATTCCAGCTGTGACACAACCAAGCCATGTACCAATTGATTGATGAGATGCTGCAAAAGGTAAACCATTGCGTCTCCCTCTCATTTCATCTTTTAGATCTCTATTTACTTCAACCGAGTTCTGTAGATTAGACCGTAGGATAAGGTTTTGTTCTTTTGATAGTTAGTTTTGATGGAATAAATTTTTTAAACGGGATATTTGCAGCTGTTACAATCTAGTTGCCTCTGGACAATGAATCCTCGAAAATTATCCTGCAGTTTGACTAAAAATAAACGCGTATCTTTCTTTTATGGTACTGTATGCTTGAGCTGGACGACCTCCTATTCGGAAAACACGCCTTTGGTGCGGTGTCCATCTACCGTGTCTTTGTACAAAATCTGCCGTGTAGCGAATTGATAAACTTATGTTTGCCTGTACAACTGAAAGCGGTTTCAGTTACCTAATGCTATATGTGAACTTGTACATGACTACCATCATTATTGATGGAGGAGGAGCAGTGGAGATTCTGGCTCTGCTCCCTTGGCTAGTAGGGGATTCTTGCCAGGTGGTGCTTTGATCGGAGTTGATCTATCCTATACCTCAAAAATGGAAAAGGCAAATCCTTTGCACCTATCTGATATTTAAAACTACTTTGTTTCTTTTATTTCTAATGCTCTTTGCTTTTGAGGAATTGAATCCATTGATGTACCCTTTGAGGCTGTGCTTGATCAGAGCTCCTTTTTATGCTCGATGGCTTCCTCATTTGAAAGCATTACCTTGGTTATCCATTGCTGGGTGTCGTATGGCTGTTTGTACCCAGCTAATCCTCGGATATCCTTTTGGCTCAGTTTTTACACATGCAGTAGTGACCTTCTTGAGGTTATATTTTATAACACTTCGAATTTTATTAAACCGGAGCGCCTGTTTACTCAAACCCAGTTATGTTTTAATGGGCGCAAATAATGGGATCGAGTCAAGTTGAGATGGCTCATGGATCATAGACCAACTTGACCTATTTAAGTCCATTACCTAAGTTATATGAGCTGTTGAATTAAGTGGCCAAGGGGTTAATTGAGTTTTGAAAGTGAAATGCATAATATCGTACATGGTGGTTGGAGTCTAAGTGAGTTAATTAAATTGAGTTGCTGTCATAAAATCAGCCCAATACTTTACGTCTTAAGTAGCTTAAAATGGAGGAGCCAAGAGAGTAGAGGGAATCCCCTTCTACTTGTGCAAGTGAATGGCCTCCTATCATATATTCAATCCTACACAAGTTGCATATGTAGGCATGAGGATGAATTGCACAACTTCCTCACCACCAAGCTTTTCTCCCTTTCCTCTTCTCTCCACACGCTTGAGTAGTCATTGAGGATCTTCTCGACACTCCTCGTTGTGTACATTTGATGAAGAGGATTTTTCGAGGGTCGCACGATCTCACAAGGTGAGACCATAGTTGATGCATTGACCGTTCAAGAAACCCAAGTAAATCAACAATTAACCCACAATATTAATTAATTAATGAATAGCAAAAATGTGGAGTTCAAATTTATTATTCTTTACAACACAAGATTTATAACATGTAAGCACATAGAGGTCGAACCACAGAGAGCAAATCAGGTGGCCTATAATTATTTCTAATCAATGTATATTATGTACATGTGTATCTTTATTCATTGTGTGGGTTTTTTTTTTCTTTATATATATTAATGAAATTAATAATGAATGTATTGGTATATTTAATAATATAGATATATATATTAGATTAATACATGCATGCATATATATACACATAAGTGAAGATATACATATAAGGTATTCACACATTTACATAAATATAGATTCTTTTTCTTTTTTAATGTATATATATATTAATAGCAATATATTTTTTTATTTTTTTATTTTTAAAATTTCTTTTTTAAACTAAGTATATAATATGGGAGTATATAAGATTATATATATACAAAATCGGGTTACATAAATATACATACTAATAAATACAAACAAATTACATGGAATAAAATATTTTTAAGATTTAAATAATTTTCTCATTTTTATGTTTTTTTCTAGGTTTTTTGTTAACTTTTATGGATTTTTAAAGTCAAATATATCTGTAATCTAGAATTAAATAAAACGACTGAATTGATTTGAATGTTAAAAATAGAAAATGAAACCCACAATTCTTCAAATCAATTTTAGTACATAGATAATAATATAAATAACATTAAGAAACCAAAATGAATATTTTATGATTTTTGATGATTTTGTTGGATTTTATAGCTTTTTATTTTTATCATTTTTCTTTATCAATTTCTAGGGATTTACATTATGGAGTTATATAATACTATATTAAACAACATAGAATTTTCTAGAATTTTTCAGAGTGTCTTAATATTTTTTGTGATTTTCAAAGTTAATCATGGAAAATACACGCATTGTTTGAATTTTAACAAATATTTAAATTCCTTAAAATTCCAATTAAAAATTATAGCAAGTGAATACATCATCCAAGAATACAAGATAATTTTTTGCAAAATAAAAATCGAGTTGGGAGTATTTTTAACAAAACCCCAAGGATATTAAAAGTATCTACTAGTGAGGACTAAATGACAAATTAAAATAGATTATCTATGCATTCTAGAACCCATTTAAAAAATCCAGGGGTGATACTACAATTTTTACACAAAATAAAACATGTGCGCATATGGGAAGGCCATATATGCAAATATACAGAACTTCTGATCCTTTGTGTAATTTATCCACAAACTTATACACAGAATACATAAATATTTGGACTAAAAGCAAATGCATAAAGCGATAGGGTGTCCATGAAAATTACCCAAACTCACGTGGGCTACCTACGTGAGCTGAGTTGGCACGGGTCTTTTTGTAAATAAAAGGAAACTACTGGAGCTTTATTGCAATATTTACCTAAATGTTTATACTCAGATAATATTTAATATACAAATAAAATGTAAAAGACAGAGGGGGTCTTGGAAAAATACCCTTATTAGGCGCTGACCGACGGACCAGATCGTTTCACTTGAAGGCATCAGACGGTCCAACACCACATTGCTTTGCCGCTAGATCAAGGGTTAGGATTAGAACCATGCATGCCCTTGATCCAATGGTGGCTGCTCTTTAGGAATAATGGGGGAAGAACGACTCTTCCCCCTTCCTTTGATCTCTCCTCCATCCGGCGGTCTACGATGAAGGTCTTGGGTTCTATACCTCCGGGCTGGCTGTCCGCAGTGGCTAAGGTGCTCAGGAAGGTCCAGGACCTAGTGTTGCGATCCTTGCTGGTCAGTGAAGACAAAGCACCTGAAGAGTCTCCTACATGGTTAAAATCGACCCAAGAAGGGTCCGTTGTTGCCGGAACCTGCATGAAAACACTCCTTGGCATGAAGAGATGCACCTAGACAATAAATGAAGCTGGTTTGCATAAGGATGAATGTGGACAAAAAGGGTCTGGTAAAAGGCAGAGGAGGACCCTTGATTCGCAGATCGAGGTTCGATCCGGTTGGTCTGATGGTTTGGTCAGGTGAAGAACATGATGGGGACTGAGATGAGGTGATGATGGTGGTTAGAATATGCATAGAACTCATGGAAATGGCTGGAGTCCTAGCAGCTATGGCGATCTCTAAGATTGGAAACTAAGCTAATATAATGCATGAAAAGCTAAACTAGCATCGAAAATAAAACAACGATACATAATTCTACCTAAGAAACAAAATTGTGTAGCTCTTGCACCTACGGTGAAGTAGGTAGCACGATGGTTGGAGGACCATTGTGGACCTCCTCTCCTCCTCCTGACATGCTCCCAGATGCGGGGAGTCCACCTCTGTCACCAGCGACACACTGTCGGATCACCTAGACTTGATTCAGACCTTGGAGAGGGATCAAAAAGGGAAGGAACAAGCTTGGGTTTTATTTATAGACAGATTCAAGGATCCTTATTTGTCCAGTGATTTAGGATGAATTGATGATATGTACAAGGGTTTAGAGGGCATGTATGGGATTAGGGATGATCAGAGAGATGTTTGGTAAAAGATCCCATCAGATCTGAATGATGAGAAGCCCTGGAAAAAAGAGCACAAAATCAAGGAAAATGATATTTGCGTCATGTCGGACGCTAGAGGAGCTAGTTGATCAGAGGTCAACAAATAGTGCGATGCGATTGGTCCATGTCAGCCCAAGTCGTGACAAAACAATATTTTTATTAAAAAATAAATGGTTTAAAAATAGTAAATGAATTTATTAATTTTTGGTATAGAATAAAAATTGTTTATTATTTTATGTAGTATTTTAATATGATTTTTATTTATTTTTTTGGATTTGTTTGTTGCAAGTTAATTAAGGGTACACTTATAGGTATATTCATCTATGTTTTAGGTGTTTTTATTTTGTATTTTGTATTTTATTCTTTTATTTTCTTATTTTACATATTTATGGATTATATTATTTTTTACACAAATACATGTTTATTGTATTTTTCTGATCTATTATGTACATTTAAATAAATAGGGTATTTATTATACAGGTATAAGTATAAGTATTCCATCTATGTGTTTATATATACTTATTTTATTTTGTGTTTTCTTTACGGTTTTATTTTATTCTTTATACGTACAAATGTTATAGATAATATTTACAAAATTATAAAAAATAAAATTATAGAAATAATAAAAAATAAATAAAATGGATATTTTATTCAGGTATATGGTACAATGAGGGCCCAAAACCTAACTTTCACACCTTAACTCCAAAAAATATGAAATCACCCTCATTAAATGGATTATTAAAGTTATATACAATTAAAGTGATTTAATATATTTTGAATTTTTATTTAGGATATACGGGTCCAAAAGTTGGGATTTTGGCTTTTGTTTAGAGTATAAAATGTACACTGGATATTACTTTTGTACAAACTCAATTTTATATTTTTCTTTACATTATTATATACAACTTTCATGTACAAATTTTCTTTATTTGAGGTATAAATAATAAAGAATAAAATGGGTCCTACAAATGCTTTATTGATGAATAAAAGAATGGAATTTTTATTATGTATTTGCCCTTATCTCCCCCTACTTTATTTCATGTCTACCAAATCAATTCTCAACTTGATATCAGGGTTTAGGGTCATAAAATGCCTTTGGTATTTTATTCTTTTTTCTTTTCTTTCCTTTATTCTATAATTTTGGCATTAAAAACAGTGTTTAAATATTAAATAGAATAAATAATGAATGTTAATTTGTATGAAATAATGTTATTTACATGTATTGGCTAGGGTTTTTAAGGCCAAAATGATAGGATAAATGTGATGAAATGGAGATTCATCACACCCCTATACTTGTCTTTGATAGTCCCTAGCAAACACTTATGCAATAAGTGCATAAAATGAAAAATAAAGGAAAAATAAATAACTTTGAATAATTTCGACTTTTAAACTAGTTTTAATAAAGTCAAAGTTTTGAGCTCGAGGAAGGAATTTGAATTAATGTGCATTTGGAACCACATTGAAGGTAGGAAGTGTGACATAACAACCCTTAGATTCCATAATCATATTATCCAGTCCGATTCACAGCCAGGTCAGAACCATCCTCTCAGTCGCATACTCTTGCTACCTTAAAATGATAGAGCCATGTGTGTGATTTTGTTCATCTCTTCCCAGACAAAACCATTGAACCATCAAAGCCTCGCTCTTTTGGCAATTCATCCTCGTGGAGACGGATATTCCATTCTAAGGTCAGGTGCTCTTGGTCTTTACAACCGAATGAGGGAGAGAAGTTAGAAGAATGGGAAGAGAAGTGGGAATGGACCATTGTATTCTTCATTCCCTTGCGAAGTCGGTCAGTGTAACTGATTCTTCACCAAGAAGCATGCTCTTTCTGAAGCTCAAATTTTTGATGGAATTTTTGGTATAGGATTCTTTGGATTTTTTTGACTTTGTACATCTTCTGCATTCTTATACAACTTCTGCATTCTTGTTTATGCCCGATGGATGTATCATCTTTTGTTCCACCCATTGTTTTGGGGTCTTGGAAAGGTTGCGTCGGTAGACCAATCCTCATCCGAATCATTGTCTCAATCCATCTCCGATCTTTAGATATCATTATTACTAAAAGAAGTTGGCTAGAGTATTGGTGTTGGCAATCCCCAAGAATGGTTTCTGATCCACCCTTGATGAAGCGACCTTGTATCGTCTGACTTAGACTCCAAGATTTTTCAACAGTCCATATGGGTTGAGCTAAGTGATAGATGCGATGTTTCCAGTTAAGTCACTATCTCAAGAGTCGTACGGATCATATGAAGGGTTCTATTTGAGCACACTGAGTTGACTCATGAACATAGTCTTATGGAACCTAAAGAATTAAGTCAAGGTGAGCTGAAACATCTCCAGTTCTAGTCCTGAAAGGGCTCCTCTCAAATTAGGTTTATTAAGGTCTATTCCAAGCTCCAATCTTTGAACTTTATTTTGACTTGTTCAATTGTCTATATTATCGAAAAAATATGGATGCTACGTACAATGCAAAAATATTTTTGTGATGTTATTTTTATTTTGAAAATTTTAAGGATTTTTGAAAAAATTTGCAAATTTTTATGCAATTTTTTTGAAGAAGATTTTGAAATGTTTTTGAAAATTTTGGATTTTGCAAAATTTTAAAGGACTTTTGCCACAAAAAGGAAATATGCACAGATATTTACACGGGCGTGCCTCTTTTTATTTACAAGAATTGAGGTTGGAGGATTTACAAATCGAATGTTAGTTATTTTTATAAGTACGTCTATAAAATTTTTGTAAAGAATTTATTTGAAGGATGTATATCTTCCTCTAACTTATTTGAACATGATTTTACAAACAATTTTGAAAACTATAGTCCAAAATAATTTTTGCAAATAACTTTTACAAACATTTGAAAACTATTTTGCAAAGTTTTTTCAAACACTATATATAGATCTTTTCAAATATTTTTCGACCATTTTCCAAAACATTTGCAAATAGGCTTTTAAGACATTTTTATTTCACAAAAGAAAAGAAATTTTTATAAACCAAACAATTTATAAAGGTTGAAAATATTTTACAAAATATTTTTCAAACAGTTTTCAAAAGATTTTTCAAATAGATTTTCAAATTATTTTTCAAATATTTTGCAAAATATTTTTTTACATGATTTATTAATCAGTATATACATAAAGAATTTGAGGAATAATATGCATATTTTAATAAGTTACTTTGATGAATTGCATATGTATATATTTTATCTATATTTATTTGAAAGTATGAGTTATGGCTAAAGTATATACAGAGTATATATGACCCCCCTATACTTAGCTTGAGCTATGTCCTCTCAGATCGAAGAGGAAAGAAAAGACAGAACTTGTACTACGTATAGAAATGCCTATTATACAACCACGAATAAAGAATGATGAATGAAAGAATGAGAAGTCGACCACCCCCCTATACTTAGGATCAAATAACCCTAAGTATAGCATACTGTACAAAAGGTCGGGAGGGTTGAGGGTGGGAATGAACAACTCAACGAGTCGTCCTCTCTCCCTCTATATTTTGGGTAAGATATCCCTAAGTATAGATAGGAATATCAACACGAGAGGAGATAGGTGGTGAGACAAAGAATGGACAGGTTACATCACTCATCCCCCCTATACTTAGAATGCATATCCTAAGTATAGAAGAAATGAACGAGGAAAACATAAAAGAAAATAAGAAATACAACATAATAAGAAGAAAAGAAGAAATTAAGAAAACTTAAAGGAAGAGTTTTTGGGTGATATTATTTGAATCTTGCGATGCTACTAAGGTTGTGGATGTTCCTTCATTGCCTATCACTTGGATAGAATTGACGACGACCAAGAAAGTGTCATGCTCAAGGTAAGGCTACAGTAACTGATCATTGATGGCAAACGATTGTGCGTCAGGAGACAATTCTGATATCACAATGCTTCTGTTGTCACACACTTCTTGCACTCTGAATGGCCCTGTCCATTTACTCTTTAATTTGCCTAGAAATATCTTCAACTTTGCATCAAATAGCCACAATATCTGTCTAATCTCGAAGGCCTTTTGTCTTATGTATCGGTCATGCCAGCGTTTAACCATCTCCTTGTAAATTAGTGTGTTAACATATACATAATCTCGGAATTCCAAGAGCCTGTTCAGATCTTTTTTTCTTTTCTGACCACCCTTTTGTGAGTTCAAATTACAGACTCTCAATATTTATGAATTAACTCCACAACATGATTTTCCATATACAAGATGGCAGGGAGACTGACGAATCCTAAAATACTCTCTTTAATTGTCGTGAATTATTAATCATTTAAATTTGTCGTTTCATTGTAGGCAGGAATTCGGACTCAGTCAAGAAATAACCACAGTTAATTAATCAATTTTTAATTGGTGTGGTTTTATGTTTATTTTACTTAGGCAAGTCCTAAGGTCGAACTCATGGAGGCAAAGGAACAACCTAGAATTATGTCTATCAAAGTTTGTGCATGGTTTTCGAGACTTTATTTGTTTATATTTTTAATGCAATTTTGGGTTGCAAGATGCAAATGTGGCCAATTTTAGAGACAAAATTACAATTTCAATCAAACATTATCCAAAAATACGAAATTTGGCCGAGATATCAATTATGATGAAATGAATGCACTGTATTTTTTTTGGAATTTTTGGATGCAAGATAAATATCTTATGAATTTATAAATACAAACAAAGTGAATTTCAATAAGTAATTATAATAAATATTAAAACTATTTATTTTCAGAGGATAAAATTATTAAAGGTCTATCAGAAGGTGATTGATCTTATAAAAATCCTAAAACATAAAAAATATGAGATTTAATACCTATTAAAAATTAAAGATTGAAATCCACATAATGATTTTTATAGAGCAAACCATGTATGAAAATGCAATTCTTTTGGGCACAATGTGAAATACAACTAATTTTCTAATCCTTGAATTTTTGACAATTTTTCGAGCAATGGTGAATTGAATATGAATTTATGAGCACAAATTGGCAAAACATTTAATTTTCCACAAAAGTTTTAATTAATAGTTAACCACCATCTAGAAAAATCTCACAAGCATGCCATAATGTCAAGAGATAATTGAACAACACAATGCTGTTTTTGGAATAATAAAATGAAGCAATAAAAGTGGTTCAAAATAAAGGGGAACATAGGGTTCTCAATGCAAAACTACAACAATTAAATAAAAAAAGAAAAGCAGTGGAAGGACTTTATTGGAATTACTAGAATCCAGAGGGAGATCTGCAAAATATTCAACAAGTCATGTGCCAAGCACATGACCTCTGATGGCAGGACTTGGCAGCAAATAAGGCAGGGTTCCAAGGGTGTGGTCGCAATTAACTCACCCTGCACATGCGTATCACGTGAGAGGGGGTGGGTCTCCTGTTGACATTTCCTCTATACGTGCAGGGCACGTGGGAGGACCTCGGGCTTCACGCCTGATGGCTCGCAGGGCGGAGATAGCACGGGGGCTCCTGGTGGTGAATGGCTGAGGAGCGACGAGGGTGGGGGCGGAGCCCCTGTGATGGCAGCGCTCCGGTGGAGGAGCAGTGGAGAACGTGTGGTCGACACATGATCGTGGGTCATCAAGGGCACGAAGCTCTGGTTGTCGATGCGTGGTCAATGAAGATGGAAGCATTGGTGTCGGAGGCGTTGGCTCGATGGCTTCGAGCCTTGTCGATGATGGTGGAGTTATTGACGGTGGAGCAAAGCTAGAATTGAAGAAGCCATGCTGCGACGAGCCACCGGGCCTCGGATCTCGCCGTGAGAGGATGAAGTCCGGGCTATCACCACCAGAGTTCCCCCCTTTCGATGAGCAATCGGCAGATGTTGAGCACTGGGGGCGACGGTGTTCTTAAATAGGCGAGGAGAAGGAGGGTCATCGATTTAATGTGATTAAGTTAATTATATACAATTAAAACACTCTATTATGAATAGATGTATATTTTCCTTGGAAGAATTAATTATATAAATATGATTCATAATAACTATTTAAAATTTGAATATGATATGGAGGATCACATAATTGACATCCATGGTCTTCAGTCGAGGCGAAGGGTTCCATCGCTAGTTATTGTATGTAGGAGATGCCTGTCCGATGTGACAACTACTGCATACAAGCTATTTGGATCGGGCTCTTCGCTTCTCGAAAGAGTAAGACCGTATACGTAGTGACCCCAATTACGGGTCCTCTTATTACTGAGGCGGTATTGGATTGCGTATAGCAAGTTTTAAGCCTATTGACGGTTGGTTCAATTAACGACGGGTCAACATCACCTTAGGGGTGGTGGGCCCGTGTGTTAAAGACCGAATTGGGAAATGCAAGTTAGACTTGCAAGGAGGAATGTGTTCCTGCTTCTCTTTATTCGAGTCACAGGTTCTCATATTATTGGGACATGACAAAGGTAAATAGGAGATCCCAGTTCTTGCTTGAGATATAGAGGTAAGTATATCTCTTGCTTTGAAAGTGATTAGGGAATGGACTTTCAAAGTTGAAAAAACAAGACTAATGTGATTAGAAATTCCTTAATCAAATATTTTTAAATTGAATATATAATTATTTGTCTGTTCTAATATAGTGCATTCATAATTTCAGAAAATGAATTCCATGAACCCACATAGCAGGCTTCTGTAGGTCAAACAACTGACTGGACCAAATTATTCGGACTGGATCCGAAATTTGGATCTTGTTCTTTCGACTGAGCGCATATCCTATTTGCTGTCAAAGAAATTATACGAAGACCCAAAGACTCCAGAGGAAATCAAATATAATGAAAAATTTGAGAAAGATCATAATATGACAAGATGCTACATTCTGGGATCATTGTCCAATGTGCTGCAGAAGCAACATGTGGAAATGGCCACTTGCCATGATATTATGACGAATCTGAGGGAAATGTTTGGTGACGTGAATCGCACACAACGTTATAATATAATGAGAGATCTTATTCTCTACAAGATACAGGAGGGGACCTCTGTCAGAGAACATGTCCTCAAAATGTTTGGGTACCTTTCTGAATTGGAAACCCTAAGAGCTAACATGGACGCAGATATGCAAGCTGACTTCATTCTACTGTCATTTCCGAATTCTTTCAACAACTTTGTTGTCGCGTTCCACATGAGCAAAGTTGACTTTTCTAACGCTGGCCTATTGGCTGAATTAAAGTCTGCTGAAGACGTAATGAGGAAGAATAGCCCCTCTGGTAGTGCAATGGTTGCACAAGCCAAAGGAAAGCACGGTCGGAAGCAAGGTTCTCGGAAGGGCCTATCCCAGAAGAAAAGAAGAAGAGTCAAGGTGCTGGCTCATCTTCCAATGCATCCACGATGATAGCGTCGAAGAAAACTGACGTTTGTCACCACTGCAAGAAGCCAGGGCACTAGAAGCGCTATTTTCCAGAATACCTGAAGTCTACCGACAAACGTAAAGCCCCTGCAGGTATGAAATCTACTTTTATCATTAAAACTAGTTTTCTCTTTGGACGAGAAGGAAGTTGGGTTGTTGATTCTGGTGCTTTTGTTCTTGCATGCAATTTGTTGCATCTATTTCAGGAAACAAAGAATCTCGAAGAAGGGGAGATAGTCATCCAGATGGGATATGATGCAAGTGTTGCGACAGTAGTCGTAGGGACCTGCCGGCTATCATTATCTAATGGAAGAGTCCTAGTACTTAAAGAGTGTATTTATGTACCTGAATTCAGAAGGAATTTAATATCTGTATCTAAGCTTGTTAGAAGTGGAGATTCATTCCTTTTCTGTAATAAATTAGACATTAGTCATTATGATAAACATATTGTGGATGGTGTTTTGACTTCTAGTGGACTATATGAATTGTGCATTGATGAACATGTCATGAATGTTACTACCACTAATAAAAACCATAAAAAATCCAGGGAGAATAGAAATCATTAAAACATGATTTGGCATCAAAGGCTTGACCATTTATCTGTTGATAGGATCACTAGATTGATAAAGGATGGACCCTTAGATTTTCTACAGGTTCAATCTTTGCCTACCTGCGAACATTGTATTCGATGTAAAATGACTAGGATGCCTTTTCGTAACAAGGTTACACGATGCGAAGGTATTCTTGACCTTATACATACCGATGTATGTGGTCCCTTCAATACCGCGACCCGAAATGGATATCGATATTTTTTAATGTTTATTGATGACCATTCGCTATACAGGTTTATCTTCCTATTACACCATAAATCTGAAACCTTGGAAAAGTTTGAAGAGTTAAAGGCTTTGGTTGAGAACCAAACCGATAGGAAGATTAAACGGATTCGATCCGATCGAAGTGGAGAGTACCTCTCAGATGAATTCAAGAAATACCTTAAAGAGAATGGAATTGTCTCCAATCTCACTCCTCTTGGAACCCCCCAACTTAATGGTGTTGCTGAAAGACTCAACAGGACTATCATGGATATGATCTGTTCAATGATGAGCAAAGCACATTTACTACTTAGTTTCTGGGGATATGCAGTAGAGGCTGGATATATATCCTAAACAAGATTCCTAGCAAATCTGTACCTAAGACTCCTCATGAGATCTGGTATGAAACCAAACCTAGTGTTAATCATTTGGGGGTTTGGGGTTGCTTGGTCCATATGAAGAATGTGGATGCAAGTAAACTAGAATCTCGTTCTCGTGAGTATTACTTCATTGGGTATGTTAAAGATGGTATTGGATACCAGCTTTATGATCCTGAGACCCAAAAGGTTTTTGTCTCTAGAGATGTGAAATTTCTGGAGGATGACTTCCTTAAAGTCAAGACAAAAATGAAATAGAGGTACTCATTGAATCTTCTGAGGATTCTGAGCTTCCTGAACCAGAAATTGAAGAGATAATGAAGATGAAACACCCATACCTCTTCGAAGGAGTTCGAGGGTGGTTGCACCGCCTGAAAGGTATGGATTCCATGTGTTGGGTGAAACTGACGATGATCCTACTTCATTTGATGAAGCACTTGCGGATCATGACATTGATAGATGGATGTTAGCAATGAAGTCAGAAATTGACTCCATGTATAAGAATGGTATATGGACCCTAGAGGATCCACCTAAAGGGGAAAAACCCATTGGGTGTAAATGGTTCTTCAATAGAAAGAGGAGACTTGATGGGAAAGTAGAGACTTTAAAGGCACGGCTCGTAGCCAAAGGCTACACACAGAGAGAAGGCATCGATTACGATGAGACGTTCTCTCATGTGGCTATGCTTAAGTCCATCAGGATTCAGGACACTGCTAGCTATAGCTGCATCTCGTGACTACGACATTTGACAGACAGACGTCAAGACGACCTTCCTCAATGGATACCTCGAAGAAGATATCTATATGAAGCAGCCCATGGCTTCATAATTGAGGATGGTAAAGTATGCAAGCTGAAGAAATCCATCTATGGGCTCAAACAAGCTTCTCGTAGCTAAAACATCAGATTTGGCAAAACCATAAAGAGTTATTATTTTGTGCAGAATCCTGATGAACCATGTGTGTACAAGAAGCTTAGTGGGAGCGCCATTGTATTCACCGTGCTTTACGTAGATGGCATCCTTATCATTGGGAATGATACATGGATGATGACCAGTGTTAAGAATTGGTTGTCCCACATCTTCGAGATGAAAGATCTTGGAGAAGCATCCTACATCTTGGGTCTAAAGTTGTTCAGAAACCGAAAAAAAGGATATTGAGATTATCAAAACATGGGTACTTTAAGAAGATTCTTGAACGATTTCGTATGGATAGTTCCAAGAAAGGATTCCTCCCCTTAAGATTGGTATCCACCTTTCTAAAGGGATGGCTCCTTAAACAATTGAGGAAAGGAAAGACATGGCTGGATGCCCCTATGCATTAGCTATATGAAGCTTAATGTATGCCATGATGTGTACTAGGCCAGATATCTGCCATGCAGTGGGAGTGGTAAGTCGTTACCAATCCTTCTATGGAGAACAACACTGGAATGCAGTAAAGAACATTTTCAAGTATCTAAGACGGATGCAAGATTACATTTTGGTCTATGGAGATGGTGATCTCCTAGTCTTAGGATATACAGATTCAGATTTCCAGTCGGATATAGATGATCGAAAGTCGACATCAGGGTTTGTGTTTCTGTTGAACGGTGGTGCTATGAGCTGGAGAAGCAAGAAGCAAGACACTACAACAGACTCAACAACAGAAGTCGAATACATTACCGCATCAGATTTTGCAAAGGAGGCGATGTGGTTGCGCATGTTCATCCTAGAGCTTGGCGTAGTTTCTTCTAATACTCCCATCCCGTTACTCTGTGATAACACAAGAGCCATTGCCCAGGTGAAGGAACCCATATGGCATCAAAAGAGCAAGCACATGGAAAGGAAATTCCACATCATTCAGGAGATTCAAAAGCATGGTGATATCGTCATCACTAAGGTGGCCTCTGCCGACAACGTTGCTGATCCTATTACCAAACCTTTGACACAGAAGGTTTTCGACGAGCATGTAATGAGTATGGGTTTAAGAATTGTACCTGAATGGTTCTGAGGGCTAGTGGGAGATTGTTAGCCATGTGTGCCTGAGGCGAACCATTCCTACAATAAATGTTATTGTAACATTTGATTTATCAATAAAAGTTATTGATTGTTTCACTCCCTTTTTAAGATTAGATGAATGAATGCAATATAAGGTCCCTCTGTATAATTAGGATTATGTACCATGGCCATCTTAATAATCATATAGTTGTTAATTCAGTAATGGAATCATAGAGGCTGGTGTTTGGATGAATATCTAAGGAGTTAGATTGAGAACTCATCAAGCACCGTCAAATGATCATTATGAGATGATCTCCAGCCTGAGTAGGAGATGGCAATCCTTTCTCATTAGGATGTTATCTGACCGAACTCTTGATGTAGGTCCTCTGCATGGGAATAGAGATTCGAAGGTGTCGGATTAGTTAGGTCAAAGAGTTGACTTTACGAGATCGAGATAATCAAAGTCCTATATCGTATATTGTCATGATACAGACACACATCCTTTGACTAAAGACAAATGTGTTACTATATGTCTAAGTATGTACATTTGGCAGACCGATAGGTTGATGACCTAATTAAGGTCTATACACCGGCGAGCTGGTGTGCATATAAGGGCATATGAGTAATACGGTCTCTCAAAGGGATCATACAGGTTCACTTGTGAACCGGAAAACATGATCTCACTCGAGATATTGGGACCGATCAATTTCCATGCATGGTCGTCGTGCTTTGGAAGCATGGCAAGAATGTGTAGGTATAACATATGCTTTGTGAAAGCATATGATTGATACCATTTTCCAATGACCAAGATTGAAAAACTTGATGATGAAACCCTAAAGATGACAATGTCAAATTGATCTTTATCTTCGAGTTTATCATAGGTCTTTTAATATGCATGATGTACAAGTATTAGGAATACCTGAGGGTGATGTGATCATAAACGATTGTAAAACCATGACGCTTCCATTCTGAGGGCGTGATGAAACGGGTTTGAATTTAGTGACTCCTCTCAGTAGAGAAGTAATCTGATCTTGGTCCAAGTGTTGGACATTGATCAGAATGTGATTCAGATGCAATGAGAAGATTAGATTCACTGTCTTGATTTAATCAAGCATCTATGAGAGGTATGTGAGATCTGGATTTGAGATATAATCTCAATATCCAAGTCACTATACATGGAACATACAATCACCCTGTCCTTATCTCCAAGTATCCGTGGAGAAAGCGCATTATTCTTGAAAGGGTTCAAGAATAATTCCATAGTTGAATTATATCCAAGCATTGAGAAATGGATAATTAAATGTGATTTAATTATCATAGATAATGTGAATTTGATTTACATTTTTGGATGCATGAGAATGATCATCCAATATAACTAAATATGATTTAATTATTATGGACGAGAATAATGTGGATAGCAATGTCCAATTATTCATTATTGTAAATGTGATTTATAATGTATTGGAGAGAGCTTATTATGATTTATATTTATTGATTAATTATTTATGTGAATTGAATTCACATTGGATAATTAATTGAAAATGTAAATCATATATTATTTTGGGTTGTGAATGCGATTCACAAATTTCCAAGGCAAGATTGCAATGTTCACAAAATAATTATGAATCATTTTTGTTAAATTATTTACAACAAGTAATGTAAAAATCATAGAGATTTCCAAGAAATAACGCAATTTCACAAGATTGCATGAGATTTCATGGAAATTTACAAGATTGCATGATATTGCATGGAGATCCCACCCTTCCATATTGGAAGGGTGGACGACTACCAATTCTCTATAGAAATTGGTGGCCGTCCACTCTAAATATGGAGAGTGTAATCTCCATCCAAAATCTCCATACATTCTTGATTTAATTTAGGATTAAATTATATTGATTTATCAAATATATTTAATCTAAATTAAAATTAATTGTTGTTGGTTTTTACCAACAAAATCTTGGCCATCCCTATATAAGAAAAGGCACCCCTTGCTCTTCTTGGTTACAACAATTATAACAACAAGTTCTCTCCTCTCTCTCTCATTCTCATGCCCTCTCTCCCTCTCTCTCCTTGGGTGGCCGTCCACCCTATCCCTAGAGGGAAGAAGTCACCGTCGTCGCTTCGCCGTTGTGTTGCTGCCTCGACGACCCTTGGTTCTCCATCTTCTTTGGGGCACCACGCTCACAAAGAAGACGTTCGATCTTGTGTGACGAGATCAGGAGTTCCCTTGCTTGGATCAACATCTTGGATTGCGAGAAGCATGCGGTTCATCCCCGCGCTCGCAAGCGACTCCTCAAAAGATCGGACTTGAGACAGGAGTTCTCTTTTCTTAGAGGCTTGATCGCAATCATGCTATAAGAGGTATTCCTTTATCTATGCATGTGGTTAGGTGAAACAATTCAAGAAGCGTTCTTGAATCATGTAGTTTCATCGCATGATTTTTTTTAAATTCCGCTGCATCGAACAACTAGTGCGACTAGTCGTTCTCGATCGTATTCGATACGATCACCGTGCTTTCATGATGCGCTTAAGGATTATTCCATATCCTTCATCTTTCATGAATTTTGTTTCTCGATCCATGGTCTAGGACGTGCCTATGATTTCTTGATCGGGGGAATGTTGCATGGAGCATCATTCCCCATTCAACTAATCCCTATACATAATCCCGCCCTCCTCCATTTTTCAATTTTGAATCCCTTTTAACCTGCATTCTCCCAACCTTTTTGCACTCCATGGCTTGAGCTTTGTGACAGGGAGTTCACCAGGTAATTTGCAGGATAGAGGAGGCGGTGTAGAGGTCGATTCCACCATCTTCGGTGTGCCGCCATCATGAGGCATCTTGCAGGTCCAACAGCCTGGGGTACGTTTTGCTTAGCTCTTTAGGTAAATTTAGTTCTTAGACTTCTTTGTATGGTTTTTTTGTCGTTTAATCTTTTTTTAGCTTAGGATTTCGAGTTAATCTTCACTGGAGCTCTAGAGCTCCACCCACTGTTTTCACTGCCAACACCTAGTTTCCGACCCCCTCAACCACTCCACTTCCATTCCCCTTCGCTTCTCCCCATTTCACCCAAATCTTATCCACCCAGATCTCCCTTAGTTATGGAGAAGGAGGCTCAATTCAGCCACCTGTTGCTTGATGATGAATATGTGATTCGTCAAAAGTTGGAAATAGACCTTCCTTCCCGAGTAATTAGATGCATTTCTCCATTGTTTCTAAATAATTAGCATTCATTCATACGTAAATAATATATGTATTTTATCATTCATATTTGCATTAAATAGGAAGCTAAATTCACTTGTACATATTCATCTATTTGTATCTATTTTATACTAGCTCTAAATCCAATAAAATTAACTTTATAGTGTATATATTACTAACACTAATAAAGGAAAAATATCAAAAAATACTAACTTATAAAATTGTCCAATAAAACTCAAATCCAAGTTTAAGACTATGAATCTTAAAATGTGTATATCTCTCTCATACAATATCTGATTTAGATCTACTCACTTTTAAAGAAATATACATTCAAATACCTTCAAAACAAGACTAACTTCATAAAAATCGGAGATCGTATGTGAAACTTGGGTTTTGGGCCCCTATTGTATATTGTACATATTGAACAATACTCTTCATTTTATCGTTTTATTTTCTTGAAAATCCAAAATAATTAGATTAAATTGTAAATATTCAATCCATTTTTTTTCTAACTTTATTTTGATTTTTCTATTTTAAAAATAAAAAAATTGGAAAACACAAAATGTGGTATTTTATACCTATAAGATACCACCAAAAACTGCTTTTTATACAGATGACTTATTTTAATTTTCATCCTTCACTAAAGTTGTAGATCTCGTCGAGACGAGCAACTTTCATGTTGATCACTTTTTGATTTGACTATTATTGTTATTTCTTTTTGTATGTTTCTTTTGATTTAATTTGTGATTTTTTGGGAGCGACACGTGGCAGGTCCTGGAGTGCTACGTGTCACCCCATTTTTTATTTTTGTTATTTTTGTTATTTATTATTTATTATTTATTTATTATTTTTTATAGTCAATTAATTATTTTAAGTTCTTTTTAATTTAGTTTTTATTTTTTCTTTCATTTTATTTTCTTTTCTCTTTATTATTTTTAATAGCCTACTTATTTTATTTATTTATTATTTTCCTCCTTTTACTTCTTCTCTACTCTAACTACTTATGCAAGCCACCAACTCCCCATTCTCTCCAATTCCTCCACCGCTCCTCCAACTTCCACCCCACTTCTATTCCAACTCCCCCTCATCTTCCTCTTTTTATTCCCTTCATCCCTTCATTTTTCATCACCCACCAAAATCGAGAGAGAAAGGGAACCACCAGCTCAGCCTGATCGACAGTGACAACGATTGAGTAAGTCTTCGACACGGCGATGGTTTCCATCGTGTTTGGCGAGATATGAGGTAGATAGATCGACCTCGTCGCAGCCGCATCCAAGCTGCATAGCTTCTCCAATTTTTCACCGAACTGGATCGAGGCCATGATGGGAGCCATGCATCATAGCCCCACCTTCAGGCAAAACCACCACAGGTAAGTATCACTCTCCCTTTCCATAATATTTTTTTATTTATTTAATATTTTTATTGTTGTTATTCTACTTCATCATCACAAACCACATCATCAGCACAAACATGACTACATTTATTTATTTCATCATACATCACACAAATACCACCTGTTCATGTCATTTCTATATTTTTATTTCTTGTTAAAAAATTACAAAAAAATTACAAAAAAATTACAAAAAAATTAAAAAAAACAATAAAGAGAGAGGGAGAGAGCAGGGGAAGCAGTCGGAGCCACTGCCCCTTTCTCCCTCCTCCCTCACGGCGGTGCCGCCAGCCCACCATCGACGCTCCTTGCTCGCGCCCCCCTACCGTGCTCCAAATTGCGGCCAGCCTCCCTTCGCAGCCATCATTGCGCAACTCTGCTCCAAGCCACGTAATCGTGCGGTCTCCATTGACTCCAGCTGGATCCCCAACCGTCCCCTTCGCCACCAGCAGCATCCGCCCTAGTCGCGCCGTCGTGCTCCGCTCCCTGGCTGCTTCAGCCGCACCCCCACCATCGCGATCGTGCGCCGCCTCGATCGTGCCCTCCAACGACCCTTACTCCTGCTCGTGCGTCGCCTTGCCTCGCGCTCCTGTTGCCCTAACATGTGGGTACCATTCTTAGAACCCACGTCGAGAGGTTCATTTTTTTTATATTTTTGTAAACATTGCAACATTTACCTGTTAAGTTTCTAGAATTTCAAAAGTGCCCTTAAGCACATTTTATTTTGTTTATTTTATTTTTCTGTATTTCAAAGACACCGTTGCATTTACGCATTAATTTGGACATTCATTTCGCATTATTTTTTTAACACAAAAGTAGTATTTTGTTGAAAAAATAATTCTGTACATTTTGGTTATTTAATTAGAATTTTGTGAGCACTAGGTAATTAATTAAAGTTAGTTTGGTGAAAATTTGGATATTTTACTTAATTGATGGTCTTAAATTCGTATGTAATTAAATATTACTCCAAAATTTGTGAAAAACCATAGGTGATGCCGCTAGTTGTGCTTTAATTATTATTCAAATTTCATCTAAATTGGAGTTGTCTTGTGCATAAAATAAATTATTAAGTGTTTTCAATAAATGATTTTTAATTAAATCCAAGAAAATTATTTTTGCATAACTTCAAGTCTCCTGGATTGCTAATTACAATATCTATTTGAGATAATTTTGCTTCAGGATAAATCAATTTTGTGGATTGATTAGAAATTAAATACTCATACTCACTCTGTTTTCATTAAAAAATCATAAAAAATCATAAACTGTCAGAAATTCCCAAAATATTATTGTAGCTTCATTTCATCATGTTTAGCTTTCAATAAAAATTTCATAATTTTTGTATTTTGTTTGCACTAAAAATTACATAAAAATCCATAAATAGTTTGGATTAGGTCTTCAGGAAAAAATATAACTTGGCTAATTTGGATTTATTTCATATTAAAACTAACTTTGCTAATTTGTGTGTTAATAACCTAGTTTATCCACATTTTTGTATTTGCTTTTATTTCACAAGAAAAAATACAAAAAAATCTCATTTGAATACCGTGAGCTAATTCATCTAAGATGATCCGAAGTTGTTCTTCTGCCTCCTTGAGTAGACCTTAGGGCTTGCCCAGGTTAAAAATACATAAAACCGTACATTAATTAATTCATTAATTCACCGATTCATGTGGTTAATTTTTGATCGGTCATGATTGCCCGACTCCAACAAAATCAACACATTTGACATTCATACATATTCTGACTATGTTTCATAATTTTTGGACTTGATTTGATTGTAAATTGCATTTGTTCTTAAACTAGCCTGAATTGCATTGCATTTTTTACATTGTAAAAATACAAAAAAATACCTCTATGAAAACCTAATCTCCATATCGACTTTAAATAAACCTAAGGAGACAATAGCCTCCCTGATTTCGACCTTGGGCTTGCCCAAGTAAAAAAATTGACCACTTGCGTTTAATTGAGAAATTAATTAAGTGGTTTTTGGTCAATCTGAAATTGCCTACCTATAACAAAATTCGAACATTAATTTGACATTATTGAAAGGGTGATTCTCAGGTTTATCAAATGGCACCGTTGTCAGGAGCAAACGGCTTAGGATCATTTTAGAAAAAAAATAGATTTTGATTTTCCATTCACTCGGGTAGTCTGACCCCTAAATCACTTTGTAATTATTCCATTTTTACCTCTTTTTTCAATTATTTATCTGTTTATTTTTGTATATATTATGATATCTCGCTGACATAATTTGTATCTTTTTGTGCGAGGGCTCGGTGAACTTGGAGCGGCTTTCTTGAAGTTGATGCATCTCGCAATTCATCAGAGGCTGACTATTCATGGATCGAGTCAGTTGTTGATACGCCAAGAAGTTTTGAGAAGAGAGATTTTCATTTTTTGTGAATTAATTTGTAATAATTGCATATTTACAGCAGATTCCAATCGGAATCTCGCGTATTTATCAGGACTGGACATTGGACCCTTCGTGGTCGTTTGGTTGATTTACGTAGATTAGGACCTGCACTCGTGGCTCTTAGAGCAATTTCTTTTTTACTTGTGCTCGTAATCTATAGGACCACACAACACACTTAACGAGAAACACTTATACTGCAGAGCTATTAATCAAAATTAAATTGTTCATCACTCACTAAAAGAATGGCATGTTTAGGAACAATTTTCTTGTTTGCATTTCATATAGTGTAAAATTTCAATTCAGTATTGCATCCCGCATTGTAGAGAGTCGGAGGCACTGTAAGTCTTCTTACTCAAGCATTCACCATCGTTTCTCGATCGCATCGGCCTTTTCTGATTCCCTCTCTCAGTATTTCTAGCTTAGGATAAAGGAATTAAGACTGGATGGTAGACGTGATTGCTTGTGTGTATTAACTACAATGACAACTAATCTCTAAAATCGGGACTGCTAATTGAATTGGACCAAAAAAATTGATAAAATTAACCCTTGCTTACGGGAGAGCAACCCCGTCATTGTCTAATTTATTTGCAAGTGAGAGAGAGAGATGATAATAGGATAGAGCCAAGTCAGGACTTTCATATAGATTACCAGTTCAAATGATTAGCCATATTTCAGTGAGGATCTATGGGTAGCCGGTAAACAGTCCAGTTCCTTAGCAGAGTGGGAGGTTTAGAGGACGCCTTATAAGGCTTTGTCCTCAAGAAACAGGTAGTCGTATTTATACAGTCCACACTTACTCCTATACTGGCCGAAAGTGGGTTTCATAAGAATCCGGATAGTCTGTAGGGAAGTACATGCACCTAATATCTCGTTAATCTTTCAAGACTTGCATTTATCATCAACTAAAATTGATAAGATAATTTGGCCAAACCTTTACGGCCCTCACGTGATGAGTTGGTGAATTTGGGGTTTGCTCTTGCATTTTGTTTTGTGTATGTCCGTGTGCATTATCCTGTGTATTTAAAAGTTTTCTACCATGTTCCGCTTACAATCATCCATTCCTCTTCAAGATGTCGGGATATTGGCCATCATATCCAGGTCACTCCTCTTCAACCATAATCTGATCATCTGCACCTTCTTATTCCTCCTCATACCCCATCCAGGCCATGAAGTTAGAACTTTGACTGACTTCCCCACTTCTTCACCTACCCCACCTTCTTACACCCTTGACCCACTTCCAACCTGGGCTAACTTACCGCATAGTCGGTCGCTTACTGGAATCAATGAACAATCCGAAGAGCAAGCCACTGCTGAGACAAATTATTGGCAGAATTATGTGCCCCCTCAAACCTCATTCTCATTTCAAGTTGGGACCAGACAACAATTTACATATACACATCTTGACATGACCTTAGGGCAAAACATGGTTGATCTAACAAACCGAATGGAGAGGCCTGCACCATATATCTCCCTGACTTGATTGACCTTAGTAATCAAGTCCACATTGACCAACCTTTATTCAAAGAGCCTACACATTCAAGGGCTTGGACTCATGAGCTAGACATACCAACCCCTGTTTATTGACTCCAATAGTCGAGGCTCCGATCAATATCTGCCATTCAGATAGTCCATACTCGTCCCAGTATTACATTCAAATGTCTAGGCATGTGGAGTATGAGACTTCAAGATCTCAGCAGTATCCTCCGAGTAGACACTGCTTCAATGATTTGCTATGAGGACTCTTTGGAGGATAACATTTCTAGGGTTGTGAAGAGACATGAATTTATTGAGAATAAACTTAGAAATGTCATCGACTGAATTATTTAAATTTATTCCAGCTCAGGTGTTGAAGTGGAGAATGGAATAAGCGGATTCAATGTTGAAAACTTAAATGATACACGTATATACACACACTCTGTACAGCTGGAGTCCATTCTACCTCCCTCTTCTACTAGCCACTTACCTTCCAATCTAGAGTATGTATATCCTCCCACCCCTCCTTCTCCTATTCAAAACAACAAAAAATTGAAATTCCCAAAATGACCAAAAACATTGAAAAATTAGAAAAAATCATAAAAATTTAAAATGAAAAGACCTAAAAAAATTGGATCATGCCCTAAGGGAAGCACTCGATGAAGAATTAATTTTTAAAATTCCCTTAATAAAGGCCATAAATCACTTCACCGACCTTAAATGATTTATGAGAAGTAAATTGATGCCTAGGAGGTCGAGCAATAAGAGCACAAGGATTGAAAGACACATAGTGTCTATGACCACCTCCTTGGTGATGGGGAGAAAGACTAAGAGCTGCAGAGTGAAGCGGTTGCCTAGGGTTGAATGTGAAATCAAAGACATTACCTTCATCCATGCTAGAATCGATGATGAATCACCGGTAAATATCCTACCGACCTCTGTGTTTGAAAAGCTCAAACTCAAGCCAATCAGAAAGTCGAGAAAGATCATTCAGTTGGTTGATCGATCTATAAAACAACCGAGAGGAACCATTTCAGTCATCATTACTTTCCAAGGTGCTCTACTCCAGGTAGACTTTACGTCATTGACATTGAGCACTAAGGAGAGTGTTGGACATGCGAGCCTACGACGAGCCATTATGCAATAAATGTTATTGCGAATATCATTCCTTTATTTGAAATGAAGAATAACTAATTTGCATAATAGGCCCCTTTGTACAATTATGGTTATGTACCATGGCCATCTTGATAATAATACAACTGTTGATTCAATAGTTGGATCATAGAGGTTGATGCTTGGATGAATATATAAGGAATTAGATTGATGACTCATCAAGCACTGACAAATGTCTGTTAAGAGATGATCTCCAGCCTGAGCAGGAGATCACAATCATTTCTCATATAGGCTGATATCTCACTGACCTCTTGATGAAGGTCCTCTGCATAAGAATAGAGATTCAGAGGTGTCAGATTAGTTAAGTCAAAGGGTTGACTTAACGAGATCGAGATAACCAAAGTCCTATGTTGAATACTGTCACGATATAGGCACGCATCCTCTGATCGGAGACAGATGTATTGCTATATGTCTGAGTATGTACATTTGGTAGACCAATAGCTTGATGACCTAACCAAGGTCTATATACCGGCGAGCTGGTGTGCATATAAGGACATATAAATAATATGATCTCTCAAAGGGATCATACGGGTTCACTTCTGAACCAGAAGATATGAGCTCACTCATGAGATATTGGGATCGATAAATTCCATGCATGGTCGTCTCTCTTATGCAACCTGACAGAATTTATAGGTATGATATATGCTTTTGGAAAGCATATGATCAATACCAAATCCCAATGATCAAATGAGAATCTTATTGATAAAATCCTGAAGGTGATAGACTTCATGTTTATTCAAGGTCTTCAAGTATGCAGGATGTACAAGTATTGGGAATACCTGAGGGTGATGTGATCATAAACTATTGTATAACCACGACGCTTCCATTCCGAGGAAGTGATGAAACAAGTCTGGATTTTAGTGACTCCTCTCGGTAAAGAAGTAAACTTGATCTTGGTCCAAGTGTTGGACATTGATCTGAATGAGATTCAGATGCAATGGGAAGATTAAGTTTACAGACTTGATTTAATCAAGCATCTATGGGAGGTCCGTAAGATCTAGATTTGAGATATGATCTCAATGTCCAAGTCACTATACGTGGAACAATACAATCGCCCTGTCCTTATCTCCAAGTATCTACGGAGAAAGCACACTATTCTTGAAGGAGTTCAAGAATAATTCCTTTGATGAAATATGCACCCAAGCAACATGATATTGATGATTAAATGAGATTTAGTTATCAAGAATAATATGAGTGAGATTCATATTATGAGAATGATTATCCAAGATAATTAAATAAGATTTAATTGTCAAGGAAATGCAGAATGTGGATAGTACTATCCATGCTATCCATAATATCAATGTATATTATAAATACAATTTATAATATATTAGAGAGAGCACTTTTGTAAATAATAATTACTGATTGATTGTTGATGTGAGTAGGATTCACATTGGACAAATAATTGGAAATGTAATTTACATTTTGTTTTGGGTTGTGAATATGATTCATATTTTTTCAATGGCATGATTGAAATATTCACTACTAATTTGGAATTATTTTAGTGAATATATTTGCAATAAATGTTGTTGTAAATAATAAAAAGGATAATGAGATGATAATCACCTTAAGAGGTGATGTCACTCTTGACTTTTTCAAGGGTGACGCCACCCCTTTAGGAGATAATCATTATCTCCTTTATTATCCTTTGTTGATTAATTTTATTAATTTAAATTATGTTGATGATAATGCAATATATATTTAATTTAATATAAATCAATAGTTGTCGCTTTATTAAACAACAAATGATCATGACCATTGATTAAAAACACAAATCAACCTAACCATTGATTTTCTGTGTCCATGGATTGTGATCCATGGACTCCCAAACTACTATTTAAGAAGGGGCAACCCTAGCCCTTAGGAGACACATGAAGTTGCTCTCTCTCCTTCTCTCATTCTCACGCCCCATCTCTCTCTCTAAGAGTGCACATCCACTCTGAGTTCTTGAGAGAACTGCAGTCGTTGCTACGCCGTTGTGCTGTCGAATCTCCATCTTCCTTGGTGCTTCTCGCACAAGTAGAAGACATCGGATTTCATTGGACACAATCAGGAGATTCAAGGCTTGGATCTTCATCTTGGATTGTGGGAAGTACGCGTCTCATCATCGCACCCGCAAGTGCCATCTTCGTGGATCGGACTTGAGTCAGGAGGATCTCTTGCATTAGAGATCAAGTGATTGCAACCATTCTTCAAGAGGTATTTCTAATACTTTATGGTTAGATGAAATAATCCAAGAAATGTTCTTGGATCATGTGGTTTCATCTTATGATTTATTTTTTTTTAAAATTCCGCTGCACCGAGCGACTAGTATGGCTAGTCGCTCTTGATCGTATAAGATACGATCATCACGCTTTTGTGATGTGCTTAAGGATCCTCCCGTATCCTTAAGAGAGCTTACTCAGTATCCTATTGTTCTTGGGAATCCGTTCTTAGCCTCGTGTAAGGCGACCCTAGATTGTGAGACTGGGGAGATTGTAACATCCTTAAATCCTAATGACTAATTAAGCCAAGATGGTGAATCATTAGTGAGCTTGATGGAAATTAGAGATGCCATTAGTGGCTAATTGTGATAATTGTAGCTAGAGGTGATTAAGTGGCTAAGTATGATTAGTAATGTGATTACTATTCATGGGTGGGCCTTGATGCAATTAGGAGGAGTTGGTGGGGTTTATGTTGCAATTTTCCCAAGGATATAACCTCCCATAGGCGTCACCCCTTCCTCCCACTTCATCTTCTTCCTCTTGAAACCTTGGAGCTCTTTCCTCCATGGCTGGAAAATCCATGGACCTCCATCTTCTTTTTTAGTTTTCTCCCTCATTTCTCCACCAAAATTCGAGTTCTTGGGCTCAAATCAAAGTTGGGAAGGAGAGGATCTTGGATCTTACATTGCATGTAAGATCAAGGGCCAAAGAAGAGGAGGAATCCAAGCTTGAAGCTCAAGGTGTGGACAACCCAATATTTTCTTGGAGAGTTCTTCTTCAAGCTTTTGAAAGCTTGATTTGAGGTACAAATTTAGGCCTTCTCTTGCTGCCATATGTAGAGTTTTTACCACTTATATCTCAGATCTAAAATCAAGCCTTGAGGTTTTTGTTGCAAAAAAATTGAGAAAAATAGACTTTATGTGCACGGTTTTCATTGTGTCCAGAATCTGTGTATCATCCTTTTAATCTAAGTTAGACATGTATTTTGAGATCTTTCTTGGGTTCTCTTGGGTAGAATCATATGTTGATTAATACTCCATTAAGTTAGACTTAAATCCATGGGGTTAAATACGAAATTGCATATGATTATAACATCTTAAAGAGGCTATACATGGACTGTCCGCTGAAATTTTCAGATTTGTTGTTGTAAATGTTGGCCAATAACTTGCATGATTTGGGAGTCTTCTTTAAATTCCCTTGAGTAGATTTACTTACTGATTATGACCCCAATAAATTGGCTTATGATTCTTGGTTTTAAATTTGAAAATTTAGGTGATTAGAAATGTTTTGGATGTTGACATATGCATGTAACTGAATGTGTCCAGATCTGTCCATGAACTTTAAGTTAGTGTTTTAAGATGCATTTGAGGAGTTTCTCCATGTTTCCTTGAGTGAAATTACTTGTTGGTATATACTCCTTCTTATTAACCTTTAGTCCATGGAGTTGTTTTACAAAAATAAGGAGTTTTGAAGAGTTGTTGACTACCTATATCCTACATGACATTGAATGTCCAGATCTGTCCATGCATTTTAAATTAGAGTTTTAGGATGTATTTGGGGAGTTTCTTCATGTTTCCTTGAGTGTAATTACTAGTTAATATATACTCTTTCATATCAACCATTAATCCATGGGTTTGTTTTAGAAAAACGAGGAGTTTTTGAAGAGTTATTGACTACCTATATGATATCTCCACTGAATGTTCAGATTGGAGATGGTTGCCTTAGGACTAAGAACATACATGATTTTGACAATATCCTTAGACATCCTTTGGCGGATTTGACTATAGATATTTAGGGAATATAATACACATGAAACCCATGTATTTGGATTGGTTTTGATGAAGATTTTGAGACTAATTTGGTTGCTGTCCATGAACAAAATTGTGACCAAATTCCATCGTAGAGTGCATATTTAATCAAACTTTTAGGCATCCTTTAATAAGTTTTAAAAACACCAAGTCCCCTTGTTTCCCTATATTGAAATAGAAAATCAATTAGTGATTTAATCCCAGTCAGGAGAGGGATTAAGATAGGATAATTTTCCTTATGTTTACAGCCATATGCTTATTATACACATAGGTTTATGAGTGGAATAGATACATGATTGGAGCATGGGATGCTCTCTAACAGACCCCATTTAAATGTTAGACCTTAAAGTAAATTAAACACCTAAATAGCATCTTTAAAGTGATGAAGTTGGGTGTGAACTTAAAAGGACTAGATGCCTTGGATTATTATGAAGTATACACACACAATGACAATGTTTTGGGGTGATCAAAAAGTGAATAGGGTAAATCTCTATTTGTAATCATTTTAGAGCATGCCTAGGATAATTGCTACTTATAAAAGTGGGCTTGAAACACCTATTATGATATTTAGAAATTTGGGGACGATCTTAAGGATACATATATATATGTAGTTACTATACAGGAAAATAAGACTATATGAACTTGCCATGAAGCAAGTCTTCCTCTAAGGAGTAGCCCGATCCTTGTAGGTTTTTCCGAATCTTTTGGGACGTAGGAAAGAAAGAAGTTTCCGATAAGATAACCAAGATCTTAAGATGGATGTTCTTGAGTAGGAAATTAGAGAGAGATTATCGTATCAGGTCTGTATCATCGACTTTGGATCAATAGAGGTTCTTATAGAACAAGTTCGGGTCTAGGACCGATAACTTGTAGATGTGAAACAAATCAAAGAAACCATAGACGCTTAGGGCGTAACATGAAAAAGAAATGGTGATGTCACATATGATCAGTCATGGAGAATGGTGCTCCGACTGTGCGAGGGCGCGGTGACCCTCACCTGAGCAGGAGATGAGGTCGCTCAGGCTTGGGTAGCGGACATTGAGAGCATGGGTCTAGGATCCCAGTCTTTTTACGTCTTCTCTTCGAGCCGGCTCGGTTTTTACGCTTCGTTGGGATCCACGAGTTGTCTAGACCATTCCGCTGACCCGTCGGTTTTTCTTTGAGAGCCTAGGTTGGGGGTTCTCTCCAGTTAATTACGAGCTCGTCTGGTTTTTACTTAGCTCTTCTCCTCCGGGAGTGAGCAACGAGAGAGGAAGTCGGGTCCGGCAGGCTTACCTCTTCTCTTTCCTGCCTCCAGTGGCGTAGTAGTCGTACTACCACTGCCTTTTCCTTGGACCACACTTCCACTGGGATTGGCGAGAGCAGACGAATCCCTTCGGGGGTTTCCTCACCGCTATAATTATTACTCTTCCATCAGATTGTGCTCTGGTGATGGGATTGTGATTAACAGACTTGTGACATTTCACCATTTGCCCAGTATGGATGAAGTTTCATCAGTAGACATCAATGTCACCATTTGTACCTTTCCGCTATGTCGTGCACTGGTGATGGGGTAGTGGTTAGCAGACACGGATGACTTCATTATTACCTTTCCACCATGTCGTGCACTGGTGATGGGGTAGTGGGTAACGAACACTAAAAACTTCATCAATACCTTTCTGCCAGGTTTATGACCTCGTGATGGGGTATGAGATATGTGATCTTTAGACTCTTCCGCTACGAGACTAATGACGACAGTACCGTTAGTCGAGACTAACGAGGAGTGAATGTTGAGAGAGAGCTGTGAGTACATGTACACCTTCGGGAGCGAGCTATCACATGTGTCAACCGAGGATCCATGTGAGTTGAGAGAACAAGCTAGAAGGAGTATTGGGAACTTAGTTAGGATGCAAGACACCATCGCATGCCTACGGAGGCACCCCAACCCTGAGGCGTACACCATACCTCAGAGTCATTGTGTGAGGTTCAACCTGGACTTTGAAGTCCTACCCGGATATCGAGGTCCTAACCAGACCAAGACCACAGACTTACTTCTAGGCTTGAGTTGTTGTTGGTTAGTTCCATTGATCGAGGGAGACACAGTGTGGTAGTGAGCGAGTGTGTTCTGTTAGACTTCTGAAAGCAAGTAAATAATTTAAAAGAATCAATTAACCCACTTTTACTTGCTAGCTTCTTTTGTCCACTACAGTTACCTTACTGTTTTTTCTAGCTGTGCTAGTCTTTGCTTACTACTTTCCTTAGTAGAACTGTGTAGAATTTGTACTCTACAACTTTGTGACAGATACTTGCTTGTCCTTTTTCTACTATGGCAGGCAAAGGGCCTGCGATCGAGTAGCCGACATACTTGGGGCTGCTGTTGTTCTTTTGGTGCTGACACTTACAGAGCATGTAATCTTTTGGAGATCATTAGATAGTTGTTGGGTGTGTTATCCTCTGTAGTGTTATTTTTGGATACATACATGTATATTGAATGTTATGAAACTTCAACATGTATATGAATGAAATGAATATGAATGGATATCATGGTTGTTCAGTTCTGGTGTACTACTTACTTCCGCTTTTAGTTTGCTTGTGGTTGCTTGCTTAGCCAAAAATAAATCTTGTGAATATCTTGTTAAAAAAAAAGAAAAAAAAATTTTCCCAGGTTTTCATAAGCATGAGATTAACTTAAGCTTGTTAAGTGTGCAAATGACGTGTTTGACGGGTAACCTAAGGTCCTCGGGAGGAGGGTCGTCACAGGTTTGGTATCAGAGCAGAGTTACCCCGATACACGCATTCGCATAACTTAATAGCGAGAGTCTTCTGATTTCTCATGAAGCCGAATGGGAATTTTTTTTTGACATTCAAAAGATTTATGTAACCACAAGTCACCAGAACATTTCATTCATATAAGTATCCCAAGAGGAGAAATAGTACAACTGATTATTTTCTAAAGTGTGCTTAACTATGCTATGATCCAATACAGGAAGGATCAACATGGCACCTCGAGTAGCTCGCGATCATCCAGGAGAGATGGCACATGTACTAGCTGCACTCGCTGATCTGCGACAGAGACAGGATCAGATACTTGCCCAGCAGACTGAGTTGGCTGAGCGCCAGACTGGGATGGAGCTGAGGATGGAGGAGCTGTCTGACTCCTCATACCACCCATCCAGGGATGAGTCCGCTAGAGCCGAGCATCTATTCTCTGAGGAGATTCACCAGCATACTGAGGCAGAGATTCCGAGGGAGTCAGGAGCCGACAGAGCTGAGGTAGGCCAAGGGCCTACAGCAGGAGTAGAGGTCACAGGGTTTGTTCTTCCTACTGCACCGAGACACCATGATGTCTTCACATCCTACCAGAGAGCTGGAGTACCCAGATTTCAGGGCACGGGTACATCTGACGAGGCTGAGCAGTGGCTCAGGACGGTGATGAAGGTGTTCAGGATGATTCAGGCACCACTAGAGTCGTGGTTACCTTTTGCTGAGTTCTCCTTTACTGGGTTTGCAGAGCGCTGGTGGGAGGCTACTGTGTCTGAGATGGGACGTGTGCCGACTTGGACAGACTTTGAGACCCACTTCAGAGGCCACTTCTTCTCAGGGAAGTGGAAGGAGACACAACGCAGGTTGTTCGTGATTTCAGAGATAGTTAGAGGGTTACCAGTGTCCATAGGCGGTCACGAGATGACTGCGGACTGCCTTCTACTACAGCTGTTGAGTTCGACATGATTTTGGGCATGGATTGGTTGTCTACACATCACGCCTTAGTCGATTGTTACAGGAAGACTGTTGTCTTCAGGATCCCCGGCTTGACAGAGTTCACTTTTGAGGGGACATTGCAGGACTCTAGGATGGAGTATATTTCAGTGCTGAGAGCACAACGACTGGTTGATCAGGAATGTGACACTTTTCTGGCCTTTGTTCAGGAGGTTGCAGATAGAGAGCCGATGGCTCAAGACATTAGAGTTGTGTCAGAGTATCCTGATGTGTTTCCTGAGGAGTTACCAGGACTACCTCCAGTTAGAGAGATCGAGTTTGAGATCTCTCTACTTCCCGATACGCAGCCGATCTCCATGGCTCCATATCGCATGGCACCCGCAGAGCTGAGAGAGCTGAAGGTGCAGCTACAGGAGTTGCTTGACTTAGGCTTTGTGAGGCCGAGCACTTCACCTTGGGGCGCTCCTGTACTCTTTGTTCGGAAAAAGGATGGAACCATGCGGTTATGCATTGATTATAGACAGCTGAATAAGAGGACGGTGAAGAATCGTTATCCTCTGCCACGCATTGATGATCTATTTGATCAGCTGCAAGGATCTTCGGTGTTCTCGAAGATCGACCTCCGCTCGGGTTACCATCAGTTGAGGATTCGGGAGACAGACGTCCCGAAGACAGCCTTTCGGACACGGTATGGCCATTACGAGTTTGTAGTGATGCCATTTGGACTGACGAATGCCCCCGCGGCATTCATGGACATGATGAACAGAGTATTCCGTCCTTACTTGGACAAGTTTGTTGTGGTGTTCATAGATGATGTGTTGGTTTACTCGAAGAATGAATGGGACCATGAGAACGACTTGAGAGCAGTGCTTGCTACCTTGAGAGAGCATAGACTGTATGCCAAGTTGAGTAAATGTGAGTTTTGGCTACCTCAGGTTTCATTCTTGGGACACATCATCTCAGGAGCAGGAGTCGCAGTAGACCCTGCGAAGATAGATGATGTGATGTCTTGGGAACAGCCCAAGACAGTGACACAGATCCGCAGTTTTCTTGGGTTGGCAGGCTATTACAGACGCTTTGTCAGCAACTTTTCGCGGATCGTACTACCTTTGACGCGTTTGACGCAGAAGGGAGTACCTTTTGTTTGGGATAGTTCGTGCGAGCAGGCCTTCAGGACACTGAAGGAGAGACTTACTACAACTCCGATTCTTGCTCTACCATGAGGTACACAGGACTATGCGGTTTACACAGACGCGTCAGGTGATGGATTGGGAGTAATGCTGATGCAGAGGGGGCATGTGATTGCCTATGCTTCGAGACAGTTGAGACCGCATGAGCGGAATTACCCCACACACGATCTTGAGTTGGCGGCAGTGGTCTTCGCTTTGAAGACCTGGCGTCACTACTTGTACGGGGTTAACTTTGAGCTCTTCACAGACCACAAGAGTCTGAAGTACATATTTGATCAGAAGGAGCTGAACATGAGGCAGCGCAGATGGTTAGAGCTGCTGAAGGACTACGATTGCACGATCTCTTACCATCCTGGTAAGGGAAATGTGGTTGCAGACGCCCTTAGCAGGAGAGCGCACACGGAGGGTACGATGAACTCGCTATACACTTGGGACTTACTTGCAGCACTGATGGATTGGCATCTAGAGGACGGTGCGTCTTCTCCCATCTCCGTACCTCCTAGGTACAACAGCCTTTGGGACCGTATTGTGTCAGGTCAGCAGACTGACCCGTGGATTTGCGACAGATACATGCGGGCAGTGAAGGACGAGTTTGACGATTTTGTTGTTGCAGAGTCTATTCTGTGGAAGGCAGGTCGGGTAGTGGTTCCCAACGATGAGCAGCTACGAAGAGACATACTTGACGAGGCGCATTGTTCGCATCTTTCCATTCATCCCGGCAGTACGAAGATGTACCACGATCTTCGCCGACATTTCTGGTGGGACGGGATGAAGAGGGATGTAGCTGGGCATGTCAGCAGGTGTTTGACTTGCCAGATGGTGAAGGCAGAGCATAGACGACCACCTGGATTACTGCAGCCTCTCCCCATTCCTGAGTGGAAGTGGGAGAGCATTTCGATGGACTTTGTTACAGGATTGCCAAGGACACCAGGAGGCCATGATTCCATTTGGGTCATTGTTGACAGGTTGACGAAGTCAGCCCATTTTGTACCTGTTAGCATGACTTATACACCTTCTCAGTTGGCCAGATTGTACATACAACACATTGTGAGGTTACATGGCATACCCCTAGAGGTAGTGTCTGACAGAGACTCGAGGTTCACTTCCCATTACTGGCAGCAGTTCATGTCATCTTTACAGACCGAGCTGAAGATGAGTTCAGCGTATCACCCTCAGACGGACGGACAGAGCGAGCGTACGATACAGACCTTGGAGGATCTTTTACGCGCCTGTTCTCTAGAGTGGAAGGGATCCTGGAAGGATCATTTACCTCTTGTTGAGTTCACTTATAACAACAGCCATCATTCGAGCATCGGCATGGCGCCATTCGAGGCTCTTTACGGGCGGAGATGCCTTACGCCAATCAGTTGGCGCGAGGTAGGCGATCATGCGTTGTATACCGTGGATCTCTTGGAGGAGACTGCGAGGGTTGTTGACTTGGTAAGGAGGAAGCTCTTGACGGCACATAGTCGCCAGAAGAGCTATGCAGATCGACGACGCCGACACTTGGGGTGCGTTTGGTTGGGGGGTTACCCCCCACTTTGGGTGGGTTACCCCCCAAAACCCATATTCCCAACCCACTAGTGGGGCCCACTCTCTTTCCAACCAAAAAAAAAATATTATACCATGATATCATCTAAAAATCATAAAATACTCAACTTCTACTCACTATTCCAAACTTCAATACAATCACATCACAACAACCACCCACTTTTTTCAAATTTCAATACAATCATATCATAATAACTACAAACTTTTTCAAATTCCAATACAATTACATCACACAAACCCTCCCAACCTTTAACCCACCAACCAAACACACAAACACAAAACCAGGTTATCCACCCCTGGATAACCCACGAACCAAACGCACCCTTGGAGTTTCAGGTTGGGGATTTTGTGTTCCTGCGTGTATCGCTGATGAATCCCGTATTCATCATGCTAAAATTGGTCATTTAGGCTCTCTCCCCCATCATCCACTTGCAGTTAATCATTAATAGAGCATTATTAGCATTCATACATGTGTAAATAATATCTGCATTTCATCATGCATAAATTGCATTTAAAATCCCCAGTGTAAATTAGCCCAAAAAGCCGCTAACTTCTCACATTTTTAGTTAATTCATCCTAACTCCGATTGACCCCAACCACTTCCATTGTGTAGATATTACTAACCTTATTAAATAAAAAATACAAAAAAAATTACTAACCCCAATAAGTGTCAAATAATCCCAAAGTCAAATTTCACATCTGACAGACTAAAATAAGCATATCTCCCACATACAGTGTCCGATTTTGGTCTACTCACTTTTAAAGTACTCCATTTTCAAATACCTTCAAAACAAGACCAATTTCATAAAATTCGGAGCTCATATGTGAAAGTTGGGTTTTGGGCCTCTTTTGCGCATTTTAACTTTTTGCCAATTTTGACCTGAGTTTTTATGTGCATAATTAGCTCTTTTAATTTTATTTCTTTTTCATTTGTATCCTTTGATGAAAGTTTTAATAAGAAATGCAAAAATCCAAATCCAGATCAAAACTGAAATCAAAGAAACTGACCAAGTCCGAGTGTCCGTTGTCGGTTTGTACAAAAGTTGTGCGTTTCTAACTTGTATTTTATTTTCCTAATTTCTTATCCTTTAAAAATCCAAAAAATTAGAGTAATGTGTAAATAATTTTCTTCTTATTTATCGTATTTTTCTAGAATTTTTATCCCCTCTAAAACCACCAAAAAAATTACAAATCTCAAAAATGCGGTTTTTCGTACACATGGAAAGCCACCAAAAATACCACTTCTCACAGATGACCTCTTTTGCTCCCGGGTCCTTCATGAAAGTTGTAGATCTCGTCGAGACGAGCAACTTTCGTGAAGGGAATTTTTTGATCCGAGGTCTCCTTCTCTTTCTTTCTTCTTAAATTTTGAAATTTTTTGGGGGTGCCACGTGGCACCCCCACTCTCTCCAGCCGCCCCCGGGTCACGTTCTGGGCACGTGACCCTCTTCTTCCTCCAGCCCTTCACGCCCGCGCCCTCCCCCGCCATTTCTTCTCCCCCTTGTAACCCCTTAACACTTAAATCTTCCTTTCTGAAGGTGAATCACAATGCCTCCAAAGAAGAACCCTGGTGACGATGAGAACAACAATGACCCCATCCATGCCCTCTTGGCTAGGATAACTGCTGCCGAACAAACCAATGAACTACTTAGGACGCAATTGGCAATAATACAACAAGGCGAGGCTGCTATGGAAGACACGTATCTCCCGGAATTAGATGAAGATTATAATTGGTTGAGACCTGTCCCCCCTGAGGATGCGTTCGAACACAAACCGCATTTCCTTGCACTATTGCCAAAGTTTGAAGGAAATAACCATGAAGAACCATATATCTTCCTTCGCGACTTCGAGTTAGTCTGTGCTAACCTCTGCCACCCTAAGGTTAGCCAAGACTACATACGGTTGAGAGTTGTCCCCTTCGCCTTGACTGATAAGGCGGCTTACTGGCTAAAAAATCTAGGGGAAATAGTCACGACATGGGCCACATTCAAGATTCTGTTCTTAAAGAAATTCTACCCAGTTAGTAGAATCAATCAAATGAGGATCAAGCTCACGAGTTTTACCCAACACCCGAACGAACCATTTCATGAAACCTGGGAAAGATTCACAGACTTAGTACAGAAATGCCCAGGACACGGGATAAGTAAAATGATGCTGGTCCAAAGTCTTGTGAGCGGGCTGAACCCTGAGACTCAAGGGTTGGTTAGTGCATCCTGCGAAGGAAGCTACATGGGGCGCCACGAGGACACTGTATACAAGGTGTTCGAAAGACTTGCTGAGTCTAGCCGTGCACAAACCACTAGCCGGGCTTACATGGCCGGCTCCAAAAAGATGGTGAATAATCTGACAACCGACCACAATGCTGACATGGGAATAATAGATGATAAGCTAACTATGGTTGAGCAGATTTATAAAAAGGTGGATGAGATCCATAAATCATCTGATATGGAGAAATTAGCCAAATTGCCTAAACAAATGGAGGAATTGGCTGACAGGGTATCAAAGATAGCCACCCCCGCACCCATACACCAAATTCACTACATTCAAGGTCAAGGGGTAGGGCAACATAGCCATTGGGGTGGAGACCAAGTCTTGTCCTCTCAAACTGATGAAACCTCCGCTCAGACTGATTTTGAGGAACCTCCACAAGTCTTGGAGATAAACGGAGTCTGGTACAATTTGGAACCAGTCAATCGCTCAGGCCAAAACTCTACTCCAAACCCTCGTCCACCGCAAGCCCAGCCCACCTACCAGCCTCAACTACAACAGAGGCAGCAATATCGCACGGGATATCAGAACCCGCAACCTCAGCCACAGCAGAATCAACGCCAAAGCCAACAAGGGCAATATCAGCGACCTCAGGCCAGGCAGAGCCAAGGGTCCTCCTCCTCTTCTGCTATCTCTCCAGAACTCCAGCGAGTGCTGGATGAGCTTCATGACATGAGAGTCGACATAAATCGACTCTCTCGTTGGAGAGATGAGGTGACAGCACCCCGGACCGTGATTCCAGCTCAAGTCCAGGCTAACCCAAATAGCCTTGGACACAATCAGGTATTAATCTCTGACTATTCCATACCTGAGCTTAAGCCCTCCTCAAATAATGACTCTTATCATATCTCTCTTAGGAGCGGAAGGACCGTAACCATGCCTGATCGAGCAAAGGAACACGAAGACATAGCCCCAGTGCCCACCAATTCACACAACCCTGGGGGAATTGACAAAGGAAGACAGGAGGAGAAAGAACAAGTCCCACCCACACCACCCGGATATAATGGAGAGTCTGAGTCTGAGTCAGACAAAGAAATGCCACCAAGTTTCCCTGTTTTTAGTCCGAGTCAGAGTCATGTACGAACTTTTTCATTCAATAAAAGTGATGATGTTGATCACAACAAATCTGTTCCTTTCCCCCGTGCTCTTACGGCAGGGAAGAAGAAAAACATAAAAAACCAAAAAAATGATGATGAGATGGCCCGCATCTGCAAGGGAAATATTAAGGTCACTCTGTCCTTGGACGAGATGATAGAAAGAGATTCGGCTTTTCGAAAATACCTTAAGGTGAGATGCACACCAACTAGGGCCAGCAAACAAAATCCTAGCCGAACAAAGAAATCATACTCTCAGTAGCCACATCTCGTCTTATAAAAAATGAGCTGCCAAGAAAAAAAAGAGACATGGGTGCTCACTTCGTCACTAGCTACATCAACGAAATCAAGTTTGCAAGAACATTGTTAGACAATGGATCATCCATCAATCTCATGCCCACAACCCTATATGAGCATCTCAATCTAGGTCCTCTTAAGCAATCAACAGCCGTACTTCAATTCGCAGACACCTCAACTAAGCGACCTAGGGGCGAGATTCGAAACATTGTCATCAACATAGAGGGACAAAACTACCCAGTAGATTTTACAATTCTTGACATGGATGTCCCTAGAAATTGGAAAGATTCCCAGATGATACTAGGGCGACCCTTCTTTAGGACCGCAGGAGCTATATTTGATTATACATCCGGGAGAATCCAGTTCGGAAAAGTTGAACTTAAAATGCAGCAAACTAGGTTCCAAAGACCTGACACTGAGTCGAGCACCGAGTCTGAAAAATCAGAAACTGAAACTGAAATTACAGAACCAACAGCTGGGTCCTGGAGACAAAACCCAGCCGCTATGATAGAATCAACCTCATCTGGTGAGGAAATTGTTGATAACTTAGTCTGCCAGCTCATCCATGCATCTACCTATACTCTTGGAGACTCAGAGGACACTTTAGACCTGTCAGTCCATTCTCCTTATAAACAATCCTTGAGTAAGGTACACGGATCGGACGCGGCGACTGCCACACCTCATTCCATCATTAGCGATCCGATCCATGATACAACCATGAGGGTGGTCAACATTGATACACTACAAGCATCCACATCACAAAAACAAACATCACAGACAGAACCAGATTCGAGAAACATCATTGACTTATCTGAACTCAAACCATTGCCCCCTACACTTAAGTATGCCTTCCTTGCAGGACAAAAAGGACAATTTCCGGTCATTATCAGCTCACAACTGACCGAAGAGCAGGAGATCCGCCTGCTTAATGTTTTGGAGAAAAACCGCAAGGCTATAGGCTGGAAATTGTCTGACCTTCCAGGGATTAACCCAGCCCTGTGCTCACACCATATTTACTTGGAAGATAATGCTAAACCCTCCCGTGAATGCCAACGTAGATTGAATCCAAACTTACGGGAGGTGGTTAAGACTGAGATCGAAAAATGGTGTAAAGCTGGGTTCATATATCCCATCTCCGACTCCAAATGGGTGTCACCTTTGCATGTAGTCCCGAAAAAGTCAGGACTCCAAATTATCACCAATGAGGAGGGAGAAGAGATTACGACACGGGTACCTACGTCGTGGCGTGTCTGTGTGGATTACAGGCGCCTGAATGCTGCAACGAAGAAGGATCACTTTCTGCTGCCTTTTATTGATCAAATCCTGGAGAGATTGGCAGGGAGAGAATACTTCTGTTTCTTAGACGGGTACTCGGGCTACAATCAGGTAGCCATCGCCCCCGAGGACCAGGAAAAGACTACTTTCACATGTCCCTTCGGCACATACGCATTCAAGCGAATGCCTTTTGGGCTTTGCAATGCCCCTGGCACCTTTCAGCGGTGCATGATTGCGATTTTTGCCGACATGGTCGGGGATTTCCTGGAATTCTTCATGGATGACTTCTCGGTCCATGGTGATTCATTCGATGATTGTCTAGCGCACCTGGATCGAGTCCTCCAAAAGTGTAGGGAAGTGAATCTGGTGCTCTCTTGGGAAAAAAGCCATTTCATGGTAAAAGAGGGCATTGTACTGGGGCATGTCATCTCCAAGAAGGGAATGGAGGTTGACCCTGCTAAAGTAGATGTGATTAAAAAGCTTGAGCCACCCACAAATGTCAAACAAGTACGGTCTTTTCTAGGGCATGTCGGATTTTACAGGAGATTTATCAAAGATTTTTCAAAAATTGCCCGACCGCTAACTGACCTTCTGGGGAAAGACACCGAATTCGTGGTAGATCATAAGTGTCTAGAAGCATTCGAATTACTCAAGAGAAGGATCATTGAGACTCCCGTCCTACAAGCTCCCGACTGGTCTCTTCCCTTCGAGATCATGACAGACGCCTCTGATTTCGCTGTAGGGGCTGTATTAGGACAACGAAAAGATGGAATCCCGTATGCTATTCACTACGCAAGCAAAGTGTTAGACCCTGCTCAGAAAAATTACACTGTGACCGAAAAAGAAATGCTTGCTGTAGTTTTTGCCTTGGAAAAATTTCGATCAATACTTCTAGGATCTAAGGTGACAGTTTACACAGACCATTCTACCATTCGCTATTTAATGGCCAAAAAGGATGCAAAAGCACGACTTCTGAGATGGATTCTACTGCTTCAAGAATTTGATTTGGAGATTAAGGACAAACCTGGTGTTAAGAATGTCGTGGCTGATCATTTATCACGGATTGAACATAACAAAATTCCGGAATCTGAATCCATACGTGAAACCTTCCCAGACGAGTCAATTTCTGCTATTGACTCGCTCCCTTGGTATGCAGACACGGTAAATTATCTCGTCACCAATGAAGTTCCTCAAGGTTGGCCCAGAAACAAAATCGATCGACTCATATCTGAAGCGAGACACTATCATTGGGAAGATCCTTTCCTTTTCTTTGAAGGACCGGATTGCATATGACGAAGATGTATTCCTCAAGAGGAATATCAAAGTATCCTCAATCTATGCCACACCTTGGAGGCGGGAGGACATCACTCTGGGAAGAGGACCGTTGAGAAGATATTGCAATGTGGATTTTACTGGCCGACCTTGTTTAAGGATGCTTATAATTTTGTGAGGTCGTGCCCCGTCTGTCAGAGAATGGGAGGAACCATTGGGTCCAAAGATGCCATGCCTATGCAACCAGTGATCATCTGTGACGTATTCGATGCATGGGGCATTGACTTTATGGGCCCATTCCCCAATAGTCAAGGATTTGAATATATTCTTCTCGCGGTAGATTATTTATCTAGATGGGTGGAGGCTATCCCTACTCGAGCTGCAGATAGCAAAACTGTTTGCAAATTTTTGAAAGATCATATTATTTCGAGGTTTGGAATTCCAAAAGTTTTAATATCTGATGGGGGAAGCCACTTTGTCAACCGGGAGGTGAATAAGTTGACTAAGGAATACGGCATCGAGCACCGTGTCGCTACTCCTTACCACCCACAATCCAATGGCATGGCCGAGGTGTCAAACAGGGAGGTTAAAGGAATTTTACAGAAGCTCGTTCGCCCTGACAGGAAGAACTGGTCCCAACTCTTGGACCAAGTTCTGTGGGCTTACCGGACGGCTTATAAGACCCCATTGGGCACCTCCCCGTTTAGAATGGTATATGGAAAACCATGCCATTTGCCCGCAGAGCTTGTACATAAATCAGAATGGGCAATCAAAAAGATTAATTGGAACTGTCAACAAGGAAAGAAGAACCGAGACATGAATTTGAATGAACTGTCTGAAATCCGAAATCATGCTTACGAAAACAGCACCATCTACAAGGAAAAAGTAAAGAGATGGCATGACAGGAACATTCGAACAAAGATCTTTGTCCCAGGGCAGAAAGTTTGGCTATTTAATGCAAAGTTGAAAATTTTCCAAGGAAAATTGAAATCAAAATGGACGGGACCCTTCATTGTAAGAGAGGTACACAATAATGGGAGTGTTGAGATCTCAAAGACCGCAGATAGCGCGCAAACATCTATAGTCAACGGTCAGCTACTTAAACATTTTGTCGAATCCAATGAGCAATTAGTACAAGTTGAACAGATCTCCTTCACTCAGGGCATAGGTTTTGATGAAAAATTTGATCTGCCCAGATAGCACACCTCTCCGGAACTTACACTCTCTTGTACATCCGAAATTCTTCCCGGTTCCCCATCTGTAATTAACCGATTATACTTAGGCTGACCTGAGCCTAAGTATAGGGGGACCGCATCCATTGTTTTTACATCACTTCTCTTCCTCTGTTTTTAATCCTTCTGTATTTAGTGCGAGCTATGACAACATTTCACTTTGTGCCATGGGGACATAGCACAAGCTAAGTATAGGGGGGTGTATTTGTATATATCTTTTATCTACTTTATCCATAGCTCGTGCTTTAATCGTTTTTATCTAACATCGGGGGTGGGTACGAGTAGTGTGTATAATACCTGTTTTCCAAAAAAAAAAATTCAATAAAAAAAAACACAAAAAAAAACTTTTGCATTAAAAAAAATCATCACTCATGGTCTTGCATTTCATCAAGCATTTCATGCATTCCTTGGTCGATATATTCCCGACACATTCACCATCACTCAAGGCTTGAGGATTTTTGAGGACACTTGATTCCTGAGATCTTGAGATTCTGAGTTAGCCTGCCATAGTCATTAGGGTTTTTAGAACTTAATAATCCACACTTCCCTAGTTTGAAAGATTTGAGCGCTATATGGCACTCTTCATCTCTACCTTCAAAAAGAATATGATCACACAACCACTCCCACAACTGCATGATTGATGAGATAAGTTGAGATATCACTTGAGGAACTAGGACTAGAGATTTGAGTTTAGACCCGATCTGATGATATTCGAGGATGGGATAAAGTTAATGAAGGCTTCAGAAAACCTGAGTGTCAGCAAAACACTAGCCAGTATGTGAACAAGATTCATATGCTATCTTTTTGATATTGACCTAAGTGCCAGGGTGTGATGAAACTTAAGGAAAATTGTTGATCAGTGTGCGCCAACTTTTGGTAAAAGCAGTGGAGCTAGCCGACAAAAAAAAAGAGAAAAATGTCAAAGAAAATCTCTATCATCCAAAGTCAAAATTCCAAATGAGCTTCCACCAATGGCGAGCGCTCCCAAACATTTCAAAGTGTCCACTTGGACCAAACGCTAATTAGGACCAAGGAGTCGGGCTGACACCATAAAAGGGCTCTGCATCGTAAGCGATACAAGTCTGGGTGTCGAAGGTATCTTAGATACTCAAAAAGAGACACACCTCGGTGTACTCCCAGAAAAACAAGTGCAGACGACTCCAAATTCTCTTGACGGACACATTGATCAACAAAATAAAATATACTTGTGTTGAGTAATAAGGCACTCGAGAGGCACCTTGTTCCAATGAAAGGGAGAGAAAATCAGACACAATCCTATGCCCTCCATCAACTGGCCGTCCATCTACACTTTCAAGTCTGACAAACTAATGAGACGGTTGACTGAAGCAAGAATAGACTTATTCCCTAGGGTTGAGGGTCAGGTCTAGAGGAAAGTCTCTTGGATTGGAACTTTGAGTGATGCCCTGACTCGACTCTCATGAAATGCAGTACACTTAAAATCATATCCTTATATTATATGTACAAACAGAGAGTCTGAAAATTAGAGAAGTTGGGTTCCTTTTGATTAAAGCTTGGTTGAGCCAGAAGTTTAGGATCACTCAAATTAAGGGTCTTCTCTGAATTAAGCCTTGAAAATTCACATACACAGTCAGGGATGTATTCAACTAAGTCATTCATTCATGTTCGGGGACGAGCATGGTCTAAGTATAGGGGTATGATGAATCCCGTATTCATCATGCTAAAATTGGTCATTTAGGCTCTGTCCCCCATCATCCACTTGCAATTAATCATTAATAGAGCATTATTAGCATTCATACATGTGTAAATAATATCTGCATTTCATCATGCATAAATTGCATTTAAAATCCCCAGTGTAAATTAGCCCAAAAAGCCGCTAACTTCTCACATTTTTAGTTAATTCATCCTAACTCCGATTGACCCCAAACCACTTCCATTGTGTAGATATTACTAACCTTATTAAATAAAAAATACAAAAAAAATTACTAACCCCAATAAGTGTCAAATAATCCCAAAGTCAAATTTCACATTTGACAGACTAAAATGAGCATATCTCCCACATACAGTGTCCGATTTTGGTCTACTCACTTTTAAAGTACTCCATTTTCAAATACCTTCAAAACAAGACCAATTTCATAAAATTCGGAGCTCATATGTGAAAGTTGGGTTTTGGGCCTCTTTTGCGCATTTTAACTTTTTGCCAATTTTGACCTGAGTTTTTATGTGCATAATTAACTCTTTTAATTTTATTTCTTTTTCATTTGTATCCTTTGATGAAAGTTTTAATAAGAAATGCAAAATCCAAATCCAGGTCAAAACTGAAATCAAAGAAACTGACCAAGTCCGAGTGTCCGTTGTCGGTTTGTACAAAAGTTGTGCGTTTCTAACTTGTATTTTATTTTCCTAATTTATTATCCTTTAAAAATCCAAAAAATTAGAGTAATGTGTAAATAATTTTCTTCTTATTTATCGTATTTTTTTAGAATTTTTATCCCCTCTAAAACCACCAAAAAAATTACAAATCTCAAAAATGCGGTTTTTCGTACACATGGAAAGCCACCAAAAATACCACTTCTCACAGATGACCTCTTTTGCTCCCGGGTCCTTCATGAAAGTTGTAGATCTCGTCGAGACGAGCAACTTTCGTGAAGGAAATTTTTTGATCCGAGGTCTCCTTCTCTTTCTTTCTTCTTAAATTTTGAAATTTTTTTGGGGGTGCCACGTGGCAGCCCCTGGGCGTGCCACGTGGCACCCCCACTCTCTCCAGCCGCCCCCCGGGTCACGTGCTGGGCACGTGACCCTCTTCTTCCTCCAGCCCTTCACGCCCGCGCCCTCCCCCGCCGTTTCTTCTCCCCCTTGTAACCGCCGCCTCCATGCGCGGCCTTAATCACCCCCACCTCGGGCACCCTCCGCCCCCTCCGCGTAACGCCCTCCGACCCACCTCCTATAAAACCCCCTCCTCGTCAGCCTCTACAACCCATCCGCCATTGCTCCGGAGGTGGTGACAGCATCTTCGCCGGCGTGATCCAGCAGCCTCGACTGCTGCCATTGTCGGAGGCGCCTGAGGTACCCCAGGTACAGCCCTCCGTCTCTCCGCCCTCGGCTGCACAGCAGCTCGCCGGCCACCTTGCACCCTCAGCCGGCCTTGCAAAGGCCGAGACCGCACCCGACTTCCCCCCCGCCCCTTTTTGTTTTTTTTCCTTTAACTCTGCAGGTACCGCCCGCGAGGTCCCTTCGCCGGCCGAGAAGCGCCTCCACGCCTCGCCTCCGCTGCGTGAGGGTGCAGCCCAGGTACCTCCGCCTCGCCCGCGCCACCCAGGCGCTCCGCCCACCTCGCATGGCGCCACTCCGCCGACCACCGCCTCGCGGCCCAGCCTCCTCCGCCGCAAGGCTCCACTCGCCGCCCTTGGCCGCCGCGTCTCGCGCGCGGAGCCCTCCTCCTCGCCTCCGATCAGCCTCCGCGCGCGGAGGCGCCACCGTGCGTGCTCGGCCATCCGAGCCTCGCCGCCCCCTTTCCGCATCGTACAACTGCCGTTGGATCGGGCCTTCAGCCCTTGATCCAACGGCCAGGAGACGCCACGTCAGCCCCCCCCCCCCCCCCCCCCCCCCCCCCCCCCGAGCCTCGTCCCCCGCCTCGAGGCTCGGGGCCCCGAAGCGCCTCCCTCAACCACGTAGGATCGGGCATTCGAGCCTCAGCTCCGTTGCCCGAGCCTCCGCCTCGTTACCGAGCCACAGACTTGTCATCCGAGCCTGAGCCTCGGGACCCCCGAGCCTCTGCCCCGGGCCCGAACCTCAGGCTCGGCCACCCGAGCCGCCCGCCTTCTATCCAACCCGCCAGGCGCACGTGCTCCGCACGTGCGCAGTGGGAAAATTGCGCGAAGGCCCCTGGAGTGTTCCGAATTTGCAGATATACCCCCGCCAAAGGGTAAATTACAAAGAGACTCCGCCGACTTTTGGAAATTGCAGATAAGTCCTCCTAGGGACCATTTTGAAAGAATAATTTTATTATAATTACATTTTAAGTCCCTGGAATTTCTTTTTAGCATATCTTTGTCATACGGACTCCGATTTTAACGTATAATATGTCGTTTCGAAGCTAATTCCGTGCTCTACAAATTAGCATCATTTGTGGACAGATTTGAGGTTGTTTATTGATAATATTTATTGAGTATATCTGTTGACATGTGTAGGCTTATTTTGACATATTTGTGCCACAATCACCTTGGATAATTTGATGATTTCTTTTGCAGGAGTTCAGTTGAGGACTTTACATTGATTAACTTCTTATGCTCATTATCGATAATTCCCACAATTTTATTATTAGGAAAGAGTTAGATCAAAGATCAGGATATTTGACTCTTTATTTGGTTGATGAACTATTGACTTGGAGAAGACAACTTCCAGTGAATTTTTGACATAAATATCCATTGGTTTAGCTCTTTACCTGCAATTTGGATTTGATAGATCTTTCTGGGTGTTAATTTTATTCGATCTGTGATAATATTTGATGATTAATTGAAGTTGTTAATTGAGGGATTTAAATCGAGCAAAATCACAAGATCCTGAGCTGAATTAGTATTCCCATTCATTTTCTGTGCATAACATTCGCATCTTCGCATTGTATATTTTTGCAAACACAGAAATTAATCAAGCATTAATTAATTATTTAATTTGATTTAAAGCCACGCAACTAAAAATCACCGTTCCCTGTGTTCGACCTTGGTACACTTACCAAGTAAAAATATTCCACAACATTCATTGCTTGTGGTTTTTGATCGACCGAAATCTGCCTCCTATACTACAATTTACGATTATTAAAGAGGTGGATTTCGCGTTCATCAATCGCCCATGAAGGGGATACAACGGTTCGGAGTTCGTGGCAAGCTGGCGCCACGTTTTGTTGGGCCATTTGAGATACTTTCACGTGTCGGGAAGGTGGCGTACAGACTGGCACTTCCCCCACGTTTGGCGGCTATACACGACATATTCCATGTGTCGAACTTGAGGAAGTATGTGCACGATCCTCAGCACATCATCAGCTATGAGAGCCTTGACATAGAGCCAGAGTTGACATATGAGGAGGAGCCAGTGCAGATGCTTGATTTTGCTGTCAGGAGGCTTTGGAACAAGGAGATTCCCTTGGTCAAGATCCTATGGCACCGACAGGGTGTTGAGGAGGCGACATGGGAGACCGAAGCAGCTATGCGAGAGAGATACCCGCGACTCTTCTCAGGTACTTTCGCAGTTTAGTTTATCAGTTCTCTGTATGGCAAATCATTTCACTTTCTGGGTAAAAACATTCTTTGAGGTTTTTATGGGTTAAAAACCTTTTGGGGTTTTTATGACAAACCGACGAACCCAACTTAGAAGTGGAGTCTCGAGGACGAGACTCTCTTTGAGGTTTTTATGATTGTAACATCCTTAAATCCTAATGACTAATTAAGCCAAGATGGTGAATCATTAGTGAGCTTGATGGAAATTAGAGATGCCATTAGTGGCTAATTGTGATAATTGTAGCTAGAGGTGATTAAGTGGCTAAGTATGATTAGTAATGTGATTACTATTCATGGGTGGGCCTTGGATGCAATTAGGAGGAGTTGGTGGGGTTTATATTGCAATTTTCCCAAGGATATAACCTCCCATAGGCGTCACCCCTTCCTCCCACTTCATCTTCTTCCTCTTGAAACCTTGGAGCTCTTTCCTCCATGGCTGAAAAATCCATGGACCTCCATCTTTTTTTTTAGTTTTCTCCCTCATTTCTCCACCAAAATTCAAGTTCTTGGGCTCAAATCAAAGCTGGGAAGGAGAGGATCTTGGATCTTACATTGCATGTAAGATCAAGGCCAAAGAAGAGGAGGAATCCAAGCTTGAAGCTCAAGGTGTGGACAGCCCAATATTTTCTGGGAGAGTTCTTCTTCAAGCTTTTGAAAGCTTGATTTGAGGTACAAATATTAGGCCTTCTCTTGCTGCCATATGCAGAGTTTTTACCACTTATATCTCAGATCTAAAATCAAGCCTTAGTTTTGAGGTTTTTGTTGCAAAAAAATTGAGAAAAATAGACTTTATGTGCACGGTTTTCATTGTGTCCAGAATCTGTGTATCATCCTTTTAATCTAAGTTAGACATGTATTTTGAGATCTTTCTTGGGTTCTCTTGGGTAGAATCATATGTTGATTAATACTCCATTAAGTTAGACTTAAATCCATGGGGTTAAATACGAAATTGCATATGATTATAACATCTTAAAGATGCTATACATGGACTGTCCACTGAAATTTTCAGATTTGTTGTTGTAAATGTTGGCCAATAACTTGCATGATTTGGGAGTCTTCTTTAAATTCCCTTGAGTAGATTTACTTACTGATTATGACCCCAATAAATTGGCTTATGATTCTTGGTTTTAAATTTGAAAATTTAGGTGATTAGAAATGTTTTGGATGTTGACATATGCATGTAACTGAATGTGTCCAGATCTGTCCATGAACTTTAAGTTAGTGTTTTAAGATGCATTTGAGGAGTTTCTCCATGTTTCCTTGAGTGAAATTACTTGTTGGTATATACTCTTTCATATTAACCTTTAGTCCATGGAGTTGTTTTAGAAAAATAAGGAGTTTTGAAGAGTTGTTGACTACCTATATCCTACATGACATTGAATGTCCAGATCTGTCCATGCATTTTAAATTAGAGTTTTAGGATGTATTTGGGGAGTTTCTTCATGTTTCCTTGAGTTTAATTACTGGTTAATATATACTCTTTCATATCAACCATTAATCCATGGGTTTGTTTTAGAAAAAACGAGAAGTTTTTGAAGAGTTATTGACTACCTATATGATATCTCCACTGAATGTTCAGATTGGAGATGGTTGCCTTAGGACTAAGAACATACATGATTTTGACAATATCCTTAGACATCCTTTGGTGGATTTGACTATAGATATTTAGGGAATATAATACACATGAAACCCATGTATTTGGATTGGTTTTGATGAAGATTTTGAGACTAATTTGGTTGCTGTCCATGAATAAAATTGTGACCAAATTCCATCGTAGAGTGCATATTTAATCAAACTTTTAGGCATCCTTTAATAAGTTTTAAAAACACCAAGTCCCCTTGTTTCCCTATATTGAAATAGAAAATCAATTAGTGATTTAATCCCAGTCAGGAGAGGGATTAAGATAGGATAATTTTCCTTATGTTTACAGCCATATGCTTATTATACACATAGGTTTATGAGTGGGATAGATACATGATTGGAGCATGGGATGCTCTCTAACAGACCCCATTTAAATGTTAGACCTTAAAGTAAATTAAACACCTAAATAGCATCTTTAAAGTCATGAAGTTGGGTGTGAACTTAAAAGGACTAGATGCCTTGGATTATTATGAAGTATACACACACAATGACAATGTTTTGGGGTGATCAAAAAGTGAATAGGGTAAATCTCTATTTGTAATCATTTTAGAGCATGCCTAGGATAATTGTTACTTATAAAGGTGGGCTTGAAACACCTATTATGATATTTAGAAATTTGGGGACGATCTTAAGGATACATATATATATATATATATATGTAGTTACTATACAGGAAAATAAGACTATATGAACTTGCCATGAAGCAAGTCTTCCTCTAAGGAGTAGCCCGATCCTTGTAGGTTTTTCCGAATCTTTTGGGGCGTAGGAAAGAAAGAAGTTTCCGATAAGATAGCCAAGATCATAAGATGGATGTTCTTGAGTAGGAAATTAGAGAGAGACTATCGTATCAGGTCTGTATCGTCGACCTTGGATCAATAGAGGTTCTTATAGAACAAGTTCGGGTCTAGGACCGATAACTTGTAGATGTGAAACAAATCAAAGAAACCATAGACGCTTAGGGCGTAACATGAAAAAGAAATGGTGATGTCACATATGATCAGTCATGGAGAATGGTGCTCCGACTGTGCGAGGGCGCGGTGACCCTCAGCTGAGCAGGAGATGAGGTCGATCAGGCTTGGGTGGCGGACATTGAGAGCATGGGTCTAGGATCCCAGTCTTTTTACGTGTTTCTTCGAGCCGGCTCGGTTTTACGCTTCGTTGGGATCCACGAGTTGTCTAGACCATTCTGCTGACCCGTCGGTTTTTCTTTGAGAGCCTAGGTTGGGGGTTCTCTCCAGTTAATTACGAGCTCGTCTGGTTTTGTACTTAGCTCTTCTCCTCCGGGAGTGAGCAACGAGAGAGGAAGTCGGGTCCGGCAGACTTACCTCTTCTCTTTCCTGCCTCCAGTGGCGTAGTAGTCGTACTACCACTGCCTTTCCCCTTGGACCACACTTCCACTGGGATTGGCGAGAGCAGACGAATCCCTTCGGGGTTTCCTCACCGCTATAATTATTACTCTTCCATCAGATTGTGCTCTGGTGATGGGATTGTGATTAACAGACTTGTGATATTTCACCATTTGCCCAGTATGGATGAAGTTTCATCAGTAGACATTAATGTCACCATTTGTACCCTTTCCGCTATGTCGTGCACTGGTGATGGGGTAGTGGTTAGCAGACACGGATGACTTCATTATTACCTTTCCACCATGTCGTGCACTGGTGATGGGGTTGTGGGTAACGAACACTAAAAACTTCATCAATACCTTTCTGCCAGGTTTATGACCTCGTGATGGGGTATGAGATATGTGATCTTTAGACTCTTCCGCTACGAGACTAATGACGACAGTACCGTTAGTCGAGACTAACGAGGAGTGAATGTTGAGAGAGAGCTGTGAGTACATGTACACCTTCGGGAGCGAGCTATCACATGTGTCAACCGAGGATCAATGTGAGTTGAGAGACAAGCTAGAAGGAGTGTTGGGAACTTAGTTAGGATGCAATGCACCATCGGCATGCCTACGGAGGCACCCCAACCCTGAGGCGTATACCATACCTCAGAGTCATAGTGTGAGGTTCAACCTGGACTTTGAAGTCCTACCCGGATATCGAGGTCCTAACCGGACCAAGACCACATACTTACTTCTAGGCTTGAGTTGTTGTTGGTTAGTTCCATTGATCGAGGGAGACACAGTGTGGTAGTGAGCGAGTGTGTTCTGTTAGACTTCTGAAAGCAAGTAAATAATTTAAAAGAATCAATTAACCCACTTTTACTTGCTAGCTTCTTTTGTCCACTACAGTTACCTTACTGTTTTTCTAGCTGTGCTAGTCTTTGCTTACCTACTTTCCTTAGTAGAACTGTGTAGAATTTGTACTCTACAACTTTGTGACAGATACTTGCTTGTCTTTTTCTACTATGGCAGGCAAAGAGCTTGCGATCGAGTAGCCGACATACTTGGGGCTGCTGTTGTTCTTTGGTGCTGACACTTACAGAGCAGGTAATCTTTTGGAGATCATTAGATAGTTGTTGGGTGTGTTATCCTCTGTAGTGTTATTTTTGGATACATACATGTATATTGAATGTTATGAAACTTCAGCATGTATATGAATGAAATGAATATGAATGGATATCATGGTTGTTCAGTTCTGGTGTACTACTTACTTCCGCTTTTAGTTTGCTTGTGGTTGCTTGCTTAGCCAAAAATAAATCTTGTGAATATCATGTTTAAAAAAAAAGAAAAAAATTTTCCCCAGGTTTTCATAAGCATGAGATTAACTTAAGCTTGTTAAGTGTGCAAATGATGTGTTTGACGGGTAACCTAAGGTCCTCGGGAGGAGGGTCGTCACAGAGATCGATTTTACAGCATTGGGAGCACTCCGACTGCATCCATTCTTCGACACACTCTACTCTAAGGTAACCAACAGAGTTGCTAACAGTCATGACCATCAAGAGGCAGATGAGTCCCACCTCTCTGTTACACCTGAGATACATGCTGTCGAGCCGACCACTGGATCAGAGACTCCCCACACATCATTGACTCACACTGCTTGCATCACTCCTAATGCTAAGCATACTGAGATCACTAGGAACTCCTCGAGACGTGTGTTGACCCTTCAGGAATATTATAATCTATATGGTGACTCGTCTAATGAGGAATCCATGGTCAGCACTGCACCACATCTCAGACCTTCAAAGCAGACAACCAGGACTCAATTGACCCCACCCAAAAACATGATTACTTCTTCCTCTAGTCAGTTATCCAGTGAGAGAAAGTCGAGAACTGATTCCTCAAGGTGTTCCCCTGAACCCCTCAAGGTGCATCACTCTCCTCTCCCTCTCAATGACTTAGGTTCTAGAAAACCAACTAAGAAAATTTCCTTCAAATCGGAGAAGGAATTTTCGGAGGAATCCTCAACGGGTTCGGATGAGGTGGTTTATGTGAGTGAGCTTAGTTCGGTTGTTCTTAAGCCATTTCTGAGCAAGCAGTCATGTGTCGAACATCGTTGGATGATCCATTCACCTCACTATTATTCATCTGAGGATGATTCCGGCAGTGACACATATGTATATTACCTACCTTTTTGATCCCGCAAGAAGGTTCATCACAAACCCTCTTGATTATTGTATATTCTCACTCCTCTTTGTATATACTTCTTTCCCTCCCTCCCCAGCGATTTGTATCATTCACTCCGGCTCTATATCATTTCATTTTATGGCTATACTTAAGATAACCAGATCCTAAGTATAGGGGAGAGAGTGACCCGAGTCTCTTCATCATTTTCTGTACATTCTCCAGATCTCATCGGTTCTCACACTCACTTCTGTCTTAGACTTAGGCTAACCAGAGCCTAATTAAAGGGGGAAATGATGCATGTCATGTATATATACTCATCCATTTCTCCTCCTGACCTCGAGCGCCCCATTTTTGTTCTTATTCTACACATAGGCTGCCAAAGCTTAAGTATTGGGGGGCGGATCGACTTCTATACCTTTTGTTATTTTTGCTCTCCTACGCTTAACACAAGCTATGTCTTTTCCTCGCTTCTTGTGCTCTGAGGACATAGCACACATTAAGTATAGGGGGTATATATATTACATATATACTTTACCCATAGCTCGTACTTTCATGTATTTTTGTATATATTGTGTAATAAGTATGGGGTGGGCAAAATTTGTAAAAAAACTTTTTGTAAAATACATGTATAGTATGTATATTGTATAATCTGTATAATACTTGTTTTAAAAGTTGTAAAATTCTTGTAAAAAATTGTTGTAAAATAGGAGGTATACCAAAAAAGAGGCTTCTTATTTACTTTGCATATCCTTGCATTAAAAAAAGTGTCTTGCACTTCATTCATCTCTATAGCATGTCATCTGCATATCTAGCATATGCAAAGTGAAAAGTTAGTGGGTTCTGAACCAAGTTCTGAATAGATGTCGAGGATGGATCTAATTTGACCTTAATCTACCTAATTTCAGAGGAACCTTATAGGAACTGGAGTTAAGATTTTTCAGGTCGAGTGTCTTAATTCTTTGAGTCCACAAGTCTATGTTCACATGTCATCTTGATTGATCTAAATAGAATATTCGTACACTCGCACGAGTCTTTTAGACAGTGACCAAACTTGGACAAGCACTATGCATGTATCTCTTCATAGATGAGGTGGTGAGGAGGTAGAATCCTTTGGCTTGGAGTAGCATACGGTTGGAAAAATTCATCTTCCTTTAGGGAGAGAAGTACATCTCAACCTAGTCTAGTGGCATCGACGTCTAACGATAATATGTTGTGCGTTGCAATAATGCTTCAAAAGAGGGATAGTCTACTGACTAAAAAAGAAAAATTCCCGATGGACATGTTTGCACCTTGTATATAGTCAAAAAAAGAAAAGAAAAAAGAAGAAAAAGAAAAATGCAGAATCTCCAAAAGTGGGCAGGCCTGATTTAAAAGTAAAATGCCCGCCAGAGTGTATATACAAGTACAGAAAAATAAGAAGAGCTTTAAAGTTTTTGTAATCTTGCAGCTAGATGACTTGGCTACACTGGTCAAGCATCGTAGGATAGGTAGCCACACTGGCTACTGTCCATTCTTCTCTCCATCCCCTCTTCTTGAGCTGGTTGTACTTGAACTTCGAAGGGAATACCTCGCTCCTCAAGGAAAGAGTTGCTAGACCGATGAATTAGAGTTACCTTGTTAGAGGAGGTTGCTTCTTTGACATTTCTGATGTGGGAGCTATAATTCACTTATACAGGACAAGTAAGATCCATAGTCATAAGAATTTGCATATGGGGATTTTTTTGACCTGACTATTGAGGCAATTTGAATAAGGGACTTGTGGAACTTAAAGGTTGTTTGGTCTTAAATTCAATTCTCAATAAGGTTCCACCTCACTATTAATCCAGAGGTTGAGTCGAGCTCCATTTTCACCTTTTGTTCATGACCTTGGTATGAAACCCAATTTCATTTCACTTTTGCATTTCATTTTAGTTGATTGGGGACGAGTAAGGTTTAGGTATAAGGGGTTGATGAATCCGTGATTCGTCACTTAAAAAGTTGAAAATAGAGCTTCGTTCCCAAGTAATTAGATGCATTTCTCCATTTATTTTGCATAATTAGCATTCATGCATGTGTAAATAATATCTGTATTTTATCATTCATATTTGCATTAAATAATATGCCAAATTCACTTGTACGTATTCATCTATTTGTATCTATTTATTATTAACTCTGAATCCAATAAAATTAACTTTATAGTGTATATATTACTAACATTAATAAAGGAAAAATATCAAAAAATACTAGCTTGTAAATTGTCCAATAGAATCCAAATCCAAGTTTGAGACTATGAACCTTAAAATACATATATCTCTCTCATACAGTGTATGATTTAGGTCTACTCACTTTTAAAGAGATATACATTCAAAGACCTTTAAAAAAAGACTAATTTCATAAAAATAGAAGATCATATGTGAAACTTGGGTTTTGGGCCTATTATATAATGTATATATTGACCAAAATATCCTTCATTTTATCTTTTTTATTTCCTAAAATAAAAAATAGATTAAGTTGGAAATATTCATTTCATATTTTCTTCAACTTTGTTTTGATTTTTCTATTTTTAAAAATAACAAAAAAAATGCAAAATAGAAAATGTGGCATTTTATACCTATAAGATATTACCCAAAAATACTTTTTGTACAAATGACTTATTTTGATTTTCGTTTCTTCACAAAAGTTATATATCATTGAGACGAACAACTTTCATGTTGAACACTTTTTGATTTGACCTCTTTTGTTATTTCTTTTTGTATTATATTGATTTAATTTGTGATTATTTCAGGGAGCAACATGTGGCAGCTCCTAGAGCCGCCACGTGCTACCCCATTTTTTCATTATTTATTTGATTTATTATTTATTTATTATTTTTTATAATTAATTAATTAATTTTTTAAATTTTTTAATTTTTTCTTTCATTTTATTTTTCTTTCTCTTCATTATTTTTAGTAGCCTACTTATTTTATTTATTTTTTATTTCCCCCTTTTACTTATTCTCTACTCCAAATTCTCACCCAACCCAGTAACTCCCCATTCTCTCCACTTCCTCCACCACTCCTCCAACTTCCACCCCACTTCTATTCCAACTCCCCCTCATCTTCCTCCTCTTTTTATCCCACCATCCCTTTAATATTTCATCATCTGCCAAAATCGAGAGAGAAAGAGAACCATGATCTCATCATGCTTGATGATGACAACGATCGAGTAAGCCTTCGACACGACGACAGTTTCCATAGTGTTTGGCGAGATCCAAGGTAGAGAGATCGACCTCGTCGTAGCTGCATCCAAGCTGCATAGCTTCCCCAATTTTTCGTCGAACCAGATCTAGGCCATGATGGGAGCCATGCATCGTAGCCCCACCTTCAGGCAAAACCACCACAGGTAAGTATCACTCTCCTTTTCCTTGTCATTTTTTTATTTAATATTTGTTGTTGTTGTTATTCTACATCATCATCACAAACACCATCATAAACATAAACGCCACCTCATAAGCATATTTTATTTATTTATTTATTTTCATCATACATCACACAGACACCACATCTTCATTTCATTTCTATATTTTTTGTTAAAAAAATACAAAAAGGGAGAGAGTAGGGGAAGTAGACGCATTCACCGCCCCTTTCTCCCTCCCCCACTTCGGCCGCGGTGCTAGCCCACCGCCGATGCTCCTCGCTCGCGCCCCCCGGTCGCGATCCCATCCACGACCACTCGCCCGTTGCAGCCATCGCCACACGACACTTCTCAAAGCCACGCGACCGTGCGGTCTCCAGCGACTCCAGCAGGACCCCCAGCCGTCCCCCTCGCCACCAGCAACATCCGCCCCAGTCGCGCCACCGTGCTCCTCTCCCTGGCTGCGTCAGCTGCACCCCCATCATCGTGATCATGCACTGCCTCGACCACATCCTCTAGCGACCTCACCCCCGCGCTCGTGCGCCGCCCGCCCCGCACTAAAATTGCCATAGCGGGTGGGTTCCATTCCTAGAACCCACGTTGAGAGGTTCATTTTTATTTTTATTTTTATTGTTAATATTGCAATATTTACCCGTTAAGTTTCTAGTATTTCAAAAGTGTCGTTAGGCACATCACAATTTGTTTATTTCATTTTCTATATTTCAAAGACAACCATGCATTTACGCAGTAATTTAAACATTCATTTCGCATCAATTTTTAATGCAAAAATAGAATTTTGTTGAAAATTAATACTTTACATTTTGTTTATTTAATTCGAATTTTGTGAGCATTGGGTAATTAATTAAAATTAGTTTGTTGAAAAATTGGACATTTTACTTAATTGATGGTATGAAATTCTTATGTAATTAATTATTAATACATAATTTGTAAAAAAATCATAGTGATGCCTCTAGTTGTGCTTTATTTACTATCCAAATTTCATTTAAATTGGAGTTACCTTCTGCATAATATAAATTGTTGATTATTTTTAGTAAATGATTTTTACTAAAAATCTAAGAATATTATTTTTGTGAAATTTCAAGTCTCCTGGATTACTAATTACAATATCTATTTGATATAATTTTGCTTCAGGATAAATTAATTTTATGGATTTATTAGAAATTAAATACTCACAATTACTATGTTTTCATCAAAAAATTATAAAAAATCATAAATTATCTGAACATTCCAAAAAAATATTGTTGTAGCTTCATTTCATCATGTTTAACTTTAATAAAAATTCCATAATTTTTGCATTCTTTTTGCACTAAAAATTGCATAAAAACCCATAAATAGTTTGCATTTTTTCATTTGCGCATCTTAAATTCAAAAATTCCAAAAAAATACTTTTTTGCATTCGCCATTGGATTCGGTTTTCAGGGAAAAAATATAACTTGGCTAATTTGGATTTATTTCATATTAAAATTAATTTTATCTAAGTTTTGTGTTTTCTTAATATCCTAATTCATCCACATTCTTGTATTTACATTTATTTTGCATAAAAAATACAGAAAAATCTTGTTTGGGAAACTGTGAGCTAATTCGTCTAAGTTTATCTGAAGTTGTTCCTTTTCCTCATTGAGTTGACCCTGGGGCTTACCCAGATTAAAAATACATAAAACTGCACATTAATTAATTCATTTATTCCTCGATTCATGTGGTTAATTTTTGATCGGTCTTGATGGCCCAACTACAACAAAATCAACACATTTAGCATAGGGCAATTCACGGATACGTCACCAGACCTCTCCATCCACTCTCATTTCACCTTCGACCGTAGCCAATAACATCCAGGATTCCCCCCATTCATCACCATTTGTCTTATCTTGCTTGCAGGATCTGAAGGGCCCATCTGAGGGTCGATTTTTGCCAAGAACAAGCTTCAGGTGTCTCCTTCGAACCGTCAAGTTCCAGGGCTCGATTAGAGAGCCTCAGACCCATCTCAACAACTTGGGAGCTAATGGGCATCGAGAGGAATAAGAGGAACATCTTGGCAAAGCTCCAAGAAGTCGAAGACCCGCGCATCTCCAGATTCAAACTCGCATGTTACGAGTTCTTCCTCCGTTCTTCAAGCACCCTCCTCAGTCCTTAGATCAAGAACCCAAGCCCAAGTGTGCAGCGACCATTCGATTGATCGAGCCTCAGTAGTAGGATCCCCACCAGGGATCTAATCTTAACCGTCGCCAACTAACCATCATCAGTCGTTCCTAAGCTGCCACATGAATAAGTAAAGCACCCTAACCGTTGGATCATGCACTATTGGGGGGTAATTTACAGATCCTTCCCCCATTTTTGTTTATTTTTTAGTCTTGTAATTTATTTAAGTAGATTAAAACTTTTGTAACAATTGCAAGGAACTCTTTGAGATTATTGCATATTGCAATTGGGTTTATGCCAAAAATATTTCATTTTTTTCGTAATTTTTAATACAAACAGGACAAAATATGATATTTTTATAAAAATGTAGAAAATGCGTGAAATGCAACAAATAAAATGATGGCATGAAAGAGCATCAATCAGACACTTGACCCTATTTTTCATATTTTTTGGAGCATGTATGATATTTATAAAATTAGGTAACAACTACAAAAATTGTTGAACTGGGAAGGGTATTTGTAATTAAAAATACATATGAGGGCTACAACATAAAATACCCAAAAAGTTACGACTAATATTTAAAATTTAAGTACTAAAATGACATACAAAAGCCCGTAAAGGGTTACCTGCAAAATGGTCACCTATGTAGGATGACACGTGAGGTGACGTATTAATCCTGCTATGGAGAACAATGCTAGAATGCAATGAAGAACATATTTAAGCATCTTAGACGAATGCAAGATTACATCTTGGTCTATGGAGATGGTGAGCTTCAAGTCTTAGGATACACAGATTTAGACTTTCAATCAGATATAGATAACCGCAAGTCAGCTTCAAGGTTTGTGTTCTTATTAAATGATGGTATTGTGATCTGGAGAAGCAAGAAGAATAACAATACGATTGATTCAACAATACAGTCGTTCCTAAGCTGCCACATGAATAAGTAAAGCACCCTTAACCGTTGAATCAGGCACTATTGGGGGGTAATTTACATCCTTCCCCCATTTTTGTTTATTTTTTAGTCTTGTAATTTATTTAAGTAGTTTAAAACTTTTGTAACAATTGCAAGAAACACTTTGAGATTATTGCATATTGCAATTGGGTTTATGCCAAAAATATTTTCATTTTTTTGTAATTTTTAATACAAACAGGACAAAATATGATACCTTTATAAAAATGTAGAAAATGCATGAAATGCAAAAAATAAAATGATGGCATGAAAGAGCATCAATCAGACACTTGACCCTATTTTTCATATTTTTTGGAGCAAGTATGATATTTATAAAATTAAGTAACAACTACAAAAATTGTTGAACTGGGAAGGGTATTTGTAATTAAAAATAAATATGAGGGCTACAACATAAAATACCCAAAAAGTTACGACTAATATTTAAAATTTAAGTACTAAAATGAAATACAAAAGCCCGTAAAGGGTTACATGCAAAATGGTCACCTTATGTAGGACGACACGTGAGGTGACGTACTAATCCTGCTATGGAGAACAATGCTAGAATGCAATGAAGAACATATTTAAGCATCTTAGACGAACGCAAGATTACATCTTGGTCTATGGAGATGGTGAGCTTCAAGTCTTAGGATACACAGATTTAGACTTTCAATCGGATATAGATAACCGCAAGTCAGCTTCAAGGTTTGTGTTCTTGTTAAATGATGGTATTGTGAGCTGGAGAAGCAAAAAGAATAACACTACAATTAATTCAACAATAGAAGCTGAATACACTACCGCATCAAATGCTACAATGGAGGCGATGTGATTACGCATGTTCATCTTGGAACTTGGCGTAGTTTTCTCTGATATTCCCATCTTGCTACCCTGTGATAACATGGAAGTCATAGCTCAGGTGAAAGAACCAAGGTGGAATCGAAAGAGCAAACACATGGAAAGGAAATAACATCATTCAAGAGATTCAAAAGCCGGTGACGTTGTCATCATCAAGGGGGCCTCTGCTGATATGTTGACGATCCGCTTACCAAACCTTTACCCCAAAAAATTATCGACCAACATGTAATGAACATGGGTTTAAAGATTGTTCCTGAATGGTTCTGAGGGCTAGTGGGAGATTGTTTGCCATGTGAGCTCGGGGAAAACCATTGCTAGAATAAATGTTATTGTAATCTTTGATATATCTATAAAGGTTATTTATTTATTTCACTCCTTGACTAGTAGTATATGAATGAATGCACTTGTAAGGTCCCTTAGTACAATTAGGGTTATGTACCAAGGCCATCTTAATAATCATACATATATTGATTCAATGGCTGAATCATAGAGGCTAGTGATAGGATAATATCTAAAGAGTTCGTTTGATGACTCATCAAACATTATCAAATGATTGTTAATAAATGATCTCCGGTCTGAGAAGGAGATGGAAATCGTCTAAAGGTTGATATCTGATTAACCTCTTGATGTATGCCTTTGCATGGGAATAGAGATTCGGAGGTGTCAGATCAATTAGGTCAAAGAGTTAACTTAACGGGATCGAGATAACCAAGACCTATGTCGTATGCTATCACGATATATGCACACATCCTCTGACTGAAGACATATATTACTATATATCTAAATATGTACATTAGGTAGATCATTATGCTGATGATCTAATCAAGGTCTATACACTGCCGACGGGTCTATGTACAAGGGCATATGAGTAATACGATCTCTCAAAGGAATCATACAGTTTCACTACTGAATAGGAAGACATGAGCTCACTCATGAGGTTTTGGGACCAATCATATTCCATGCATGATCGTCTTCCTTTGGAAGCATGATAAAGATTTGTAGGTATGATATATGCTTTGGAAAGCATATGATCGATACTAACTCCCAATGACCAAATGAGAAAACTAATGATAAAACCCAGAAGAAGACAACCCGAATATGATCTAAAACTTCGGGTTTATTCTAGGTCGTCATGTATGAAAGATGCATGGGTATTAGGAATACTCGAGGGTGATGTGATCGTAAATGTATAACCTTGACATTTCCATTCCGAGGAAATGATGAATCAGGTTTGGATTTTAGTTATTCCTCTCAGTAGATTAGTAATCCAATCGTAGTCCGAATGTTGTACATTGATATGAATGCGATTCAGATGCATTGATGAGATTATATATACTGTTTGATTTAATCAAACATCTGTGAGAGGTCCTTGAGATCTGTATTTCAGATATGATCTCAATATCCAAGTCACTATACATGGAATGCACAATCATCCCGTCCTTATCTCCAAGTATCAGCGGAGAAAGCACATTATTCTTGAAAGACTTCAAGAATAATTCCATTGTTGAAAATGTATCTGAGCATTAGGAATTGATGATTAAATGTGATTTAATTATCATGAATAATATGATTATGATTCATATTATTTCGACACATGAGAATAGTCATCCAAGATAATTAAATATTATTTAATTATCAAAGTATGATTAATGCGGATATCACTATCTATAATAATCATAAATATTATAAATATGATTTGTAATATGTTGGAGATATTTAGTTGTAAATGATATTTACAAATTAAATGTTGATGTGAATTGGATTCACATCGAATAATAAATTGTAAACGCAATTTATGTTTTATATTGAATGTATGATTATGTTTCATAATTGTCAATGGCATGATTGAAATTATCACAAAATTATTTGGATTTTTTGGTGAATAATTTTGCAACAAAAGTTGGTGCACATGTGGAATATATGATAAGATATGAGATCTCAATAAAATTGGAATGAGAGAGCCTCCTTACTATACAAGGAGTGGACGACCACCTTGAGTCCTAAAACTTGGTAGTCGTCCTCCCTATGTATGGAAGGGGACTTTCTCTCCTTCCAAGTAATTCCATATTTTTAAATTTGATTTAAAATGAATTATATTGATTGATCTTCAATATATTTAATTTGTTTTAAAATTAACTATTTGTTTTTGCAAATTATGCAACAAAATCATGGCCATTGATTGAAAGCACAAAATAATCTACACCATTGATTACGTGTACATATGGATTGTGATCCATGCACATCCCATTTGTTATAAAAGAAAGGCTAGAACTATCTCTTTCTTTATAACAACATCTTAAGAGAAACAACTCTCTCTATTCTCATACAAATCCAAGGTGTCTCTCTCTCTCCCTCCCAATATTGTGGTCGTCCACCATATTAGAGAGCCTCGCAATCGTCGCATCATCGTTGTACTGCCTGATCGACTACTCGTATATCTTTGCTTTCATCAGTGCATCTTGTTCATGAGGAAGGATATTGATTTCATGGAATAAAATTAGGAGACTCCACTCTAGGATCTTCATCTCATGTTGCAGGAAATATGTATTTCATCCACACTCCTACAAGTGCATCCTTTGTCGGACCATACATGAGACATAAGGTCTCTTCGCATAGAGACACACGATCTTAATCATGCTTCAAGAGGTAATACTTTGACTCATTTGTGATCTTGATGAAATGATTTGAGAAGTGTTCTCATATCATATGGTTTTATCTATTTAAAATCTTTAAATCCAGTTGCCCATTGCAAATAGTATGACTAGTTGCCCTAGATTGCATTTGATGTGATTTTCACGCTTCTGTGATGCGCTAAGGTCTAAATCATAGCTTTCAACTAGGAGTTTGGGGGTGATTGACTTGTTGGAGTGCTTGAGGATGCGGAGGAGGGACTTCTTGGACGGGAAGATGGTTGAAGAGAGTGATGGAGGTGGTCAGGGAGTGGTCGAGGCTGAGTAGGAAGAGTGACGGGTTGTGTAGGAGGATCTCAATGAGCTAGGGGTCAGAGAAGCCCTTGGATTGAAGGAAGGTGAACATGGGAATGAGGGTCTTGTCCACTCTGATGGTCCTGAAGTTCGATTGCTTCGAGAACATGGTTTCACAATGGTCATCAGGGATGCCATGGCTATGGAGGGCGCTGAGGACGAGGGCGGAGTTGTCATTCGTGGAGGATGAGGAGATGAAGAGGAAGATGGGGGTGCTGGAGGAGGAATGGGAGGACGAGGTGGTCAGCGGGTGGGGGGAGAGGAAAAGGGGGAGGAGGTAGGTGCTGGAGGAGGAGGTTGTCGGCGAGGGGGTTGTGGTTGGTGGAGTGTTGGAACATGAATTCTTTAGGTTTTAATTTAATGGATTAATTGCAATGTCATTGCAACCCTAAAAATCCCTTACAAGCCAAAATAAAATAAAGAAATGTCAGTAAGAGAATTCTGCTATTTAATTTTCCTGTTTAGCGTACATGATTGAACTCAACGAGGCTACAAAAATCCTGAGGGTTATTTAATTCAATGAAAAATAATGAAATAAAAGAGGAAATTCTATGCACACTACTCTTGGTTTTTGTGAAATTTTTTATCTTTTTAAGTTTTTTTATGAAATTTTATTTTTTAGTATATTTTTTTTTCTGATTTTATAATTTATAATGATTTTTAAATTTTGTAACTATTTTTAATTTTTGAAAATAAAAAGAAATAAAACAAATAAAGATAGAGTAAGAAAAAACATTTTTTTGGATTTTTAAAGTGAAGTAAAAATTAACAAAAAATTAAAATAAAATTATTTTTTTATTTTTAATATTTTTCTGATGTTTTCACGATTTTTCCGAATTTTAGTATAATTAAATAGCCTTTTGTGTTGTAATTTTTGTGTATTATTTATTGTTATTATTATATTTATTATTGTAATTAATTACCATATTTATAGTGGCTCTCAATTGAGTTATCGTGTGTGTAGAAAAGGTCTCTATATTTATTCTTTAACTGTGTGGTTGTGTCGAGAGTGATTCTCAACTTAAGTGGCGATTCAGGTTCAGGCATCGTGAATCAAATAGAGATATTTTAGGTCACTTTTTCTTGATCTATATCGTAATGTAGGACACACAATTACTTCTCATAATACTCACTAAATCTTAGGAGATTCATCGAGACACACCTAAGCTACATTTTATCTACTCAAATTAATTGATATTCTTCATCGCTAATAGAACTCCTGCTAGGTGCAACTTTTTCCTCAACTTGCATAATATAGAATAAATTTTATAAACTCAGTCTTGCATCTATATGGAGAGTAACGAGAATAACTGTAATTATTCATGAACGACTGCATGCGTCATTGATTTATGCATGCATTTCGTTTTCCGTCTTCTCCCTCAATTTTTGCCAACTTAAGGATAAAGGAAAAAGGGACTGTACGTTAGGCATTATTTTCTGGTCATCTAAATCAGGTGATAACTAACTCTTAAAATTGGAAGTGAATTATGCAAGTTGACATCAAATAATTTGGAATAAAATTAATCTTGTGTTACTAGCAGTAAACCCTTATTGTATGTAGTTACTTACCCCCAGACAAAGGGGGTGAGGACGGATCCCTAAGGTTAGTGCCCAAAACCCAGGACTTCCACCCTAAGTCTTCATGTCTGACTCTTGCAAATTTTAAGAGCTGCAAGTGGTTGCCTTAGACCTTAAAAATACATTTTGGTTGTCTGTGCTTATAAGTTCTTTTTGGGGTGTGATATCGAACCTAACAACCCAGGAAGATCACTCAATTGATTGAGGGATTATAAGACTTCAACTGGGGTGTAGTAGGAGACTCCATGTGTCCTTGTAAAAGATTGCTTGAATCACACATTGAAACTGACAATATAAAATATGATGAACTCTTACGGTCTTCACGCGTTGAGTTGGTGAATTTATTTAAAGGGGTTTGATTGCATTGTATTCCACACATTTACGTGCACCATAGTACTAGTTTCTTCTTGAATTGAGTGAGCTCATGTCTCGTATTAACCTTGAAATCGAAGATGGATAGTTGGCTGGAAATTTGTTCGGACTTCACGAACCTTTCTTTGAACCCTCCAAATATCAATCATCCAAGGTCCAAACACCTTCTTCTCCTGGACCTTTTTGGATCTGAAATAACCCTTGTTTCGATCCAGAGTATCGTGATTCATTCTTAGGAAGAGTTTACATCCCAAAAGATCCTTTTCTTTCTTCTCTTCTCACCGAGGAAGATCTTTGCCTTGGTGAGGTTGACTTGATTTAAATGTCTTCGTCAAGATCTCTCTCAAATCCCCTTTTTAATGAAGGTTTAGAAGATTCTTTCAAAATGCTTTCAAAGAGACAAAACATAGAGGAGGAAGAGTATGAGGATCCGATGCAAATGGTACTAGACATGCTAGCAACCTTGGAGCAGAATGAAGAATTATTGATAGCACAGATTGGACATCTACATTTGGGATTAGACAAACCTATGGATGCATCATATAACATTAGAAAATATCAAATGATGAATTGGTTGAGTCTAGTAGAGCCTGAGATAGAATATGAGTTGAAGCCGCAGTTCCTTAGCTTGTTGCCTCATTTTCATGAGAACGCACATGAGGAACTGTGTGCATTCCTAAGAGACTTTAAGTTGGTTTATACTAACCTTAGACAACCTATGATTAGCCAAGATTACATTAGATTCAAAGCCCTTACTTTTGCCTTGAAAGATATGGCTGATTATTAGATGAAGAACCTGGGGGTAGTTTTAACTGCCTATGTGCAATTCAAGGATCTCTTCTTGAAGAAGTTCCCCCTTTGAGTAGAAAAAACTTGATACGCTCACACATCACTAGTTTCTCCCAAATATCAAATGAAGCATTCTGTGATACATGGGAGAGATGGAAAGATATCTTGCAGAAGTGTCCTTGTCATGGACTAGAGCCTACCATCCTGGTTCAGTCAGTTTATTGCGGTATCTACCCTGTGGTGCAGGGTTCAATTAGTGCTGCTTGTGGAGGCAGCTACACTTTACGTGGTACATACACTGTCTGGAAGGTGTTTGAGAGGATGGTCGAGACGAGACAAGCACAGACCACGAGCAAAGCTCAGACAGACACTCCTTAATAACTCTTACCTAAAGGGGAGCGATGGCTATAGTTGATCCTTCTGACATGAGTATTATAGTAGATAAGTTAACAGTCATGGAGAGGCTCGATAGGAGGATGGATGAATTGGACAACAACTTATCCAAATTACCGAAGAAGATGGAAAAGATGTTAGAGAAGGTATCTAAGATCAAGATACCAGTTGTGAATGCATCTGTTGCTCCCGTTTACCATGTTCATAACATTCATGAGTAGCTAATGTCAGGGCCACCTCATCCATGGGTAGAGGACCATACTCTTATCCATTCCTGTCAGCATTAGGCACCATTCGTAGAGATAATTATCGAGGAGCCTTCCTAGATGTGGGTGGTAAATGACGTATGTTATACACCGGACCCTATTAGGCAAGGGTTTTCAGTGGATTGTTTCTCTTACTAGCATCCCTCACCTTTTTACAAGACATAATTTACTCCTACACATCTTCCAACACATCAGAGATAAGGAGCCTTTCACTCACAAGCACCGAGGTAGCAACAATCGTACGTCTTCAGTAGACGTACCAGTAAGGCTGGTAGTGTTGGACATGCAAGCAAACAACGAGCCATTGTGAAGTAAATGATATTGAAAATATCATTCCCTGATCAGAAATGAAGAATAATTAATTTTCATAATAGGTCCCTTAGTAAAATTAGGGTTATGTACCATGGCCATTAATGATCATACACCTATTGATTCAAACGTTGAATCATAGAGGTTGGTGCTTGGATGATATCTAAAGATTTAGATTGAGGATTCATCAAGCACGTCAAGTGATTATTAAGAGAGGATCTCCATCTATAGGCTAATATCTAACTGATCTCTTGATGCATGTCATCTGCATAGGAATAGAGATTTGGAGGTGCTAGATAAGTTAGGTCAAAGAGTTGACTTAAAGAGATTGAGATAACCAAGACCTATGTCATATACTATTAAAATATAGGCATGCATCCTCTGGTTGGAAACATATGCGTCTCTATATGCTTGAGTATGTACATTTGGAAGACTAATAGTTTAAGATCTAATAAAGGTCTGTACACCGGCGAGCTGGTGTGCATACAAGGTCATATGAGTAATACGATCTCTCAAAGGAATCATACAGGTTCATTACTAAACCGAAGACATGAGCTCACTCATGAGATATTGGGATCAAATTCCGTGCACGGTTATCTTGCTTTGGAAGCTTGACTGAATTTGTAGGTTTCATATATATGTTTTTCTAAAGCATATGATCAATACCTAGGTATGATATATGCTTTTGTAAAGTATATGATCGATACCAACTCCCAATGATTAAATGAGAAACTTAATGATAAAACCCATAAGTAGATAGTCTAAATAAGACATAAAACTTCGGATTTATTCTAGGTCTTCCAGTATGCAGAATGTACTATGTATTGGGAATACCTAAGGGTGATGTGATCATAAATGATTGTATAACCATGGTGCTTCCATTACAAGGGAGATGAAACGGGTCTGGATTTTAGTGACTCCTCTCAATATATAAGTAATCTGATCTTAGTCCAAATATTGGATATTGATTTAAATACGATTCAGATGCAATGACAAGATAAGATTTATGGCTTTGATTTAATAAAAAATCTTTAGGAGGTCACTGATTTGATCGAGATTCACGGGGTCTAAATAGTCCACACAAGGCAGGACTACGATGTCGTTGTGGCGACCGTCAAGGAATCCCGATCAAAGTCAACAATGAACCCGCAATATATAAATCAATCAATGAAAAACAAATGTGGAGTCAAATTTATTTTAACTCTACAAAAATGTGTATAGTGCAAGTATGTAGAGTGTCGAACTTAGGGAGCAAGCAGGATAGATCAGGCAAATTGCAAAGTGTGTGATATGTGATCAAGTGTCTACAAGTATGCCATTTTTTGTGGGTTTTTTATTTTTAATTTTTTTATTTATTTTTAATTTTGTATTTTGATTTTTAATTTACTGATTTTATATTTTCTTTTTATATTTTATATTTTTATATTTTCTTTTTCAAGAATAGAATATATATATAATATAAGAAAAGAGGGGATAAGGTATTTATAAAAATAGGGAAAAATGCTCAAAAATCAGAGAATCAAATGTTTTTGGTCTTTTTATGATTTTCTAATGTTTTTGTGATTTTTGGGAATTTTTCTGGATATTTTTGGTATTTTTTAAAAGTTAAAATACAAGAAAACAATGAATTAAACCACTTCCAAAATTAAAATGAGGATTAAAAATAGAATTCAAAGTCTAAAAATCCTCAAATTAATTTTAAATTAAAGGAAATAAAATAAGGAATCTATAGAAATGAGTTTGCATTTTTATGATTTTTCTAGAATTTTTTAGATTTTTATGAAGTTTTTAGGGATTTTCTAATTTTTAAAGTTTTTGTTTTGAAATTTTTAATGATTTTTGGGTAGAAGTTAAAAGACACTAAAACACACACAATAGATTTTTTTGGAATTTTTCAAAAAGTTTTACTAATTTTTATGGATTTTCTAATGCAAACAGTGCTGAAAATGCATATTTTGATTTTTAATAAATATTAAAATGCAATTAAATTGCAATGCAAAAATATGGCATGGACGAGCAAGCAAACCGAAGCATATGCTAATTTTTTGGTAATTTTTTGATTAAGATGATGCACGAAATAAATACAAACAACCAATAGAAATCACACAACTGGTAGGGGCATAAATGCAATTAGCAGGAAATACAGGGGCTAAAGTGCAATTTTCACAAACGTTTACAACATATTAAACAAGTTCCAGGACTAATTACAAATATTGAAACCCGCGAGAGCACGCCTGCAAATAACCCACCCCCACGCGTGACTAACATGCGCCTGGGAGGGACCTAAGTGCAAAACACAAAACCCCAGGGACTGCTATGTAATTTACCCAAAAATATTACACTTAATGTCAAAATTCCTGGACTGAAATGAAATACCCAAACCCACGAGGGGTCCTCTACAAAATACCCTCGCACCTCACGTGTACTGGTCACGTGTGGTGACGTGGCCGAGGACCTATTTGCAATAATGGAAAGTGCAGGGGCTTGACTGTAAATATTACAAAAATATTTGAACGACAGACGGAAGTTTTAATACTTAATATTAAATGCAAAAATGGCCAGGGTTAACATTGCAAAATACCCAGGCTAAAGGGCTCGTGCGCGATCCGATGGCTGATGTGAATCTACTTGCCACGTGTCAATGATCTAAAGGCCGATGACACTTTACGAGATTAGATCTCAGATGAAGATCGGACGGCTGGCATCGCAGCGAATCTAACGGCTGCTGAGCAAACTACGGGGAGCGACCCGATCCGACGGTGGAGAGCTAAGGGCGAAGAACAGGGAAGAAGGTCGGCGAAGCCGACCTTCTTTGACCTCGATCTCGGCCTCCGATGACGCGTTCAAGATCCAAAATGGACTAGGACGCTCCTGGGGGTCTTCTCTAAGTGCTGGATGCTTCAAAAGTCCTCGGCGACTACCGAGGTGCTCTCGAAGAGGCGGCGGAGCTTGGAGCTCCGCTAATCTCCGGCGAGTTATCAAAACTAGTTCCAACTGATCTTCAAAGTACTGGGACCTGCAAAAACGAGTGAGAGGGTTCAGGGCAAACTGCCAGGACCCCGTGGCGATGGAAACGAGGCGTGAAGCGGCGAGAAGGGGTACTCGCCAGAGGTGCACTCCGGCGAGGTGTTCGTGTGATGCGATTCAATGGATGAGGAGACGAGATTCTTGAGGTGAAATGTTCCCAGGACTAAGGGGAGTAAAATGCAAAAGAAACGAGGGGGAAAAGGGGGCTGCTTCGACAGTGGAAATCAGAGGGAAGAAGTACCTCACCGCCGACAATAGGCGGAGGTGGTGGAGCCGCCTCAGGTGTTGCTCAACCGGCCTGACGTGCTCAAGAGGAAGCTGTCACCTCCCTCGAGCGATGGGGCGCGAAAAGGGAGCTAAACCTATGGAATGAGGGGTTCAAATTCAAATCGAAGTCAGAGGTGCGTTATATGGGGTTGACGATCGAGCTTCAAAGATCGAGGTCGACCGGGAGGATCACTGATCCATTCCCCAAGAAATCGATGGGGCGTGAAGGAAGATTCAACGAGGAACAAAAGTTGCAGAAGGAGCATCATGAATGGATGCAAGAGGCGACCTAGAAAAATCCGCCAAAGCGGTCAAAAACTAGTTTTGACAGGGCTACAAGGGCTAAGGAACGACCAGTTGACCGAGGTCAACTCGGACCGGCACCTGGTTGGTCCACGTGGACCAACCAGGAAAAATCCCTGGAAATTAATTTGTAAAATCGATAAAAAATAGAAAATGAATTAACTAATTTTTGATTATTAAATAAGAAATATTTATTATTTTAGAAGGTATTTTATTATTATTTTTAATTATTTTTATGAGGTTTAAAAAACAAGTTGCTATTTAAGGCTATATAGATATATACATCTATATATTTTATTAATTTATTTTTTTGTGATTTTAATTTATTTATTTTTGTTTAGTATTTTATAAATTTGTAAAGTATTTTTATACACTTAAAAAATATTTTTATTTTATTTTTCTGATGTGTCTTGTACATTTAATAAAATATAAGTATGTATTATGTAGGTATATATATTGGTATTATACCTAGGTATGTTATATACAAGTATTTTTATTTTGTATTTTCTTTTATGTTTTTATTCTGATTTTAATGTACAAATATATTATAAGTAATATTTACAAAATTATAAAAATATAAAATTATAAAAATAATGAATAAATAATAAAATGAATATTTTAATATGTACAAGTGTACAATAGGGGTCCAAAACTCAACTTTCAGACTGTAGCTCCGCCAAATGCGAAACCACCGCCATTAAATAGCTTGTTTTAAACTGTATACAACTAAAGGTGAGTTTGATGCATTTGGAGTTTTCAGTTGTGAGATACAGGTCTGGGAAGTTGGGATTCTGGATTTTTATTCAGACCATAACTTTTTATCTGTACATTATTTTTAAGTGAAATAAATTTTGTATTTTTCTATATTTAATTATCTACAACTTTCATGTACAAAGTTTCTTTATTTGAGGTATAAAAAGTAGAACCAAAAATAGGTCCCAAGATGAATAAAGAATGAAAGAATATTTCTTGTATTCTGGCCCTTATCTCCCCCTACTTTATTCCTTGTCAACCTATTCATCGAGATGCCTAGGTCTCGGGGTTTCGGGTCATAAAATATTTACAATATTTTATTTTTTTCTTTTATTTTATTTATTCTATAATTTTGGCTTTAATTACAGTATTTTATACACTGTTTATATGCACATGCATGAATGCTAAGATGCGGGAATTAAGCGTATTTACATGCATTTGCTAGTGTTTTTGAGGCCAAAATGATAGAATAAAGATGATGAAATGTGGATTCATCATCCCCCTATACTTTACCTTTGCTAGTCCTTAGCAAACACTTATGCAATAAGTGCAGAAAGAAAAACAAAGAAAAGAAAAAGAAGAAAAATGGGTTAAGTTTAATTGTCAAACTTGTCTTCACAAAATCAAAGTTTGGAGCTTAAGTAGGACCTTTGGAATTTTAGCGCGGACGGAACCTTAATGAGATCTGAATTTGAAATCCAACAGTCCCTGGGAATCCCAAAACTCTGCCCAAGTCTCCTCAATAAGCAGGTCAGAAATATCTCAACTCATGCGCAAACCTTTACGACTATGAATCTGACTCGTACAGTGTAATGATGGTGGCTCTCTCCAACTAGAATGACAAAGAATTTGACTTCTCCAGCATGACAACCCAATGATTCTCCAATCCAATAACTCCATCCTCGAGGAGCGGGGTATTCCCTTCTAAGTTCAAGTGGCAACCAGCTCAAGAGGAGGGGGTGAAGAGAAGAATGGACAGTAGCCAGTGTAGCTACCTATCCTAGGATGCAAGACCAGTGTAGTCAAGTCATCCAGCTGCAGGCTCACATGATTTGACTTTGAAACTCAAGCTTGCTTATTTTCTATACAACATATGTACATACTTTGGCAGTCATTTTTATTTTTGTATAAGCCTGTCTCTTTTTTCCCTTTTTTTTTGAAATGCTATTCACAACAGCATTTACATAGGGAATTTTTCCTCTTGAGTCAGTAGATTATCCCTCTTTTGAAGCTTTATTGCAACCCACACTCTCCTGTCTTTAGAATTCCTCATCGTTGGACGGGTTGGGGTGCACTTCCCTCCCTAGAGGAGGACAAGTGTTTCCACTTGTGTGCGTCTCATACCGACAAATCCAATCCCCTCACCACCCCAACTGAGTTGAGCCATGTGAAAGGTGTAGGTGTCCAAGTTAGGTCATTATCAACAAGAGTCGTGCGTGTGCTCCGAAATACTCTACCTAGGCAATCAAGAATCCATTGAACCAAGTCTCGTGATCCTCAAAGAATTAAGTCAACTAGACCTGAAGTGCCTCAAACCCAGTTCCCATAAGGTTCCTGTTATTAGGTAGATTTTTAAGGTCCAATCAAGCTCCAATCTCCGGATTTTACTTAGACTCGTTCAACTGTCAAACTCAATCCGAAAAATGCGAATGCTATGCAAATGCTATGCAGCAAATATTTTTGTGATGCAATTTTCAAAGATTTTGAACTTTTTATGGATTTTTGAAAAGATGATGATGTATATGCACTTTTTGTATTTTTTTAAAAAGGATTCTTCAAATGTTTTTGGATTTTAATTTTTGCAAATGTTTTTGGGATTTTTGAAAACAAAATAGATTAGCTATGTCCTCATAGATCGGAGATTAAAGAGAAGACATAACTCGTACTGAGTATAGACAAGTCTAAAGAATGAACGAATAAAGTGATGAATGAACGAATGAGAAATTGATCATCCCCCCTATACTTAGGATCAAATAATCCTAAGTATAGCAGACTGTACACAACGCAGGGAGGGTGAAGGGTGGGAATGAACAGATCGTACTCAGACTGTCTCCCCCTATACTTAGGGTAGGATATGCCTAAGTATAGACAAGAAGAGTAGACAATGGAGAGGATCGAAAAGAATGAAAACTCGGGGTGCACACCCCCTATACTTAGGACAAAGTACGTCCTAAGTGTAGAAACTGACAACAAGGGGCAGCACCTTTTTGATAGATAAAGAAAATAGAAAAGAAAAAGAAGAAAAGAAGAAAAGAAGAAAAGATATCAACAGATGAAAGAATGATATGGACAGATGATCTATATAGCGGAAGATGGAAGTGATCACCATGTATGGCATGCAAATCATATGAGTCAAAGAGTACATCTCATAACAGAAGAATGGGGGCAACGTCAACGGTCGGCGGATCATGATCTAGATATAGCTTCAGGCGCTGCCCGTTAACATGGAAGGTGGATGAAGATCACGACTCGGATATATCAATGCTACCATTGTCATGTACCTTCCTGACCACATACAGACCTTTGCACTTGCTCTGTAATTTCCCTGGAAATAATTTCAGCCTGGAATCAAACAACCATACGTGCTGATCGGGCTCAAACTGTTTATGGCTGATATGAGAATCGTGCCATGTCTTCACTTTTTCCTTGTACTGTAGGCTGCTAGAAAAGGTTGTATCTCTCAGCTTCTCCAGGGCTGCCAACTCTGCTTTCCTCAGTGACTGCCCAAAGTGACTTGTGCTTTATTTCTACTGGCAGATGGCACGACTTGCCATAGACGAGACGAAAGGGAGATGTCCCTAATGGATTTTTGAAAGAAGTCCGGTAGGCCCACAAGATCGAGTCCAAAAGCTGTGACCAATCCTTTCGGTCTGGGCGGACAACCTTCTATAAGATAGTCTTGATCTCCCTATGCAATACTTCGGCAAGACCATTAGTTTGAGGGTGATACGGTGTGGCAACACGATGGTCAATGACGAACTCGTCTACAAGGGCCCTAACCTTGTCATTGATAAAGTGAGACCCCCGTCTGAAATTAAGACTCTAGGTACCCCGAACCGTGAAATGATATTTTTCCTCAAAAATCGACACACAGTCTTAGCATCTGCGGCTCGGGCGGGGATGGCCTCAACCCATCTACTGACATAATCTACATCGAGTAAAATGTGCTCAAACCCCTGACTCTGAGGAAATGGGTCCATGAAATCAATCTCCCATGCGTCAAAAACCTCACAAAAGTGACTGGGTTGCATGGGCATCATGTCTCTCTGTCCGCAAGTACCCATCTTCTGACAGTTAGTACATCTCTTCACGAACTCATATGAATCCTTGAAGAGAGTAGGATACCAAAGGCCGGATTGAAGCTCCTTTTGTGCTGTCCGTCTTCCAGAATGATATCCTCCCGCCTCAAGCTTATGGCAGTATGTGAGGACGTTATGCTGCTCTTCTTGAGGAATGCACCTCCTCCAGATACTATCCCCTCCTTCATGATAAAGGACGAGATCCTCCCAATGGTAAAACTTGGCCTTCGCCAGGAAGGTCTCGAGTTTCTACCTGGGCCAACCTTGTGAAATCATCTTGGCAACAAGATAGTTCACAATGTCGGCGTACCATGGGAGCGAGGTGATAGCCAAGATCGCCTCATCTGGAAATGTCTCAGTGATAGGTGCGCTGGGCTTAGATTCCTCAAGGTTCTCTAAGCGGTAGAGGTGATCCGCCACCACATTCTTAACTCCACGCTTATCCTTAATCTCAATATCAAATTCCTGGAGTGGATCCTTGGTAAGGCGTGCTTTGGCATCCTTCTTGTCCATTAAGTACCGGATGGCGGTATAATCTGTAAAAATGGTCACTCTAGATCCGAGAATATACGATCGATACTTATCCAAAGCAAAGACTACGGCCAGCATCTCCTTCTCTGTCACAGTATAATTCTGCTGAGCGGCATCTAAAGTCCGACTGGCGTAGTGAATGTCAAACGGCAATCCATCCCTCCTCTGTCCAAGAACAGCCCCAGCGGCAAAATCAGAAGCGTACGTCATGATCTCAAATGGGAGAGACCAATCGGGTGGCTGAAGGACAGGAGCCGTGACAACCATACTCTTGAGAGTCTCAAAAGACGCAAGACACTTATCATCTACAATGAACTCGGTGTCTTTCATCAGCAAATCAGTGAGCGGTCGGGCAATACGACTGAAGTCCTGAATGAACCGTCGGTAGAAACCGACATGCCCTAGAAAAGATCGCAATTTGACGTAGATTGGACGGTGGATTGAGTTTTCTAATGATATCCACCTTGGTCGGATCAACCTCCATGCTCCTATTGGAGATGATATGACCAAGGACCGTCCCTTGAGTCACCATGAAGTGACTCTTCTCCCAAGATAAGACAAGATTGACCTCAATGCAGTGCTGAAGCACACGGTCTAGGCAGTCAAGAAAAGCATCAAACCCATCGCCATAGACCGAGAAGTCATCCATGAAGACCTCTAAGAAGTCACCCACCATGTCCGAGAAAATGGACAACATGCACCTTTGGAATGTCGCAGGGGCGTTACATAGACCAAAGGGCATCCGTCTGAAGGCATAAGTCCCAAACGGATAGGTGAATGTCGTTTTCTCCTGGTCTTCGGGCGCAATGGCCACTTGATTATAACCGGAATACCCGTCACGAAAATAGTAGTGACTCTTCCCAGGTAGCCTCTCAATAATCTGATCAATGAATGGCAGTGGGAAATGATCCTTCTTGGTTTCCTGATTCAATCGTCTGTAGTCCACACAGACCCTCCAAGAAGTAGGTACTCGGGTAGCGATCTCCTCTCCAGACTCACTCACAACTGTAGTGATACCTGTATACTTGGGTACCACATGTAATGGACTAACCCACTTAGAGTCGGAGATGGGGTAGATAAAATCAGCGCTCCACCACTTTGATATTTCCTTCATGACTACGTCTCGAAGATTCGGGTTCAGCCATCGCTGGAAATCACGCGACGACCTAGCGTCCTCCTCAAGATAGATGTGGTGGGAGCACAGAGCCAGACTAATCCCCTATAGATCAGATATACTCCATTCTATCTCCTTGCGGTTTCTTTTAAGAACCTCCATCAGACGAGATTCTTGCTCTCCAGTCAAACCTGCTGAGATAATGACTGGATGCATATCTGGCTCACCCGTAAGGAATCTATATTTCTGTGACTGCGATAAGGGTTTAAGTTCTGGACAACTGGGAGGTGGCAGATCTGGCTTCTGATATGTATGTGTGAATGCTACCAAATCTGCATGTGAGAACTCTCGCTGCGAATGAACATCTGACGAAGGGAATCCTGCTAAATCATCTACGAACTAAACTGGCTCGCACTCCGTCCTAGTTGTCGGCTCAGAAGGAATCATACACTGCAAATAATCATCAAAATCATCCCAATCAATGTTTGAATCCGAGGGATCTGAATTAGAAGAACAAGACTGAAAATCATCACCACTCGTCCCACGACTGTCAGCCTCAAATGTACCTCATCTAGGAGTGTACTCTCCAGGCTCTCAACTGCCATAAGCTGTAAGTATGGTGAATCTGTAGGTAAGGCGAGGTTCTGTGCTACGGGATCTGTCCAAATGGATTCATCATCTGTCATCACAAAATCACACTCCTGGTGGATGTCTAGCTCGGCCTCTGTCATCTGCTCAATGTCACTGGACTGCTTTGAGCATGCTAATTCTCTCGCTCTGGTTTCCTCGATCGTCTCTATTTGTATGGTTTCACCCTCTACGCGAAAACATACCTTCCCACTATCATGATCGGTCTCCGCCTTGGCTGTGGTTAAGAATGGGCATCCAAGTATTATGGGGGCATCGGTTACCGACTCAAGGATCTCCATGTCCAATACAACAAAGTCCACGGGGAATTCCAGGCCCTGAATGGTAATGACCACGTCTCTCAACAACCCCTTGGGCCTCTTAGTCGACCTATCAGCAAATTGAAGGACTGTCCTGCTCCTAAGAAGAGGACCAAACTCGAATCGGTCGAGTAAGGCTGCCGGAAGAAGGTTAATAGAAGAGCCGCTGTCTAATAGAGTACGATCGAACTGCTGCTCCTGAATCTCGCATCTGACATAGGGAGCTCCTGCGTCAGGTCTCTTGGCTGGCAGTTTGTTCTGAATGGTGCAACAAGTGTAATGGATGAGCACATGGATTTGATCTCTGTGGTTCCTCCTCTTCCTGCGGACTGTAGTCTTCTCTTTCAAATTCTTTTTGAAGAGGGGGATGTGCTCAAGTGCTTCCTATAGAGTCAGCTGAATGCGGAATCTATCAATCATCTGGTTGTTGAACTCTACCTGTTGGGTCTTTTTGGGATTTTCTCTTTTATTCCCCTTTGTCCGGCATAGTGCTTTAGGGAAGGGGATGGAAGGGGCCTCCTCAGATGGAGGATTAGGACGAGGTTCCTGCGCATGTGAAGGAATAGAATCCATACCATGATCATCATTCAACACATATGGATCTGAAGTGTAAACAGAAACCTTTCCTTTATTCATTTTTTTGTTCTTTTTGTTACCACAATCCTTAGATACAAAAGGTGGCAACAGAACATGTGGGAGCTCAATAAAAGTAGAAGTGGTTGCTTCAGTACCACCAACGGCACCTGTCTTCGCGGCATCAGCATCGCGCTCTGGCTCTGCATAAAAAATGGTGGCTTCAGCACCACCGTTTGCATCGGGTATCACAACGGCCTCAGCACCGTCATCTGGATCTCCATCATTGGTGGCATCAACACCACCGTCATCAACATCATCAACGACATCAGCACTGCTACCTTGCTCATCTGGCACTCCTGGTTCTGCGTGTGGTTGTCGCTCAGATGAGGCGCCGCGGGCTGGCATCCTACCGCTCCTAGTAGTCACAAAATCAACATCATACAAAGAAGACATGTCACTCAAATAATTACTAGGAGAGATATCCTCTGTGAACTGTACCTGCTCAGATTTCCTCTTCAGATTGTTCGGATTTGGCTCAATCTGAGCTGGTATGGCAGCTTTGCCCTTGATGATATCCCTCATCTCCTGCCTTAACTCATCCATTTCCTGCTGGAAGGATGCTCGTTGTTCAGAAAGCAAGCGGGCAAGGTCATCTAGAGCTGGGTTCTCAAAGGCGGGCGCCTGAGAACCGGAAGTGTTCCCCTGCGGGAAATGAGGCTGCTGCTAGTGAAAATAATGCTGGGATGGCTGGGAGTATGTCTGTTGAGGATCGAACGGCTGGCGTCGCAGCGAATCCAATGGCTGCTGAGCAAACTGGGGGAGCGACCCGATCTGACGGTGGAGAGCTAAGGGCGAAGAACATGGAAGAAGGTAAGCCAACCTTCTCTGACCTTGATCTCGGCCTCCAATGATGCGTTCAAGCTCCAAAATGGCCTAGGACGCTCCTCGGGGTCTCCTCTAAGTGTTGGATGCTTCAAAAGTCCTCGACGACTACCTAGGTGCTCTCGAAGAGGCAGCGGAGCTTGGAGCTCCGCTAATCTCCGGCGAGCTATCAAAACTAGCTCCAACTGATCTTCAAAGTACTGGGACCTGCAAAAACGATTGAGAGGGTCCAAGGCAAACTGCCTGGACCCCACGGCGGTGGAAACGAGGCATGAAGCGGCGAGAAGGGGTACTCGCCGGAGGTGCACTCCGGCGAGGTGTTCGTGTGATGCGATTCAATGGACGAGGAGACGAGATTCTTGAGGCGAAATGTTCCTAGGACTAAGGGGAGTAAAATGCAAAAGAAACGAGGGGGAAAAGGGGGGTGCCTCGACGGTGGAAACCGGAGGGAAGAAGCCGACAATAGGCGGAGGTGGTGGAGCCGCCTCAGGTGTTGCTCAACCGGCCTGACGTGCTCAAGAGGAAGTTGTCACCTCCCTCGAGTGATGGGGCGCGAAAAGGGAGCTAAACCTATGGAATGAAGGGTTCAAATTCAAATCGAAGTCAGAGGTGCGTTATATGGGGTTGACGGTCGAGCTTCAAAGATCGAGGTGGACCGGGAGGATCATTGATCCATTCCCCAAGAAACCGATGGGGCGTGAAAGAAGATTCAACGAGGAACAAAAGTTGCAGAAGGAGCATCATGAATGGATGCAAGGGGCGACCTAGAAAAATCCGCCAAAGCGGTCAAAAACTAGGTCTGACGGGCTACAGGGGCTAAGGAACGACCAGTTGACCGAGGTCAACTCGGACCGGCACCTGGTTGGTCCACTTGGACCAACCAGGAAAAATCCCTGGAAATTAATTTGTAAAATCGATAAAAATAGAAAATGAATGAATTAATTTTTTATTATAAAATAAAAAATGTTTATTATTTTATAAGGTTTTTTATTATGATTTTTAATTATTTTTATGAGGTTTAAAAATACAAGTTGATATTTTAAGCTATATAGATATATACATCTATATATTTTATTAATTTATTTTATTTTGTGATTTTAATTTATTTATTTTTGTTTAGTATATTATAAATTTGTAAAGTATTTTTATACACTTAAAAAATATTTTTATTTTATTTTTCTGATGTGTCTTATACATTTAATAAAATATAAGTATTATTATGTAGGTATATATATAGGTATTATACCTAGGTAAGTTATATACAAGTATTTTTATTTTGTATTTTCTTTTATGTTTTTATTCTGATTTTAATGTACAAATATATTATAAGTAATATTTACAAAATTATAAAAATATAAAATTATAAAAATAATGAATAAATAATAAAATGAATATTTTAATCTGTACAAGTGTATAATAGGGGTCCAAAACTCAACTTTCAAACCGTAGCTCCGCCAAATACGAAACCATCGCTATTAAATAGTTTATTTTAAACTATATACAATGAGTTTGATGCATTTGGAGTTTTCAGTTGTGAGATATAGGTCTGGGAAGTTGGGATTCCGGATTTTTATTCAGAACATAACTTTTTATCTCTACATTATTTTTAAGTGAAATCAATTTTGTATTTTTCTATATTTAATTATCTACAACTTTCCTGTACAAAGTTTCTTTATTTGAGGTATAAAGTGTAATCAAAAATAGGTCCCAAAATGAAAAAAAGAATGAAAGAATATTTCTTGTATTCTGGCGCTTATCTCCCCCTACTTTATTCCTTGTCGACCTATTCATCGAGATGCCTAGGTCTCGGGGTTTCGGGTTATAAAATATTTACAATATTTTATTCTTTTTCTTTTCTTTTATTTATTCTATAATTTTGGCTTTAATTACATTATTTTATACACTATTTATATACACATGCATGAATGCTAAGATGCGGGAATTAAGCGTATTTACATGCATTTGCTAGGGTTATTGAGGCCAAAATGATAGAATAAAGATGATGAAATGTGGATTCATCAGTCATCTTGATCTAGATTTGAGATATGATCTTAATATCCAAGTCATTATACGTGAAACGTATAATTTCCTTGTCCTTATCTCCAAGTATCCGCGGAAAAATGCATTTCTTGAAAGAATTCAAGAATAATTCAATTGATAAATGTGTATCCAAGAATTGAGAATAGATAATTAAATGTGATTTAATTATCATAAATAATGTTAATTTGATTCATATTATTTAGATGCATGAGAATGATGATCTAATATAATTAAATATGATTTAATTATCATGGATATGAATCATGTGGATATCACTATCCATATTAATCATATATATTATAAATGTGATATATAATATATTATAGAAAGATATTTGTAAATAACATTCATAATTTAAATGTTGATGTGAATTGGATTCATATTGGATATTTAATTGAAAATGTAATTTACATTTTGTTCTAGGTTGTGAATGTGATTCACAAAATTTCCAATGACATGATTGATATTTCATAGATTAATTTGGAATTATTTTTGTGAAATAATTTACAACAAAAGTTGTTGTAAATATTGAAGGATTATGTGAGATACCATATCTCACATAATTGGAAAAGGAAGGCACCTTCCTTATGAGGAGGGGGACAACCACCTTGAGTCCTAATTCAAGTACGGTCATTCACTCCTCATTGGGAAGGAGCTTTGCCTCTTTTCTATTCCTTCCTTGCTTATTGATTTGTTTAAACTAATTTATATTGATAATTATTCGATATAATTTTAATTTAATTAAAATAATTGTTGTTGTGTTTTCACAACAAAATCATGTCCATTGAAAGAAACACAAATCAATCTCCACCATTGGATTTTTATTGTCTATGGATTGAGATCCATGGACTCCCAAAATATTATATTAAAAGAGGGAACCCTAGTTATTAATTTTACAACAATTGAATAGCATCTATCTCATATTCTCATACACACCCCTTTTTTTCGTCAAGAGTGGCTGTCAACTTCTTTACATAGGGAGTTTCTCTATCGTTGTTATGCCATTGTGTCGCTACTTTGACCGCTCATAGATATCCATCTCCTTCGATGCACCTTGCTCGTGAATAAGACATCGGATTTTGTGTGATGAGATCAGGAGATTTGCTGCTTGGATCATCAACTTGGATTGCGAGGACCATGCATTTTATCAAATCACTCGCAAGCGTCTCCTTCGTTGGGGTAGAATTGAAACAAGCAGCCTCTTCGATTAGAGACTTCTATTGCAACCACACTTCAAGAGGTATTCCAATATCTACTTTGTGTTTTAGATGAAGTGATCCAAGAAGTGTTCTTGTATCATGTAGTTTCATCCCATTTAAAAAAATTATGCTGACCCGATCTAGTAGTACGACTAATCGCTCCCGATCGCATGTGATGCAGTCTTCATGCTTCCGTAATGTGCTTAAGGTTTTCTGCATAACCTTTAAGTAGAGCTCACATGTGCAACATCTATCTCAACAACAGGAGTACTAGGTCCATCAAGACAAGTCTTTACTTTCTTCTCATCCTTATTCACAACAACAACCATCATTGTCATGTTCCACATATTTTCCACGGTAGATACTCGAGGAGTTATGTTCTTAAAGGAACGAGATACATGATTCGTGGGTTGACCTCAACCGCTTATCATGTTTGCATGATGAGCAGTCGGCCCCTTTTACATCATTCTCGCCCAGGTTCAGGCTAACCCCAATAACCTGAACAAGACTCAGACATATGATCAGGTGTATTACTTAGATTCACACAAATATGAGCATTACATCCTTTCTTTTGATTGTATTAATCGCATGTAACTTAGAAGTAGAAGGACCGTGGTCATGCCAGTTCAGGCAAGGGACATGGTGAGGACAGTTTTTGAAGCTCATCCTGAGGAGACTTCACCAGACGATGAGGCCAAGCATCGCCAACAGCACCTTCAGCATGAGGCGGAGACATCTACGAGAAGGGAGAGAAAGAGTATGAGAGCATCACTACAACACAGAGAAGATTCAGAGTCTGCGAAGTACCTTGCACCTTCGGTTGAGGAGATTGTACCTTTAGCAGACATTCCCCAACCTTTATTAGATATTTGTATTTCATATTCCAAGTTATTTGGTAAAGATTCAGTTTTGAAGAACTTTGTTTTTGGAAATAAAAAACATGTTTCTATTTATGATTCGGATTCTTCGCATTCTTCTGCTTGTTCAATCCCTTCCCCCGTGCTCTAAAGATAGGAAATTGTACTATCAAAAAGATTCACAAAGATGATCTTGAAATGGCATGTTTTAGTAGGGATAACATCATGAGTGAAAGTGCCATTTGATGAGTATGTGGTAAGTCATCCTGCTTTCCAGAAATATATGAAAATACAGTGTACACCTAACAAGGTTAGCAAGAAGAAGCCGAACAACTATCTTAAGACACATGTTTTGCTAGTTGCCCCAACATATTGCCTTAAGAACTAACAACTACCAAGGAAAAAGAGAGACTTAGGTGCACATTACGTGGTGAGTCATATTGATGACATAGAATTTGCACAAACTCTCCTTGATAACAGTTCTTCGATCAACTTACTTCCATTTGCTTTATATGAGAACCTAGAATTGGGCCCCTTTTGTAAATCCAGAGCATTACTCCAGTTTTCTGATAAATCTATGAAGAAGGCAAAGGGTGAGGTCAAGGAAATTATCATATCGATTAAGGGACAAGATTACAGAGTGGACTTCATTATCCTTGATATGCAAATCCCCAATCATTGGAGAGAATCACATATCATCCTTCAGTGGTTTTTTCCTTAGGACTACTGAAGCTTCCTTTGACTATCAGATGGGGATGATGAAGTTATGTTCTCTGAGTAGAGAAGTGGAACTTAAGATAAAGCAAACGAAATGGTAGCGACCTGACTAGTAGTCAAACACAAGTTTCTCTTCATCTTTTGAAGCAGATTGTAGAGTTGTTAGCATTGTTGGGGTATGGAAACAGAACCCGACAGGTCCGAGCGAGACCCTCTCATCTGGAGAGGAAAATGTACATGATGCAGTTTCCAAGGTGTTGCATGGATTCTTGAGAAATAGATCATTTATCTATTCCTTTGACGACTCAAAGATCTCTATAGATCTATCAATTCCTACTTCTAAGGAGAAATCAAAGGATTTAGATTTAGAGTCGGATGCAGCTTTGTCCGAATTACCACATTTCTTTAGCGATTCGACTATGCATTCAGTATAATTGGTGGTCAGTGATGAATCCACATTTCATCATCTTTATTCTATCATTTTGGCCTCAAAAACCCTGGCAAATGCGTATAAATGCCTTTAATTCCTGCATCTTAGCATCCATGCATGTGTGTGTAAATAGTGTATAAAATATAGTTTTTAAAGCCAAAATTATAGAATAAAGAAAAGAAAAGAAAAATAATAAAATATTGTAAATATTTTATGACCCGAAACCCAGAGACCTAGGCATCTCGATGAATAGGTCGATAAGGAATAAAGTTGGGGGAGATAAGAGCCACAATATCAATAAAATTCCCTTTCATTTTATTCATTCTTTATTCATTTTGGGACCTATTTTTGATTTCAATTTTTATACCTCAAATAAAGACACCTTGTACATAAAAGTTGTAGATAATTAAATATAGAAAAATACAAAATTGATTTCACTCAAAAATAATGTACAGATAAAAAGTTTTGATATGAATAAAAATCCAAAATACCAACTTTCCAGACTTGCATCTCTCAAATAAAAACTCGAAACACATTAAAATCACCTTTAATTGTATATAATTTTAAATAAGCTATTTAATGAAAGTGATTTCGCATTTTGCGGAGCTACGGTTTGAAAGTCGAGTTTTGGACCCTTATTGTTTACTTGTACAGATTAAAATATTCATTTTATTATTTATTCATTATTTTCCTAATTTTATATTTTTATAATTTTGTAAATATTATTTATAATATATATACATTAAAATCAGAATAAAAACCTAAAGAAAATTCTAAAATAAAATACATGTATATAATACATAGGTACAATACCAATACATATACCTATAGATTACCACTAATATTTTATTAAGTGTACAAAATACATCAGAAAAATCAAATAAAAAATATTTAAGTGTATAAAAATATTTTATAAATTTATAAAATAATAAATTAAATAATTAAAATTAAATATACAAAATAAAAATAAAATATTAAAATATATAGAAGAATATACCTATATAGGACATAAAAGGTAACATGTAATTCTATACCTCATAAAAATAAACAAAAATCACCATATAATTCTTTATAAAATAATGAACAATTTTTAATTTATAACCTAAAATAACTAAAATCATTTACTATTTTATTTTGAATTTACGAATAATTTTCGCTTGGAATTTCCTGGTTGGTCCACATGGACCAACCAGGCGCGGTCATTTGTTGACCTCGGTCAACTCCCTGACCGAGGCCTGCCAGGTCTGACGTCCGTGATTTCGCCCCGTTTTCAAGAAATTTTGGCACCTTATTCTTCCATCTTCTAGCGTCGCTTCCTTCTTGGAACTCCTTCCTTGATCATCACTGATCCACGCCGAGTGCTCAAATCTCGCCATATCTCCATCATTCGCATGTGGCCCTCGGTTGAAGGAGATGCCATCACGAGGTATATATCGGACTTGCCACCTTTGAGCTCAATTTTGAACCCCCTTAGCACCCGCTTCGCTCCCGTCTTGGTACCCTTGAGTGAGGGGAAGGTGACAGCTTCCGCCTCCGCACGTCAGATCGGTCGAGCAAGCATCAGGGTGGCTCCACCACCTCCGCCATTCGATGGCGTCGAGGTTCTTCCTCTCTGGTCTCTGGCCATCGAGGTAGTCCCCTTCTCTTATTTCTTTTTGCATTTTCTTGTCCGTTGTAGTCGTATGAACATTTCCCTATCGTCCATTTCGCCTATCGCTCACTCAATCGCCATCTCGAATCCCCTCGCCGGAGCGCACCTCCAGTCGACTTCCATCCAGCTCGCACCGCCATTCCACACCACCACCGCACCTCTGCGGGGTCCAGGAAGTTTGTCCTGGACCCTCTCAATCGTTTTTGCAGGTCAACGCACACGGAGAGCCCCTGGAGACCATTTTGCGTACTTTGCCGGAGGTACCTAGACTTGATTCCTCCGCTGCCTTCTTGGAGGTGCCTTGACGTTCCTCCGATGAAGCCGAGTCCTCCAGCATCAAGCCCGACCTCCAGGAGTACGCCCAACCATTTTGCACGCTTCCAGACCACCAGAGGACCGAGATCTAGCTCGGGGAAGATCGCCTCGCCGACGTTCTTCCCAGTTCTTCCCCCTCGGCTCTCCGCCGTCCGATCAGGCCTCCGCTCCAGATCACCGCACAACCGTCTGATCTTGGCCCGCGTCGACCGTTGATCACTTCGCCAGATTTGATCGCAGCCGCTCATCTTTGAACCAGCATTGCACGTCCCTGAGCCGCTACGTGGATTAGTGGCGTCGTCTCCGCCGTTCGATCTCGTAGCTATGGGTATTTTGCACTCTACACCCCAACCATTTTGTATTTTATGTTTAGTCCTTAAAATTTCAGGCGTAGTTTAAATATTCCTGTAATATTTGCATTTAGACCCTTAGGCGTTGCATATTTGCATTTAAGTCCCTGTCCACGTCACCTCACGTGACCAGTTCACGTGAGGCTTGGACATTTTGCATCAGGACCCCTGCACTTTCTCATATTTTATTATGGTCCAGAAACTTTTTATTTAAGTTGTAATATTTTGGTAAAATTGCATTTAGCCCCTGGAGCTTTGTGATATTACATAAATACCCCAGCCAGGTCACGTGCCTAGTATGTGTGAGTTTGGCAATTTTGCAGGGAACCCCCCCGGGTTTAGTTATTTGTATTTGGTCCTGAAACTTTGTTTATTAGTTAAATATTTTGGGGGAAAATTACACTTTGGCCCCTGTGTTTCTAGATATTAACATTTCTACCCCTGTTGGTAGTGTATTTTCTTTTTGTTTCCTCTATTTATTTCATATATCTATAAAATCCCAAAAATTACCAAAAAATACCATAAGTTCCTGTTGCATTGTAGTTTCATGCTATTTTTTCATTTTTCCTTTTTTTTGTATTTTAATATTTATAAAAAAATAAAAAAAACAAGCATTTTCTCTACTGTCTTCATTATAAAATCCATAAAAATTATAAAATCATCTCAAAAAATTCTTAAAAAAATATATTTTGTGTATTTTAGTGTGTTTTAACGTCTACCGAAAAATTATTAAAATTTTCGAAAGAAAACCCATAAAAATTATAAAACCCCAAAAATCTTCATGAAAATATAAAAAATTCCAGAAAATCCTAAAAATATAATCTTTGTCTCAGAATTTTCCTTATTTTATTATCTTTTATTTAAAATTAATTTGGAGAATTTTTGTTACTGTTTGATATTTTATTTCTCCATTTTAGTTTCAGCCTTTTATTTTATTCCCTGTTTACAATAATTTTGTCTTTAAAAATACCAAAAAAAATTAGGAAAAATATAGAAAAATCACAAACACATTAGAAAATTATAAAAAGCATAAAGATATTTGATTTTCTGAATTTTGCTTGTTTTTACAGATTTTTATAAATACTTTATCCCTCTCTTTCTTACTTTGTATATATTCTATTTAAAGAAAAAGAAAATATAAAAATATAAAATATAAAAAGAAAATATAAAATCAGAAATTAAAAATCAAAATACAAAAATATTAAAAAAATAAAATATAGAAAATAGAAAATAAAAAACCCACAAAAAATAACACTTGTAGGTATTTGATCACTTTCACGGTTTTGAGCACTATTGCCTTGTTCTATCCTGCTTGCTCCCTGAGTTCGACACTCTACACATATTTGCACCTATACACACTTAAAATAGAGTTATAATAATTTTTAACTCCGCATTTACTTTCATTGCTTGATTTAATTGTCGTGGGTTAATTGTTGATTGGGTTGGGATTTATCGAGGGTCACCACAACGACTTTGTCTCCGCCTTGTGTGAGACACTTTAGACCCTTGTAATTATCGCTTCTTCAAATGGCGTCGTTCTCGGGGAGCAACAACGTTTAGATTGAGATTCATTATTGATTGTGATTATTTTCCTATTGTTGATCTCTATTCATTTGATATTATTTCTTGACTTGTCTAATCACCCTCTCTTTGTACTATGTGCGAGGTACCGACGATCGAGGGAGGCACTATATCCAAGGTGCTTGTGCACCCACTGAAGACAAAGCATGACTTCTGACCTAGCATCAAAGGAGTTTGGGAGGATCTGAGGAGTCAGTCTCCATCTCGAGCATTTTTGCTTATTTGTTCATTTGTGTAATTTGAAGTGAGAGAGAGACTTTAAATTGTAACAACTTGGACTCTCCAGGACACTCGGGCCTAATTTCCGAGGTATTATTCCCTTGGGGCCTCTCCTTCTTTCACGGTTTTTCACTGGTTTTTATTTTCTTCGCTTTTATTTTATTTTGATTCACAAAGATTTTAGCCCCTAGACTTAGGATTTTATTGTGATTGTGACGTAATTGATTAGGACCCCACACCTAATATTTTGCATGTGCCTATAGATCGTAAGTGGATCTAATTAATAACTCACAAAAGAAAAGGCTATCTTAGTCACCTGAGGAGTCACGTGCCGCTAGAGGCCGTATACAACGTTGACATGATCCGTTGTGGTGGACACCGATCGGCATCAGAGATCGAACTCCGACTCCTCTTGTTGACCATTTAGCTACTGTTCTTCTCGTGTAGAAATTCTTGTCTAAGGCCAATTTCTTCTTGCATAATATAGGTAGTTTAATTTTTGTCTTTAATTTATGCGCGGATCTCCCTGCATGTAGAGTGCTGGAGCAAGGTACGCATTTCTATCTCTGCATGCATCATTGTGTTTGATCGCGCATTGACTTTTTCGACTTCCTCCCTCGTTTTATTGGACTTAAAATAACCAGGAGATCGAAAATTCGTTAGGCGTTGTCTTTATTTCAGAAATATACTAAAAAGTGAAAATCATAAAATTGGGGCTGCTAATGCAAACTTGACCTTAAAACTCATCCCACCAAAAAAATTTTGTATTGGGGAGAGTAACCCCCTCCTTGGTTGATTTATCTGTTGCGAGAGAATGACCCGACACTAGGATAGAGCCACGCCTAAAATTATGGTTGACTACTGAGCGTGGTTAGTCGTTCTCCAGTGAGGATCTCTCCGGTAACCGGTAAAGCGGACCGCGACGCCCTTAGCAGTGTGAATTAGCGGGAACAACCGGGTTATGATTTGCAATTCATACTGGATGGGAAAGATCTAACGTGTATCGGGACAATCAGCTAGGAAAGTAGGGTTCCTAACAGCTCGCTCTAGACCTAATAAAATTTGACAAGATAATAGACCGAAACTTCACGGTTATCAGCTCAAGAGTTATGTAGGTGAATGTGGAATTTTATTGACCATCTTGTTTGCATTCCAAATCTCATCCGCCTTTCTCTCTAGATCAAGATGATGGGAAGGAGATCCCTTAGGCCACGTCTAGTGGCACCGCTATCGAGCACTCCTCCATTTTCATCTAGGTCAGCTTCGGGGAGTTTAGACCCACTCTCCGAGCCCGAGTTCACGTCCACCCTATTCTCCCTCGATCATCCTTCTTCTATCAATCCAGTGGTGTCAGAATTTGCTGAGTCCAGGAGGCATAATCAACTTCACATCCGCCTCCCAGGTCACATGCTGAGTCCAGCAGTAGCCGCTCTACCCCACCACCCCCCGCATATCGACAAGTTCACCATGTACAGGAGGTGCCGGTACAACAGTTATCACACTATTCACAGCATCAACCATCTCATGACACTCAGATGGTGGTCTATCAGCCAGATCAGCCATTGGCAGCACTACCACCTAAACCTTTCGAGCAAGAGCCTTTGATGTAAGTCAACGAGATATGGTACGACCGGTACCCCCAGCAGGCCAGGCTTTGTCGTGATCACCCAGGATTTCATTGGACCACCGGAGGTGCCTTATCCCAACAGCAGCCTCCAGCTCAGGGCAATCATAGTAGCCAACACCAACAGCCCCAATACTCCCAACAGCAGCAGCATTATCATCAGAATCCTCATCCCGCCTATCAGGGACAACAGTGGAGGTAGCGACAGCAGCCTTACCAGCAGCAGTACTTCCTGTCTCACTAGCAACCTCAGTTCCAACAAGGGAACACTCCAGGTTCTCCCACACCTGCCTTGGAGAACCCATCACTTGACGATCTTTCCCGCTTTCTCTTCAAACAGCAGCATCCTTCCGGCGAGAAATGGATGAGTTCTGGCAGGAAATGAGGGACATAATAGAAGGAAAAGCCGTCATACCTGCACAAAGCGAGCCGAGCCCTAATAACTTGAAGAGAAAGTCGGAGCAGGTACAGTCTACAGAGGATACAACTCCTAGTGCTTATTTGAAAGACATGCATTGTTTGATACTCATTTTATGTCACTTAGAAGCGGTAGGGAACCAGCCGGCGGTGCCTCATCTGAGGGACAACACCAGGGAGAATCAAGAGCCCCAAATGAGGAGAGAAGCGGTGCTGATGCTGCTAAAAATAATGATGATGACGGTGGTGCTAATGCCACTAAGGATGACAATCCAGACGACGGTGCTGAGGCCATCGTGAAACCAGATGCAGACGGTGGTGCTAAGGCCACCATTTTTGATACAGAACCAGAGCGCGGTGCTGAGGCCGCGAAGGAGAATATTTTGGGTGGTGTTGATGCCCCCATTTTGAGTCCAAATGTATTCCAACCTTCTGTATAGCCATTTTCTGTATCTCTGGACACTATGAAAAAGAACAAAAAAATGAATAAAGGAAAGGTTTCTTCATCAATTCCAAGTCCATGTGTATTGAATGATGATGTTTGCATGGATTTCATTCCTTCACAGGCCCAGAAACCTTCTCCTAGCCCTCTGTCTGAGAAGGGTCCATCCATCCCCTTCCCTCAAGCACTCTGCTTGGCGAAGGGGAATAAAACAGAAGATCCCAAAAAGAAGGAACAGTTAGAGTTCAACCAACAGATGATAGACAGATTTCAGATACAACTAACTCTACAGGAGGCACTTGAGCACATCCCCTTTTTCCAAAAGAACCTGAGAGAAAAGACCACTGTACGTAGGAAGAGGCGGAACACTAGAGGAGAAATCCATGTGCTAACCCATGCCACATGTTGTGCCATTCAGAACCAGCTGCTAGCCAAAAGACCTGATGCGGGAGCTCCATATGTCAGATGCCAGATTAGTGAGCAGTTGTTCGATCATACTCTATTAGACATCGGCTATTCTATCAGCCTCCTTCCGGTAGCCGTACTCGACCGATTTGAGTTCAGCCCGCTCCATCGGAGTCGGACAGTCCTTCAGTTTGTTGATAGGTCTATCAAGAGGCCGAAGGAGTTGTTGAGAGACGTGGCCGTCACCATTCAGGGCCTAAAATTCCCCGTGGACTTTGTTGTATTGGACATGGAGATCCCTGAATCGGTGACCGATACCCCATCATACTAGGATGCCCATTCTTGGCCACAACCAAGGCGGTGACCGACCATGATAGTGGGAAGGTGTACTTTTGCATAGAGGGCGAGAGTATACAAATAGAGACAATTGATGAAACCCAAGCGAGAGATTCAGTCTGCTCAGAACCATGTAGTGACACAATATAGATGACATATACAGAGTTAGACATCCACCGGGAGTGTGATTTTGTGATGACCGATGATGAAGCAGTTTGGGAAGAACCGGAAGCACGAGCCCTCGCCTTGTCTACAGATTCAGAGTACACACCTTTTATGGCAGACGAGAAGTCGGAGAGCACACCCTTGGCAGAGGACACTATAGAGGCTGATAGTTGCATGATGAGTGGAGAAACTGATGTTTGTTCAGATTCAGATCCCTTGGAGGCAGACTTTGATTTGAAGGATTTTGATGCATATTTGTCATGTATGTTTCCCGATGAGCCGACAGAGAGGACGCAGAGCGAGCCAACAAGATGATAGACACACCAACAGGGTTCCCTTCATCGGAATTATAGGTACAACGAGAGTTCTAACATGCAGACCTGGTTGCTTTTACAGAGACATATCTGAAGCCAGATTTGCCAGCTCCCACCAAGCCAGAATTGAAGCCTTTACCGTAGTCGCTCAAGTATAGATTCCTTGCAGGAGAACCAGCTATGCACCAGTCATTATCTCAGCAGATTTGACTGGAGAACAAGAATCTCATTTGATGGAGGTTCTTGAACAAAACCTCCAAGCAATAGAATGGAGTGTGGCTGATCTCATGGGGATAATTCCGGCTCTGTGCTCCCACCGTATCTTCCTCGACGAGGACGCTAAGCCATCACGCGAGTTCCAGCGACGACTGAACCTGAACCTTCGAGATGTGGTAATGAAGGAAATATCTAAATGGTGGAGCATCGATTTTATCTACCCCATCTCCGACTCCAAGTGGGTTAGTCCTTTACATATGGTACCCAAGAAGACGGGCGACACTACAGTTGTGAATGAGTCTAGAGAGGAGATCGCCACCCGGATACCCACTTCTTGGAGGGTCTGTGTGGACTACAGACAATTGAATGAGGCCACCAAGAAGGATCATTTCCCACTAACCCTTTTCAAAAAACAACAAAAAAAAACAAAAAAATACAAAACCAAAAATCTATAAAAATTTGCAAATTCAAAAAAAAAACTTTCTTTCACATTTGCATTTTTTCTTCAAAAAAAAGCCATAAAAAGTTCAAAACTAGAAAATTGTTTAAAAAAATGTGTTCTTTTCACATGTGCATCATTCCTTTTTCAAAAAAAACCCCCCTTGCATTGTTCATATGTTGCATTTGCATGTGCATTTTTCAGGATAGTATTGACATTTAAACTATGTCTGGAATAAAATTGAAGAATGGAGCTTAGTTGGACCTTAATCCACCTAATTCTTAGAGGAACTTCACCGAGAAATAGGATTTTAGAAGCTTCAGGTCTTTGACTTAATTCTTTGAGTTTCACATGACAATGTGCAGCGTTTGACTCTTAGTGTCTAACCTGGTCTCTTCACTCTGGGTATAACTCTGGAATAGGGAATCAATTTGTACTCTCACACTATGCACTTAGCTCAACTCAGACGGGATGTTGGAAGACTGTGTGAGTTTCTTTTCTGGTAGCGTGGAAATCTAAAGATCGGAGTACGGGTTGAAATAAAGCTTCGGAAAAGGGATGGACGGCTGGGCACAATTTTTTCTAAGACCCCAAAAAATATACGGAAACAAAAGATTCTATATCCGTAGGGGCACAACAAGATCCAAGCAGAACCACCAAAAATCCAAATACAAAGAAGCCACTACCAAATAAATATCTGACCAAAAAGGTCCAAGCTTCAAGAAACCTGCAGATCTTGGTGGAGACTCGGCTACACTGGCCAGCTCCACAAGGAGAGGTGACTACACTGGCCACCCTCCAGTTCTTTTCTCCTTCTTTTATCTTCTCCCCCAATTCGATTGTGAACACAGCGCGACAGACCTTAGAAGGAAATACCTGACTCCCCGAGGACGAGTTATTGGAGAGGAGATTTGCATGGTAGTCCAGCATTCTGGATGGGAAGAGCTAAAACCTTTCATACACATGAGTCAATTGTTCAATGTTCATAGGGTGTGCTTTGGGAAGAGGATTGATCTAAGATGACTTCTAAGCCGAAACTGTGACAATGATGTGTAGAACTTGAAGGCTGTTGATTTTAAAATTCTAAGTCTCACAGAAGTTCCGACACACTAATAATCCAAAGGTCCGATAGAGCTCCAAACTACAATTTTATTAATATAAGTTTAATACTCGATGTTGTCCTACTTTCTTTATTTTCCCTTTCTTTTTCTTCTTCTTTTTCTTCACTTATTCATTCAAATAAGTGTTTGCTAAGGGGCTAGCAAAGGTAAAGCATAGGGGGATGATGAATCTGCGATTCGTCATCTTTATTCATTTATTTTAGCTTAAAATCCCTTATAAAATACCTGCATATAACGCTAACTCCATATTCTTACGAACTTGCATTTGTATATAAATATTGTACATTTCTTACTAATTTTAACCTAAAATAAATAAATAAATAAATAAAGGAAAAATAAAGAAAATAAAAAAAGGAAGACTGTATACAGGCTGACCCGAACCCCGAGAGAAGGTCAAGACTTGACCTGATCGACCAGGAATAAAGTAGGGGGAGATAGGGTCCTTAACCAGAAAATCCAAAAAAATTGTGTGTTCTCCCTTATTTTGTATATATGTACATCACTAACACTAATTTATTTGTACCTTAATTGACTTCAAATCAAATAACATTCAAAACCAAAGTTGTAAATAAAAATGTGTTCTAAGTACTAAAATTGATTGCACAATTAAATCATGTACAGAATAAAAGTAGCCACACTTGGAAAAAGCCACTAAGCACAAATTGAAAGACCAATTCCGGCTCCATATGAGCTCAAATTGAATCAATCTCAGTTTTATTGGACTCGAAATTAAATTATCTTTAAAATGGCTGTATTTTCATAATTTTTGGAGTTACGGTTGAAAAGTCGGTTTTCTGGGGTAGTTTGTGCATTTTCCCCATGTATTTTATGCATATTGTATTTGTATATATTGTAAATCAATTCCACTGATTTTTTTAATAAAAATAAAAAAATTAAAAAAAATAATAAATTTTTAAAACAAAAAAGGCTAATTTCGTCATTTATCCTTGTATATAGTGTCACATATGTATATAGTATATGTATATAGTTGCTATTTTTAATTAACCTTCATAAAAAAATAAAAAAATAATTTTTTTTAATTCAAATTAAATAAGTGACGAAAATTCAAAAAAAAAGATAATTTTGTAATTAGTTTTATCTCTCTTTTAATTTCTTTTTCAAATTTCATCTCCCTCCCACCAAAAAATTTCAAAAATTCATTTTAATTTTCATCTCCATTATCTATTTAAAAAATTCAAATTTCATCTCTTCTATTTATATGACTCCTTCTCCTTCATTCCAACTTGATCAATCTTTAGAGAGAGGAGCCCGATCTCCGAGAGAAATTTCGTCGAGAATTTTGCCTAGCCTCCGAGCTGCCCGGTGACAGCGAGTCGGCCTTGTCGAGGCGATCACGGTCCATTTTCCGCTCCTAAGGTGAGATCCAAATTTTCTTCGCATTTTATCTTAGTTTAATCGTAGGGTATTTTTTCGTATTTTCGTCTTGTCATTTTTTTCTAGATCTAAAAAAAATTGTCACGATTTTTGATCCGCACCCAACTCGAAGTTTCATCTCGTCTTCTCAATCTTTCCGCGTTCTATTCTATCGTCCACGATCTCTCAACTCCGGCCACGTACGGTGGCCGGAGATTGGATTCGAATCCTTCATCGTTCGCCGAATCCCCATTCACTTTCCAATTTTGTAGATAAATAAATTTTTTTTATGTCTAACATTTGTTTTGCAGGATAACAATAAAAAAAGAAAAAAAAAAAGAAATTTCCTTTTCCTTTTTTTTCGGATTTACAAAAAAAATAAAAAAAAGATTTTCTTCTTTTCTTTCCTGTTTACATAAGAAAACGAAAAAATATAATAAAAAAATAAAAAAAATTTCCGCCAAAGGCTGCGGGGTCACCACCCCCGCCGCCCATCAGATCTGGCACCAGGCGCGCGGCCTCCTGCGGCGAGGTCGACACCGGCTGCTGTCCCGCGCAGGGCGCCGCCCCCTCCCCCTGTCATCTTCCTTAGCCGTGCGGCACCGCCGTGAAGGGTGGCGCTCTTTCGCCATCACCAGCACTGCCGCCATCACAGAGACGTCGGTGCCCCGCGCGGCCGCCCGACGCCTTCTCCGCCACCGCAGACCAACCGCGGCACCGTCGCGAAGGGCGGCGCCTCGCCATCGACCATCCGCACTCCTCCGTCCTAAGGCGCCGCTCACCGCCGACTCGCTCCAAGGCGCCGCACGGCCTCCTCCAGCCAGCGGCCCGCGGGCGCCCTCCGCCAGTCCTTCGTACCGCTGAAGCCGCGCCATCGCCGAAGATCCGCATCCCCGCGCGGCCCCAGCCTCTCCAGCTACGTAGGCACGCCACCGCGCCACGTATTCGCCGCCCCGCCCGCCGCCCTTGCCCGCCGAAGAAGAAGGGGCGGCGGTGACAGGACCTTGCCCCTGTTGGCTCCCATTACCCCTGTTGCAAGACACGAAGCCATAAGGTCTCCCTTTGGATTCAATTAAAAAAAAGGGGGCAAATTACATCAGATGTCCTGGCATTGTTGAAATTGCGAAAGAATCCTGTCAGCCTCCAGAGCACATGCCATGCACAAGACATTGGTAAAATTGCAAATTTGTTCTCTCTGTTTATTTTTATTATTTATCTGAGATAAAAACCTTGAATCTTTATATTTCAGTCCAAACATTCACAGTATTTACACTCTAGTCCCTGAACTGCAGAACATTAATTTGTGTGCTCTCTTTTATTGAAATAAATGTTATTCATGACCCAAAAAATTTTGAGAAAATTGTGCTATGCTCTTCATGTGATTGTTTTATTAGCATAAATTTTCCATTGCATTTTGATTTCATTTGGTATTATTAAAAAATCAAAAGCAGTGTCTTTTTCATTGTTTGAAATTCGAAAATTCATAAAAATTCGAAAATAGCTCCAAAAATTCCAAAAAAATTAGAGTAGTTGTATTTCATTGTCTTTTAATTTCTGATTAATTTTCACGTATTAATTATTTATAAAACCTAAAAAAATTTAAAAAATATCAAAAATCTTCTAAAAATTATAAAAAATTCTACAAAAATCTAAAAATTGTGATTTCAGTTTCTGTTTGTAGATATTTTCTTCTAGTTTGTCTTAAAAATAATTTTCAGGAGTTTTAGGCATTTAAAATATTTTTAAATTGTAAATTACTTCAGGCTGTGCACATTTTCTTATTTCCTCACTGTTTGATTTTTAGAAAAATACAAATACATCTTAAATTTCCACAAAAATTCTCAAAAACATTTCAAAACTTTTAAAACACAAAAATGTTTTCTTTGGATTTTTTTGACTATTTTTGGCATAATTGAAAATTGCAAAAAGAGTTGGTGTGTGTATATTCTTGATCTTTGTTCATATTGCTTTGCATTATTTTTGAAAATTAAAAAAAGTTTGCAAAATCAAAATCACTAAAAATTTGAAAATCAGAAAATATAAAAAAATTAAAATAAAACAAAAATAAAAAAATAAAAAAGATAAAAAATCACAAAAACCAAGGATAGTTGTCCTTTGAGATTCCTGTTTTCTTTTAATTAGTTTCTGATTAATTGAATAACCCTCGGGAATTGTAGCCTCCCTGAGTTCGACCATGTCCGCTTTACAGGTTAATAACTAGCAAAAATAAAAAATATAATCTTTTGTTGACGCGGGTTTTGGGGATAAAAGCAACGACCTTTTCATCAATTAATTCCCGTATCCGTCTCAACAAAATGGCGTCGTTGCCGGGGATAAAAAGAAAATTCAAAAAAAATCTCCAAATTTCGACTCAACAAAATGGCGCCGTTGCTGGGGAGGCACGGCGAGGGTAGTTAGGTTTCTCTTTTGATCTGCTATTCTTGGTTGTAAATATCTGTTTACATTTTTGCCATTCATTCCATTGTTCATATCACTGCATTCATTTCACTTCATTTTTTCTCATCTTTGATAATTGTATTTCTTACACATTTTCTTGTATTTTTCTTGCAAGGGCCCGCGGAGCGAAGGATGCGATCCTAGGAGAGCCGAAGCACCCAAGCGACGTGGAGGCGGCTTGATTCTTCACCAAGTCGCAGGATAGCGTGAGAAAAAGAGAAGAAGAGTGAAAGAGAAGAAAAAAAAGAGAAAATTTTTAAAAAAAAGAGAGGGAGAGAGTGGTTTCAAATCTCGGCAGAAACAACATCATGGTTGTACTGGATAATCATATTAGCAAGCCTGGTTGGTGTTGTAGCAATACAGATGGGAATGGTTTCTTTGGTGACCAGTACTTCGATCCTGAAATGTGGATAACGGGGCTCACTAAGATGGCTACACTCCTCAATGGTGCCACAAATGTCATCGGCATGAGCTTGCGGAATGAGCTCCGAGGGGCGAAGCAGAATGTCATGGACTGGTACAAGTAAGAAGACTAACACACAAATATAGTGACGAAATAAACGACTAAGTCTTCCCTTCCATAGAGCACAATAAATCCAGATTGTTTTTATTTGCTCTGGTGCAGGTACACGACAAGAGGAGCAGAAGCAGTGCATGCTGCAAATCCGAATGTTCTTATTATCCTCTCTGGCTTGAGCTTTGATACTGATTTGAGCTTCCTTCGAGCCAAGCAAGTGAATCTCACATTCAGCAAGAAGCTTGTCTTCGAGTTACACTGGTATAGCTTCTCAGATGGAAGTGCATGGTTAGATGGGAACCAGAATCAAGTGTGTGGGAGAATCGTCAACAGCGTGATGGCAAGGGCAGGATTCTTGCTCAACCAAGGGCTCCCATTATTCTTAAGCGAATTTGGTGTCGACCAGAGTGGCGTTAACATTGCCGATAACCGCTATATAAGTTGCGCTCTTGGTGTCATAGCTGAATTAGATATGGACTGGGCAATATGGATCCTTCAAGGGAGCTACTATCTTAGACAAGGCATCTTGGGATTGGACGAGGTTTATGGTGTGCTTGGATGGGATTGGTGCAAGATAAGGAACACCACATGTATAACTAGTATATCTTCTATACAAATACCTTACCAAGGTGAGTGTCTGAATAATTCCTTAAACATGTACCAATTACATTCCTCTCTAGGTTCTAAATCCAAAAGAAACATGTTTAGGTTTTCATGACGTTCCACCTTACAGCATCATATTCCACCCAGCAACTGGTCTCTGTGTCCTGACTAAATCTCTACAAGCTCTGGCATTAGGGCTCTGCAACAAGTCAGAAGCATGGGACTACACCTCCAGCAAGACCATAATATTGGAGGGAAGCTCCCTTTGTCTGATAGCCGGGGGCGCGAGCAACAACGCTGCAATGCTTGGCGATGCCTGCAATGGCCCTGGATCTCAGTGGGATGTTATATCCGATTCCAAGATGCACCTGGCTTCGATGCTACCGAGTGGCGGCGGCTTGGTCTGCTTGGATGGCGGTGGTTATGGTAATATTGTCACAAATCCTTGTAAATGCCTCAGCAGTAACAAGAACTGCGAATCTGAAATCCAGTGGTTCAAGTTCGTCACCAGCACTCGGAAGATCTCGCACGAGAACTCCTCGTTAAAGAGATTTCTTAGTTCCAAAGATTCAGAAGTTGCTTGATTCACAAGACTATCCTTGTGCGGATGGAATGTCGTTATCGTTCCTCGATCGGGAGGGCTTTGACATTAGTTGAATACGACATGCATATGTTGTGAGCTCATCTGCATCACCACATGAGATATTATTTACATTAAAAAAATATAACAAGAAGATCTAATATTCAAATCTCATTTGGTCACTGTCATTGCGATCTTGTTGAGATGAACATAAATATAGCGAAAAAAACATACTCAGATCCCTCTTGATTGTTGCTGTTGTAGTCACGCGGAAACAAATATGTTGCCATCCTTGTTACATCGTTTGCGACATATATCAAATAGGACATAAAATACCATACTCGACACTTTCGCGGAGGAAAATAGCAAAGGCGCGTGCAGAAATAGCTTGGATTATAAATAGACTACATCAGACACTATAAGGAAAACGAGTCTTGACCACAAAACTACGCCGACAGATGTGGAGCTTGTGGCTATTGAATTAGCTTTGGTCACAGTGCTTCGTAGCATGTAGCCGCAACTACAAGTCTTGTCGCAAGAGTTCTCTAACCATGGATATATCTTGGTCACTACAAGTAACAACTGAAGTTGTCGTGGTCATAGCTCTGTCATGAATATCCTTATATCTTTTAGTGCTTTGGCCACGGAACTGTAGTTACGGAAACTAGTGACCACACATTTATCGTGGCCACAAGTTTCCGTAGCCACTTTTCTATGGCAACAACTCATTTTCCTTGCAGTGAGAAAAGCTAAGAAACGATGTTTACAAATGTTGGAATAGTTTAATAAAACATTCAAATACCTAAATATCGATATATCATCATCAAAAGTTTATGTTGAATTTAGGTGCTTCTAGTTAGAGTTTGACTACGGGAAAAATGAGTTGTAGCCACAAATTATGCCCAAGGATATAGGGCTGGTCACCATATAATTGGCTCTGACCACAATACTTTGTGGTTTATATCCGTAGCTACAAGTCTTGTCACGAGAGTTCTCTAATCACGAATATGTCATGGCAATTACATATAATCACATAATTTATTGTGACGACAATTCTAGCATGAATGTCCTCCTTAAAACTTTGAAGGCTTTGGATACAGAATTGTGGCTATGAAAACTAGTAGCCACACAATTATCGAGGTCACTCGCAACTAATTTTTCTTGTAGTGGATATATAACGTATAAATTCGATTCGCATGTTTAAATTTAAAAGTTGATTTTAATTCCCTAATTCTATGTTTAGATGTGGATGTTGATACCTTAACTTGATGCGTAAACATCAAGTATCATGTTTTATTTCAACATCTCAAGGTGTAAATACCAAAATTGTTAAACTTATAAACATGAACTTTGCTAAAAAAATCGGCAGTACATGTGTCATACTCAAGCACCAAACAATTGAAATACCACCACTATAAGGAAAATGAATTACAACCGGAGAACTATGCCCATAGATCTAGGGATTGCGGCCATAGAATTGGCGTTGATCACATCACTTAGTGGCTTATAACTACAAGTCTCATCACGAGAGTTCTCTGATTAGGAATATGGCATGGCCACTTGATGAATTCTCACTACATCACCTTTATTCTTTCACTTTAGCCTTAAATCCCTACTAAATGCATGTATATATCATTAATTTGCAAAAATAAACACTCTAAAACTTGTATAAAATATTGTATGGAATACTGCATAATTATTACAATTAATTCCAAAATAAAAGAATAAAATAAAAAAAAGAAAAGGAATGAAGTGTTCAAGACACTGAGTGACCCTAGACCCCGAGACCCTATCATCATGTTGATTTGGTCGGCAAGGAATAAAGTAGGTGAAGATATGGCAGAGAAACTATAAATAAATTTACAGAAAACCACACACAAAACCCTAATTTAAATTGCCCAACTATTGCATTTTGGGACCTATTTTATTTAATTATTTTTACACCTCAAATATTAAAACCCTCTATATAAATATTTTAGATAAAAATACAAAGCAAAATACAAAATTGATTTCACTAAAAAATAATGCACAATGTGCTCGAGACACACAAAATAAAAAGTCAAAAGAAAAACTTCAGAAACTTGTATATTCTCCATGTTGTATCAAAATGAAAAAATCCCCTTTAATTTTATACAACTTTTAATAATCTATTTAATGAAGGTGGTTTCATCTAATTTGGAGTTAAGATGTAAAAGATAGGTTTTGGGCCCTATTATGGAATATACATGTATATTATATTCAATATATTTATTCTTTGTATTTTTTAATTTGTTTTATTTTTTATAAAGTTGTAAATATTATTTAAAACGCATGTCCATCATTAAAATGAAATAAAAACCATTAAAAAAATTAAAATAAATCAATTTCCTTTTTAGATAGATTAAACATACCTATATATACATGTAAAGAATATATACATAATTAATAAAGTGTACAAATAAACTCATAAAAATACAATATAAATACCTAAATTTGTAATTAAATGAATTAAAAATATATAAATACCTACATAAAATACTAAAATGTATAAAACCAAATAAATTAAAATTATCAAAATACAGGTATATTTTACATGTAAATATTAACTTATAATAAATGCCCTCATAAAAATAAATAAAAATAGGAATTAAAGACTACATAAAATTATCAACATTTTTTTATGACAAAAAAATAATTAATTCATTATATATTTTTTATTGAATTTACGAACCTTTTTTATTTATCTTTTTCTTGGTTTGTCCACGTGGACCAATAAGGACCCTTCAAACATTGACTGTGGGTCAATTGTCCTGTCTGACCCGCGGCCTCTATCAAACTCATAGGGGTACCCCATCTTTGCCCCTTTTCTATGCCTCCTCTACGCTCACCGTCACCCTAAAGCTCCACCCTTTGTTCAACCCACTCATTTGATATCCTCGCTGACCATCACATGCCCTCCAACTCCATCTCCATGGCACACAATCATGCCTCGAAGTCAACCCATCCACCCTCTATAAAACTGCACCCTCTCCCCCATTTTTGGTTTTTGTCCATCTTGGAGCCATCTTAGCCACTCAAAATGCCACTCAAGCATGTTGTTGGTGACAGGAACGAGCGGGCGTCACTTTCAGCGAGGAGGAGGGATGTTAGAGGAGATACAAGCATCGTTGGAAGCTTCGCCCGTCGATTCTGCCTCCTTGGCCCTCGACCAAGTTGAGGCCCTTTTCTCATCCATTTTAGGTAACTTTTAGTTCATATTTTTGATTTTTGCCTTTAATTTCATAGTTAATCAAGTATTTTAGCGTTAATAAAAATATCCCCTTTGACTTGGAGCACGAGCGTTAGGCCAAATTGCATTGTTTTTTAATGGTCCCATCTCGTTCTTCATCTCATATCGAGCCTCTTTGAGTTCTCTATCTTTTCCATGTTGTGACCAACCCGAATCCGTCCGCGGTTTGGCGAATCAAGGTTCACCATCCACCTTCTCATCGGAACCTCATCACCACTCCATTCGTCTCATTGTTTTGCTTCAAGGATCGATCGAGGGAGTAGCCATCGGGCCCCTGATCTTTTAGTACAGGTTGTGACTCGTACGAACCTTTCTGGAGAAAAGAAACACCTGCAAAGAAGCTCTAGGTACTTGAAGCTAACCTGACCTCCAAGTTTGCCTTTGCTCTATGCTAGCCTTATTAGAGTGGTCCAACGTCTTCGGAGGAGCCCCAACGACTTTCCCAATCGACAGATCGAAGAAATAGACACCAAAGATCCATGCCCCAACAAATCCAAACTCGCCTCACGCAAGTTCTTCGTCACTTCTTCTAGGTTGCTCCCCGATCATCGGATGAAGAACATGACCCAATTTTAATCTGGGTCGTGCATTAAAATTGAAGTGGTGCGAGTTGAAGGTCGTAGGATCATCCACGTATCATGCGTAGAACGGTTGGATCCATCGGGCTTAAGTTGTATATTATCACAAACCCGCTCCTGCTTTTTGTATTTCATAAAAAGACTTGTAAATATTTTATTAAAATCATTTTTTGGAAAATTTACAGCAAACCCCCTATAACTCTTTGTAATTGCAAGTAGGTCCACTACTAGCTCAACTTACGTAGCCCCCCATGTGAGATAGTATTTTGCATTTGTACCCCTTCGGGTTTTGTATTTGCAATTTGATCTACACAAATCAAGTTTACGTTAAAATTTCTCATGTTTTTGCACAAAACCCCTTTCTTTTATTTTTAGTTTCATAAATGTCCTTACTAGTTTGATTTATTTTTGTGTATTCTTTTATATTTTCTAAAAATACTTCTCGTGCTCCAAAAATCATGAAAAAAATAGGATGATGTGCTTGATTAATTGCTTATTCATTTCATATATTTTGGGTTGCTTTTTTCACATATTTCCTATTATTAAAAATCCTATGAGCAATTTCAATCCCTATATCCCTTAGAAAATACAAAAAAATATAAAATCCTCTTTAAAAATTCCAAAAAACTATCTTGTGTTTATTATAATATTATATAGCTACAAACCAAAAATCACAAAAAATAACAAAAGAAAACCCTAAAAATCACAAACCTTAGATAACCCTAAAAATGTACAAAATATTTTCAAAAACCCTAAAAATTTCCTTTTCTGTTATATTTTGCTTTATAGATATGACTATATATTAAAACTAGTTTTTAGAAATTTTGAACCTATTTCGTATTTTTAAATCTCAAAATAATTTGGCTAATTTACTAGGTCTCTGATTTTGTATATTTTAGACTTTAAAAATACCCAAAAAATCACATAAACAAGATAAAAATATTAAAATCACAAAAATGCTGCACTTTGCAAATTTTAAGTATATATAGCTACATTTATTAATAATTTACCCTATATTGTATTATGTACTTATATATAGTTATATATTTTATATTATTATTAGTTGATTTTGAAATCCTTTAAAAAATAAAAAGGATTGTTCTTTCTTGTATTTTCTGATTTTTATATATTTATTATATGATATATATAACTTATATTATAAATATTACATATATATGCCTTTATATATACCTTTATTATATTATAAATAAAAAAATAAAAATAAGAAAATATAAAAAGAAAATAAAAATTAGAAAATTAGAACAAAGATATAAAAATTATGTAATTATAAACCCACAAAAAATTGAGTAAATAAGTGAGTGGTTATTGTGCATAGACTTATATTTTTTATTTGAAAATAATATACCTACTACATTGACTTGTTCCTTGAGCTCGACACCCTAATCTGGTTGTAACTATACACACATTTTATTGTAGGGTTATAATAAATTTTGATTCACACTTGACTTTAAATGTTTAATTATTTGTATGGGTTGATTGTTGAGATTGTCCATTAAACTTTGTGTCGGTCACTTCAACGACTGAGGTCCGCCTTGTGTGACCTCAAGACCACCCCACTCTACTCTTTGGTCTCTTTCAAGTAGCGCCATTCCCGGGGAGCAACGGAGTGTAGCAATCTTTTGTAGATTACACAACTTATTTTCTTTTTATTTTTCTGCTATTTATTTTTATAGTTATTTGAATGTTTTGACCCATATTTCTTTGTTGCTTTTCTTGCGAGTACCATGTTGAGATGATCGCTTCTTAGGAGGTGGACACACCCGAGCTGCAAGGAGGTTGGTACTTCTACTTGTGAGCCAACCAAAGAGAGAAAGAGAGAGACAGAGAGATAAGGAGAAGAGCAGGAGCATAGATTTTTATTATTTTTAATAAGGAGAGTGCTTTTATCTATTTTGTATAATGAAATTATTATAATTTTGGACACTTGGACTCTTCACAGTTCACGAGGTCCATTGCTCGGGTGTTTGTTCACCTGGGAGCCTTGTCGATTTTTCATTTTATCGCCTTTCTTTTTTATTTCAAGAAGTTTTGAGTTTTTTGCCTTTCTTTTTCTTTGTTTTTTGTGATTGAGCCCCTAGATCTAGGATTGCTTGATTTTGTAAATTAGGTCCAAAGCCTAATAAGAAGCATGTTCCTATAGATTACTACGCTTGGATCTAGTCAAAATTAATTGTTAATTACTTTAATTTGGAACCGTGCACCGTGAGAGACTCCATACAGCACTTGTAGGACCAGTTGGGGTAGGTACGGAGGAGTCTCTAAGACTAGACACATAGGCTCCATTTTTTAGTGATGAGCATTTGGTTCTTCCCGATAATAGTAATTCTTGTTTGAGATGCTTTATCGCTTTGCATATCACTCATGTAATGTAGATATTTAGAATTTTGTTTTTCCTCCCACATGGAGAGAGTTTGGAAGCACTATAAGTCTCCTTACTTTGCATGCGTCATTTGATACGGGAGTGAGATTTTCACTCTAGTATCCACCCGCATTGCTTTTCTGCCTTCTCCCTCTGTTTTTTCATAGCTAGGATAAAAAGAAAATGTAAAAAAATTTGTTAGGCACTTTTTAAAAAAATACTAAAAAAAGTGAAAATCTCAACATTAAAACAAGTAAGCTACTACTAAAACTTTGACCTTAATTAAAAATCATAATGGATATCATTGTTTTGGGTTCATAAAAGCCCCCTTATTTTCAGGTACATTCCAGACTGAATGAGCCGTGACCTCTAAAGATTAGAGCTAAAACCCTAACTGTAGAAGCCTTAATTATCACCTGGGTTGGCAAAGTATTGGCTCTTCTATCGTACGCAGTTCATCACCTTAATATATTAATCTTAGCTTGAATCTCAGAATAAATTGCCTAATAAAAGTCCCTAAATTCAATAAATTAACAAAGTAGAACTCTTACTAAAAAGACTAATAATGTATATTTATATTTTAAATAAGTCCATAAAATAATTCAAATAAAAAAATAAGTGTTGAACATTGTTTGTAAATAATTACATGTAAATATCCAAACTTCATTTTTTTAATAAATTCATACTAACTCCTTTTGACTTGATTATTTTTCTAACTTGTATATACAATTATATATAAAATTATAAAATTACAAAATAATTCCCACCTTGAATAAATACTTCTAGATTTTGAACCAAAAATGCTGTAAAGCCCAACTTCTCGGCTAAATTCCTGCTCCGTATGAACTCCAAATTTACCAAACTCACTTTTAAAGTTCAAGTCATAAAATTATCTATCGAATGAAAGTGATTTCATTAAAATCGGATCTTGTTTGCAAAATGCCAATTTTGGGACATAATTGTACTTTGTACATATTTACTTACTTTGTTCTATTACTTCATTCTATATTTAACTATTTTTGAATTATTTCTTTTTTATTTTTTTTCTTGTATTTATGTTTTAAAAAATAAATTAAATTTAAAATCTGAAAAAAAATATAATATTAGAAAATAGGGCATTGTAACCATGGATATAATGTAAATACTTTTCTTTCTTGATTTTTATTTAAATTTTTTTATTACTATTAAAAACCCCAAAAAATATTTGTGTCTTATTTTATTTCTAGTATTTTGTTTTATTTTTTAAATATATTTCTAAAAAATGCAAAGAAAATAGAAAAGTTGTAACATTTGCATTTTGATTATTTAAAATACGTTCCTAAGAATTTTTTTTGTGTACATAATTATTTTATTTTTCGATTGAGGTCTACATGAGAAATGTAGATCCCATTTGGATCTACATTATTCATGTTGGCATTTGTTATTTTCTTTTTTAATTTCTTCTTTTATTATTTTAAGTAGCCTACTTTATTTTTTATTTTTTATTCTATTCTTTACCCATTCTCTACACATCTCCCACTTTTTCTCCAACTTCTCACCAAAGTCACATTCTCCACCTCTAATCTAACTTCCTCCTCCTCCTTTTTATTCCCGTCTCATCATTCATTCTTATTTATCTATAAAAATCAAGAAAGAAGGGAACCACCAGCTCAACCTACTCGTCGGTGACGGCCGAGAAAGTCCTTGACACAACGATAGTTTCCATCATGTCTAGCAAGATCCGAGGTGGAGAGATTGACCTCGTAGCAACTGCATCCAAATTGCATAGCTTCCCCAATTTTTCGTCGAATCCGATTGATGCAACAACAGAGATGAGCCAACCGTGCTCGCTCAAACCCAGGCGAACCCACAGGTGATGAATCTCCATTTCATCACCTTTATTCTATCATTTCGGCCTTAAAATCCTAGTAAATGCATGTAAATACCCTTGAATTGCATACATTAACACTCACACATTATTGTTTAAATATTGTATAATATACTATTTTTAATGCTAAAATTATAGAGTAAAGAAAAGAAAAGAAAAAGAATAAAATATCGAAGATACTTTATGACCCTAAACCCCGAGACTTAGGCATCTTGATGAGTAGGTCGACAAGGAATAAAGTAGGGGGAGATAAGGGCCAAGAATAGAATTAAATTTCCATTTATTTATTCATTTATTGCTAATTTTGGGACCTATTTTATTTTCTACTTTTTATACTCAAATAAAGAAACTTTCTACATAAAATTTGTAGATAATAAAATATAGAAAAGTATAAAATTGATTTCATACAAAAAAATATACAGATAAAAGTTATACTCAAAATAAAATTCAAAAATCCCAACTTCCCAGACCCATATCTCTCAAATGAAAACTCAATATATATTAAAATCACTTTTAATTGCATATAACTTTTAAAAGCTATTTAATGAAGGTGGTTTCATATTTTTTGGAGTTAAGGTATGAAAGTTAGGTTTTGGACCACCATTGTATAATATATCCGATTAGAATAATCATTTTATTTATTATTTATTATTTTTATAATTTTAAAAATATTATTTATAATATATGTACATATTGAAACATGAATAAAATAATAAAGAAAATACTAAAATAAGATAAAGAATAAAATACATATATGAATATACGGTAATTATACCTATATAATGAATACACCTATTTATTTAAGTGCATATAATATATCAAAAAATAAAATAATATAATATTTAACAAATATTACTTATAATTTTATAAAATAACTAAATTAATAAAATAAAATATACAAAATAAAGATAAAAGACACTAAAACATCGATAAATATACCTATATTATAACCCTAAATGGTAACTATTAATTGCATACCTCAAAAAAATAAATAAAATCATAATAAAATACTTTATAGAATAATAAATATTTTTTATTCTATAACCTAAAAAAATATAATCATTTACTAATTTAATTTATTTTATTTTTGAATTTCATTGAGATTTTGTCTTCTTGCAAGTGACGTGACGCCCCCGTTTACCTAGGGTCAACTCTGATCCCAGGTCTAGCCTTTAACAGTCCTGCATTTCTCCCCATCTTTCTCGATTTTCCACCCACTAATACGTTGCTCTAGACCGATTATTCCCTTCATGAGATTTTTCTCTATTCATCAGTGATCCACGTCTGTGGCATAGATCTTCCAAGATCGTCCTCGATTGATCTCTATGCCTCCTTGAACTTCACTCCTCCACACTCTGTACAAAACCATTCCCATCGGCTTCTTACATTTTTTGAGTTGTTTATACCCTACTTTCTCTTCTCTTTTGACGTCCCTGGGCTAGAGTCTGCTGAAAGGAGACTCTCCTAGTCGTTGCTAGGTCGAGGAAGCGGCATAGCAGTGTCTTCCACACCTCCGATGAGGTATAGCCGTTGGGGTCCCATCTCTTGGCCTCCGCCCATTGGAGGTCCTTTCTTTCCCTTCTTTCCTCTTTATTTCGTTCGTTTTTAGTGTAGTAGTCTTAGATTTTCATTTACTTTTTTGTCTTGCAATTTTTAGCTTAGTTTCGATCACACACCCTCGCCGGAGCTCTTGAGCTCTAACCACCACTGCCCATTCCATGCTACACCGATAAGGGCCAGAATCATGTCTCCTTTTGCATTTGCGTGCTCTATTCCCTTTGCAAGGTCTAGAAGAGGCGTTTGAGCCTCGGTTTTTGCCAAAGAATTTACCCAGGTCTGTCAGAATAAGCTCGAGCCCCCTGGGACCATTCCTTAATTTCCGACCATCGTCGAGGCACCTGGGAGATGCGGAGAGTCTGCAGAAACTGATCACGATCGTCGAAAGAGTCCCAGGTGCATGGAGGCTCGAGCCCTGGTCGATTCAATCTCGTTAGGCTCAAGTTCTTCGAGCGTTCTTCCAAATCAACCCAGCACTGTCGTATCTACCCTCGATCTTCTGCACAGCAGCAACCGTAGGATCTTTCTCGCCACAGCCATCAGATTGAAAGTGGGGATTTAATCTCAGCCGTTGGAGGCCAATCAACATTGGCGTGCGAGTAGGGATGAAAACGGTTGGATATAGATATGAATATAGGTGTTATCTTATCCTTATCCTTTTAAAATTCAGATATGGATACGAATATCATACAAATGTGTAAAATGCATAATCATATCCTCAGAATACAAATACATATGCAAAATGAATGTTGGCATTTCGAATACGAATATTTGACAAATGAATGCGGATTAATATATAATGTTATAGATAACCTAATTTACTAAAAATATATAAGCATGTTAGGTTCAAAGTAAACTTCTATATGTCTAAAGAACTGAAAAATATGTTTAATGTACTATGCAAGTCTAACAAGTTGACATGTATTCAAGTTTCTTAGCGAATACTATGAAAAAAAGAGTTTATTGTTAGCAATCAAATCCAATAAAATTACGCTAAAGGATAGAATCCTATAAATTTATAAATGATATGTTTTCTGAGATTGGGATTGATTTTGAATAATTTAAAAGGATTCTTTGCCAAATAATTTGTAACTCTGTAGTTTCCAGCTTTCTGGACTAGAGAAATGGATAACTATAGGTTCTTGTTAACAAAAAAGAAAATGCAAGATCATGCATTATTAATACTGTGAAAGAGTTTTACACAATTTTTTAGGGTTTCTATTTTTATCGATGGTGTAATATTGCAAGACATTTAGTGTGGGTGTTTTAGCTCTGTAGTCTTCTCTCCCACAAATTTCATTGTCTGAAGAAAGGAAAAGGTTGGACAACCACATAGATAAATGATTTTGTTTCTCTACATTTATCTTATTTATGTAGCTTATAGAGCTACATTTCCTACATTTGCAGAGTTCATGGTATTCATGTAAATGTAGTTTACAAAGAAAGAACAAGAACAAGGAAACCAAAACAGGACAGAAGGAAAGCAAACTTAAAAGAAAAAAAGAAAACCTGGATGATGTCGACGGTGTCATCGGCGATGGCGAGATAGGTGTAGAAGGCATGTGAGAAGGCTTCACGGTAGAGGCGATTGGAGGAGGATAACGCACTACTATATGAGACATGAGCGATTGGAGGAGGAGCACGACAAGGGAAGGGAGGTGCGCGAATAGGGTTTGTCGATTTGGGGATTGGGGGATTCAAGAAACACGATTGGGGTTTGGGGCTGATGAGAGTAGGTATAAGGTAAATTTTCAAATATTCCCACCCAAGTTAACATCATTATATTTTTTACTTGCTAATGCATACAAGAACGAATATTCACATTCATATCCTTAAAAATATGAATATTCACATTTGTATCTGTATCCGTAAAATTTGGGACCGTTGAATTCACATTTGTATTCGTATTGTCAGATGTTGATTTTTAATATTCGTATTTGCATTCGTATTCGTCATATTTAAAAAAACAACATCCATATTCTTTTTTTAACGAATACGGATATATTTGTATTCGTTTTCATCCCTAAGTACGAGAGCCTGCCACGTGGATAAGTGATCGCATCTCGACCGTCCGCCCGCATGTAGGAGTTGGGTATTTTGAATCCCTCTCCCATCTCATTTTTGTATTTAGTAATTAATTTAGAAGATTTCATCTACCACTTTAATTCATTTTGTAATTTTGCAAAACAGACCCTGCATTTAGTTTATTTGCATTTAAGTCCTCTGTCCACGTAGGCTGATAAACTTTGGTTTAATTGAAACTAAGCCTTCGTGGGTTTGGTTATTATTATTTGGTCGTAATTTTGGAATATACAGTTATATATTTTGTGAACATATTGCATCTTGACCCTCGTGCTTAACTTCAAATACAAAAGGGCCCTGCTAGTAATGTAGTTTCTCTTTGTTTCTTGCATTTATTTTAAAAAGTAATTTTGCTTGAAAAAACCCACAAAAATATGTTTAGACTCTTGATTGCACACACTTTCACCCACATATTTTATTTTGCACTTTTTTGGTATTTTAACATTTATTAAAAATAAAAAATAGTCCATTTTTATCTTGTTTGAATAGAAATTACATAAAAAATATAAAAATGATTTGAAAAATTCCCAAAAAAATCTATTGTTTTTTTTATTTTTAACCTCCAGATCAAAAATCTCTAAAAATAATAAATGAAAACCCTTTAAAATTGAAAAACCCTAAAAACACTTATAAAAATTTATAAAATTCCCAAAATTTCTAAAAGTTGTATTTCCTATTTCTTGCTTTTGTTTATGTTAGTAGTAATATATTAAAATTAATTTGGAGAATTTTTGATATTGTTTGCTATTTTATATCTCCATTTTAAATTCGAACTGTTTAATTAAACCATGTTTAGGGTATTTTTGACTTTAAAAAATATATACAAATCAGCGAGAATTCCTAAAAATCTTTATTAAAACCCAAAAATATTTTGTTTTCTGTATTTTGTCTAATTGTATTATTATTTATATCTATATTAGCATATATTTTATATATACTCTATATATAGCCTTATATATTACATCTCTTTTATAAAAATAAAAATAAAATATAAAAATAGAATTAAAAATCAAAATACAAAAACATAAAATCAAAAAAATAAAATAAATAAAATTAAAAATAAAAAATCCCATAAAAAAGACATATAGACAAATATTCCACAATCACTTTTGTGCTTCATAGCCCAATCTAGCATGTTTGCTCCCTGTGTTTGACCTCTTCATGCTTGCACACTATACACATCCATTATAGAGTTATAATAAATTTTAACTCCACAAATTTTGCTTTTTATTGCTTAATCATCATTGTGGGTTTATTGTTGATTAATTAGGGTTTATTGAGGGTCGCCACAGCGACTATGTCTCCGCCTTGTGTGAGACATATTTAGACACACGAAAAACCCTAGTTATAAAATGGTGTCGTTGCCGAGGAGCAACACCACATAGATTGGCATTATTTCTTATTGTGATTTATTTGTCTCTATTTTCCTTTATTTATTTGATATCAATTGCTTATCTACCTAATCACATCTTCTCTGTTGACCTTGTTGCGAGGGATCGCGGATCGAGTAGGATCGCCTAGGTGATCCTATGCATCCTTGGAAAGTGGAGTTGGCTATTCTACCCTAGCCGGTAGGAGAGATCAGCAAAAGACACTTAGAAGATTTTTGGGAGACAACTGCACTTTTTATCTTATTTATTTATTTTTGTAATTTTTAAGTGTGAGAGAGAGACCCTTTTATTGTAATAATTTGGATACTCTCAGGACTCCACACTTCACGAGGTCCACCGCTTGAGGGATTGTTCCCTTGGGGGCGTCGTCGGCTTTGTCATTGTTTTCGTTGCTTTTTTTTCTGATTTTTATTTTCCTTTATTTTGTGTATTTTAGCCCTAGTTGTAGGATTTTCTTGGCGATAGCATTAGGTCCAAACACCTAATAACCATTGCATGCTCCTATAGTTTACGTTTGGACTTAGGCAAAGATAAGTATCTATCTATTTGGATTTGAGATCGAGCGCCGAGGGAAGTGTTATACAACACTTGCAGGATCTGCCGTGGTAGACACCGATGCACTTCAGATATCAGACTTTTGGATCTCACTTCTAGATATTTAGCATCTTGTTCTTCACGATAATAGCAGATACTCATCTAGGGAGATTTCACCGGCTTGCATATGCATATAGTTATGTTTCAATTCTGCTGATCATCTTTGCATGTAGAGTGCTGGAGGTAAGGTGAGCATTTCTTTTTAGCATACATCATCATTTTTCGCCTCGCATTTCTTTTCCGACTCTACCTCTGATTTTGACCACCTAGGTACTAAGCAAAATTGAATCTCTCAATAGGTGCGTGCATTTCTTATTAAAAATTCAAAAAAAGTGATAATCAATAAAATTAGGATTGTTAACATTACTTGAAACTAAAAAATACGAAAAAGAAAAAAAAACTTGTCTTGGGGCAAGTAATCCCCTCATTGTCTTCGCTTCTATTTGCTCGCATACACACTAAGGAGTAGTGCCAAAATCCCATTCAGCCTTCTTAAGTGTTTGTACAACTTTTTGACTTCTCACCTCACTTTAAACAGAGAAGATAAAAAGACTGCATTTTTTGCGATCTTCACCGAATTGAGTAGGTGAATTGAGGGGTGTGTTTTGTCTTGTGTGAGTTTGTTTGTGATTGTTTGTGTGCATTCTAGATCGTCTCTAAGAATTTGTGCATTTTTCTCTTTCCTCTTGACTTGACCATCGTGCTCTCCCGATCTTTTCCTTTTGTTTCGAGATCGCTGATTGGAGCGCTTTTTGTCCAGATTTTGCGGATCCCTCGTACACTCCAGCCAGTCCACCTCCCTTTTTCCAAGAGGACTTTGCTCCTGATTTTTGTACATATCCTCCTAACCCATTATTTCAGGATTTGGAGTTTGATTTCTACCCATCATTTCCACCGCCATCACCCTCACATTTTGACAACACACTCTTCTTAGAATACTTTGATCCGTAATGTGATTTATGTCCGCACTCACCACCCTTGTTCCATTAACCCGATCTTGAGATTTTGGAGTCACCTTTCATGATGTCCACACTTGAGGCGTTGAACCAGATGATGGAGCATATGAACTCGAGGATGAATCATTTATTTAGCATAAATAGGAGCCAGATTGATGCTCCACCGTTTAAGGATATGGATTCAATTGAGGATTTTTAGGAAAGCTTGCAACCGCCCAAAATACAAAAAATGAGAAAATTTTAAAAATTCAAAAAGATTTCGGGAGACACTTGGTTGATTCAGATTGTGAGGAGAGAGCCCCAATGCCAAACTTTTGACCACACATCCACTCATCTCTTGTCCCATCTTTGACCCTGAGGACGGCATTGTATATACTGCTCTTAGTCATCCTTGTGTATATGTTGATTCTGATCTCCTCGCTTGTATTGAGGAGATCCAAAAATTCAAAAAATTATTGACTGAATCTGAAGTGGTGGCCACCATTCATGAGATCATTCAAGACCCATATCAATAGGTCATGACCCATTTATCAGCTCCTCTTCCCAAGAAAAAAAACGGAGGAGCAATTTGAGCATCATATCTTGACCACGACCACTACCCACTCCATCACACACCGCCCAATCCCTAGGAAAAGGAACACATCTACCCCATTCATCTGATACACCATCTCTGACCACACATGTGATCACACTCTCCTTGATGGTGGTGCTTCAATTAGCATCATTTTCTCGCTAGTATAGTCTCTTCACTAAGGGCCTCTCAAGAAAATCAGGATGATCATTCAATTTGCTGATGGATCAATAAAGAGGCCGAAGTGTATTCTAGAAAATGTTGTCATTTTGATTCAAAGCATGAGCTATACTGTCTATTTTGTCATATTGTCCATGGAGACCTCCATAGGGGAGCACTCTCCAATTATCTTGGGACGACCCTTTCTCACCTCTGCAAGAGTCATTATTGATTATGGATCAGGAGAGATTCGCCTCCCTCCTATTGACGAGAGCGAGGTGATCATCACTGCACCCACTACTGATCAGATACATGCACCAGATGTGACTACACCTATCTTAGCTGACCCTAAGGACTATGACCTAGATGAGACTATCAGATACTTTTACTGCATGTTGGATTCCACTGAGTCCTAGGAATTCCTCCCCATGGAGGGGCACTCGGAAAGCATGGACCTCGGAGTTTCTTCTTCTGGTGTTGGCGATGTGTTGATGACATCTGCAGGATTTACACGATTGATACATTTTAGCGGAGGGCAGATATTGTTGAGATTGATAAGGTCGAATTTGAGCTTGTTGCTTTTATTCGGGAATTTAGGCATTTTGATGAGAATGATGATCAGGTTTAGACTATAGAAGATGAACATGATTCGACTACTTCCACTGATGAGTTCTTTCCTTTTGGTTTTGACCTAGGAGAGACCTCGTAGGACGACTTTGATTGTACTTCTTCCAATCATGATTTCGTCCCTTTTCACTTTAACGTCTGCGAGACACCCAAGGCCAGACCTAGCCGCTCTACTTCCACTGACCCATTTGTGCCTTCTTGTCATAGGACCAACGATGATCTTCACCAGGTCAATCATGATCGACTTCCGTCCACTGTGGACCCCGATATCGACCTATACCTTATCAGATCCATTCCTCAGCGGTCCCGCAAGAAGGTTTGCTTTCATCTTTCTTGATTTATGTACATCCATCTCTATTGTACATTCACTTTCATTTTCTTATGTCCATCTACCGTATTGCTCATCCACCTCATTCTCGTGTGTGCCTTCTTAGGGCATACTTTATCCCAAGTATAGGGGGGTGGATGAGCCGAATGTTCTTTCTTCATTTCATTTCATCACTCTTGTTGTTGCCTATATTTAGGGTTTCGTCTACCCTAAGTATAGGGGGAGTGATGTGTACCTTCTCTTTTATCTTCTTCCATCTTCATTTCTCCTTTCTTCTTTTCTTATTTTCCTTTTCACTTTTCTTTTTCTATCGAAAAGATGTCGCCCCTTTTTGTCAGTCTTCTATACTTAGGACGTACTTTGTTCTAAGTATAGGGGGTATGCACCCTGATTTCTTTCATTCTTTGATCCTTTCCATTGTCTCCTCTTATTGTATATACTTAGGGATATCTTACCCTAAGTATAGGGGGAGACAGTCTGAGTACAATCTGTTCATTCCCGCCCTCGACACTCCCTACTTTGTGTACAACCAGACCGCTATACTCATGATTATTTGATCCTAAGTATAGAGGGGACGGTAAACTTCTCATTTATTCATTCATTTCTCCATTCGTTTATTCTGTAGACTTTTCTATACTCAGTACGAGTTATGTCTTTTCTTTTTCTCTCTGATTTATAACGACATAGCTCAAGCTAAGTATAGGGGGGTCATATATACTTCGTATATACTTTAGTCATAACTCGTACTTTTGTATTTTTAATAATAATAATTATGGCTAAAAACACTTAATAAAAGATGTTTATTATTCCTCAAATTCTTTTCGTACTTATTGATTAATAAATCAGGTAAAAATACTTTTTGCAAAATATTTGAAAAATAGTTTGAAAATCCTTTTGAAAAATTTTGTGAAAACTATTTGGAAAATATTTTGTTCAATATTTTTAACCTATGTAAAAACATTTTATTTGTAAAAGTATTATCTTTGTGTGAAATAAAAATGTTTGAAAAATGGTTTGCAAATGGTTTATAAAATGGTTATAAAAATATTTTGAAAAAATCTATATATATTGTTTGAAAAACCTTTGCAAAATGATTTTCAAATGTGTGTAAATGTTTGTAAAAATTATTTGTCAAAATTTTTTTGAACCATCGTTTTCAAACTATTTGTAAAATCCTTTTCAAATATGTTTGAGGAATATATACATCACTCTAAAATTCTTTAAATTTCTATAAAAGTGATCACTCACCCCTTGTAAATTCTTAAAAACCTAACTCTTATAATTATAAGATGCATCCCTGTGTAAATACTTGTACCTAGTTTTAGCCAAAATATTTTATTTTCAAAAATCACAAAAACATTTACAAAACTGTAAATATCAAAAACATTTGCAAAATCTTTTTGAAAAAAAGAGCATGTGCATCTTGTTTTCAAAAAATCCATAAAAAGTTCAAAATCTTTGAAAATTGCATCCCAGAAATATTTTCTGCATTGTAAATAGCATTTGCATAGCATTCACATTTTTCATTTGAGTTTGATAATTGAACTAGTCTAAGTAAAATCCGAAGATTGGAGCTTGGTTGGACCTTAATCTATCTAATAACATAAACCTTATAGGAGCTGAAATTGAAGTACTTTAGGTCTAGTTGACTTAAATCTTTGAGAATTGTGAGACTTGGTTCAATGGATTCTTGACTGCCTAAATAGAGTATTTTGGAGCACACATATGACTCTTGTTGATAATGACCTAACTTTGACACATGCACCTTTCACTTGGCTCAACTCAGTTGGAGTGGTGAGGGGAATGGATTTGTCGGTATGAGACGCAGACAAGTGGGAACGTTTGTCCTCATATAGGGAGGGAAGTGCACCCCAACCCATCCAGTAGTAGAGACGTCTAAAGATAGGAGAGTGTGGGTTGCAATAATGCTTCAAAAGAGGGATAGTCTACTGGCTCAAGAGCAAAAACTCCTTATGTAAATGGTGTTGTATATAATATTTCAAAAAAAAGCAAAAAGCAAAAAACTCCAAAAAATGGGCATGCCTGATTGAAAATAATATGCATGTCGGAGTGTATATATTTGTATAGTCAATAAGCAAGCTTGAGCTTCAAACTCAAATCATGTGAGTCTGCAGCTGGATGACTTGACTACACTGGTCTTGCATCCTAGGATAGGTATCTACATTGTCTATTGTTCATTCTTCTCTTCACCCCTCCTCTTGAGCTGGTTGTCACTTGAACTTAGAAGGGAATACCCCGCTCCTCGAGGAAGGAGTTGCTGGATTGGGGAATCACTAGGTTGTCATGTTGGAGAAGTCAGTCTCTTAGTCATTTCAGTTTGGGAGAGCCACTATCACTTACATTGTACGAGTTAGATTCATAGTCATAATGGTTTGTGTATGAGTTGAAGTATTCTGACCTGGCTATTGAGGAGACTTGAACAGAGTTTGGGATTTTCAAAGGCTGTTGGATTTCAATCCGATTTCCAATAAGGTTCCGCCCGTACTAGAATTCCAAAGGTCCGACTTAAGCTCCAAGCTTTTATTTTGTGAAGACAAGTTTGATAATTAAACTTAATCCATTTTCTTTCTTTTTATTTTCTCTGTCTTTCTTTTTCTACACTTCTTGCATAAGTGTTTGCTAGGGACTAGCAAAGGCAAGTATAAGGGGGTGATGAATCTCCATTTTGTCACCTTTATTATATAATTTTAGCCTTAAAACCCTAGTAAATGCATGTAAATACCCTTAAATTGCATACATTAACACTCATGCATTATTGTGTAAATATTGTAAAATATATTGTTTTTTATGCCAAATTTATAGAATAAAGAAAAGAAAAGAAAAAGAATAAAATATCGAAGATATTTTATGACCATGAACCCCGAGACCTAGGCATCCTGATGACTAGGTCAACAAGGAATAAAGTAGGGGGAGATAAGGGCCAAAAATACAATAAAATTTCCATTTATTTATTCATTTTTGGGACCTATTTTATTTTTCTACTTTTTATACATCAAATAAAGAAATTTTGTACATGAATGTTGTATATAATAAAATATAGAAAAATACAAAATTCATTTCATACAAAAATAATATACAGACAAAAGTTATACTCAATAAAATTCCAAAATCCCAACTTCCCAGACCCATATCTCACAAATAAAAACTCAAAATATATCGAAATCCTTTAATTGTATATAACTTTTAATAAACTATTTAATGAAGGTGGTTTCATATTCTTTGGAATTAAGGTGTGAAAGTTAGGTTTTGGACCCCCATTGTATAATATACCCAATTAAAATTCATTTTATTTATTTTTTATTTTTATAATTTATATTTTTATAAGTTTGTAAATATTATTTATAATATATATACATATTAAAACAAGAATAAAATAATAAATAAAATACTGAAATAAAATATAGTATAAATACATAAATGAATATACAATAAGCATACCTATATAATTAATGCACCTATTTATTTAGTGTATATAATAAATTAGAAAAATAAAATAAAAAATATATTTAGATAAAAAATGTTATAATTTTATAAAATAATAATCTAAATTAATAAAATCAAATATACAAAATAACAATAAAAGACACTAAAACATAGATAAATATACCTATATTATAGCCCTAAAAAATAACAATTAAATGCATACCTCTAAAAAATAAATACAAATCATAATAAAATACTTTTATAAAATAATAATTTTTTTATTCTATAACCTAAAATAACAAAATTGTATACTAATTTAGTTTATTTTTTTAATTTCATTGAGATTTTGTCTTTTTGCACGTGACATGGCCCAATCAGGCCACGCCCCTCGTTGACCTAGGGTCAACTCTAACCCTAGGTCTAGCCTCTGACAGTCATGCATTTCTCTCCATCTTTCTCGATTTTCCACCCACTGATACGTTGCTCGAGGTCTACTAGTCCCTTCATGAGATTTTCTCTCTATTCATCTGTTACCTACGCCGGTGGCATAGATCTTCCAAGATCGTCCTCAATTGATCTCCATGCCCCCTTGAACTTCGCTCCTCCACACATTGTACAGAACCATTCCCATCGCCTTCTTCCATTTTTTGAGTTGTTTCTACCCTACTTTCTCTTCTCTTTTGACGTCCGCGGGCAAGATTCTGGTGACATGAGACTCGCTTAGTCGTTACTAGGTCGAGGAAGCGGCGTAGCAGCGTGTTCCATACCTCCGGCGAAGCCTAGCCATTGAGGTCCCATCTCCTGGCCTCCGATCAGTTGAGGTCCTTTCTTTTCCTTCTTTCCCTCTTTATTTCTCTCGTTTTTAGTGTAGTTAGTCTTAGGTTTTCATTTACTTTGTTGTCTTATGATTTTTAGCTTAGTTTCAATCGCACACGCTCACCGGAGCTCTTGTGCTCCGGCCACCGCTGCCCATTCCAATGCCAATAAAGGCCATATCCCTGTCTCCTTTTGCGTTCACGTGCTCTATTGCCTTTGCGGTGTTTGGAGGAGGCGCCTGAGCCTTGGTTTTTGACAAAGAATTCGCCCGGGTCCACCAGAACAAGCTTAAGCCCCATGGGACCATTCCTTGGTTTCTAGCCACTGTCGAGGCCCCTGGGCAACGCAGAGAGGCTTCAGAAACTAATCATGACTATTGAGGGAGTCCCAGGTGCACGGAGGCTAGAGCCTTGGTCGATTCAATCTCGCCAGGCTTGAGTTCTTTGAGCATTCTTCCAGATCAACCCAGTACTGTCGGATCTGCCCTCGATCTTCCAGCACAACAGCAGCCATAGGATCTTTCTCACCTCAGCCATCAGATCGAAAGTGGGGATTTAATCTCATCTGGTGGAGGCCATCCGACATTGGGCGCGAGAGCCAACCACGTGGATAGGTGACCCATCTCGACCATCCGCCCACGTGTAGGAGTTGGTATTTTGCATCCCTCGCCCAGCTCATTTTTGTATTTAGTAATTAATCTAGAAGCTTTCTTCTGTCGTTGTAATTTATTTTGTAATTTTGCAAAACAGACCCTACATTTAGTTTATTTGCATTTAAATCCTCTCCATGTAGGCCAACAAAATTTGGTATAATTGCAACTAAGCCCTCGCGGGTTTAGTTATTGTTGTTTGGTCGTAACTTTAGAATATACAGTTATATATTTTGTGGACATTATGCATCTTGTCCCTCATGCTTAACTTCATTTACAAAAGGGTCCCTGTTAGTAATGTAGTTTCTCTTTGTTTCTTGTATTTATTTTAAAAAGTAATTTTGCTCGAAAAAAATCATAAAAATATGTCTAGATTCCTAATTGCACACATTTTCACGTATATATTTTAAATTACAATTTTTGAATATTTTAAGATTTATTAAAAATAAAAAATAGCCCATGTTGCCCATGTTCGCAATAGAAAATACATAAAAAAATATAAAAACATTTTGAAATATTCCAAAAAAATATCTTTTGTTTATTTATGTATTGTTAACCTCTAGAGCTAAAATCCATAAAAATTATAAAAGAAAACCCTTAAAATTGAAAACCCCTAAAAACACTTATAAAAATTTATAAAATTTTCAAAAATTACAAAAATTGTATTCTCTGTTTCTTTTTTTCTTTATATTATTATTAATATATTAACATTAATTTGGAGAATTTTTTATATTGTTTGCTATTTTGTATCTCTATTTTAAATTCGACCTATCTAATTAAACCATGTTTTAGGGCATTTTTTACTTTAAAAATATATAAAAAAACAGCAAAATTCCTAAAAATCATAAAAAAACAGTAAAAAATTTATTAAAACCCAAAAATATTTTGTTTTTTTTCTTTTTCTATATTTATTTTTACGTATATCTGTATTAGCATATATTGTATATATACTCTATATATAGCCTTATGTATATCTCTTTTATAAAAAGAAAAAGAAAATATAAAAACAGAAAATTAAAAATCAAAATACAAAAATATAAAATCTAAATAGAATAAAAAAATAAAAAACTCACAAAAAAGACATATAGACAAATATTCCACAATCACTTTTGTGCTTCATAGCCCAGTTTAGCCTGTTTGCTCCCTGTGTTTGACCTGTACATGCTTGCACACTATACATCCATTGTAGAGTTATAAAAAGTTCTTACTCCATAAATTTTGCTTTTTATTGCTTAATCATTATTGAGTGTTAATTATTGATTAATTAGAGTTTCTTGAGGGTCGCCACAACGATTATGTCTCCGCCTTGTGTGACATATTTAGACATGTGAAAAACCCTAGTTATCAATAGGTAAGTATCTTCTTTTCTTATTATCATTTTTTACACTCATTTATTCTTTCTTCTCTTCTTCTTTTTTCTCCTTACAGTTCTTCCTCTGATATTTTTTTTGGTTCATCCTATATCATCGATCTTCTCATCATCACTATTTCATTACATCTCTAAGCACTCCATCGTCCGCAATGACACAACCACCAGCCCTTCTCCACGTCCATGCATAAGGCCCACACCCTCTATACCGAAAATGTCGTAGCCATCGCTTCGCCTACCCCCTCTAACGGCAGCCTCCTCCGCCTCCCCTGGCCGCACCTCCGCTCATCCGCGCCTCTCCTACTCCCCCCCCACCGCACCCGCGCACGGCCTCTGGACCTCCAGCTCCAGTGGTGCACCCCAACACGACCGCATGCCACATCCGCGTCCCGCGCATGGCCATCCGATGCCCACGCGCACCCTCCACGTGGCTGCTTCACTGCCCCTCCATGGCCTTCCTCCTCCACCACTGTATGCGGCCTCCAGCAGTAGGTCGGTCGATGTCGCCTCACACGCAACGAGGAGCAGTAGTCCGCCCCTCCATCTCCAGTTTGCCCTCCCCCAACATACGGAGCAGATCGCCAGCCTCACCTCCGTGCCTCCTTTCGCATCCTCCTCTGTGGCCTCTCGCCGCCTCTCCAAGGTGTCACCGTCCACATGGCCACTTCTCCTTAAGCGGTTACTACACGTCTCTGTCGAGTGGGTTCCATTGCTTGGAACCTATGAAAAGATGAGGAGAAAAAGGCAACCTCCAGCTCACAATATCTTATTGTGGAAATTACACGATCATCCCTGAAGATATCTAAAATTAAAGAAGTGCCCTTAGGCACAACTTTATTTTATTGAACTTTGATTTCAATAATGCAAAGAGAACCCTTATATTGGAGCTTTATTTTGAACATTCAATTGGAATCTGTTTTGAGTTCTAAAATGAAATGTTGTTCTTTAACTTGTTCTACATGTCATGGATATTTATTTATAATTTTGTGACTTTGTGTTGATTTACTACAATTCAGAGATTGAAATTCATTAGTACTTTACTCATTTGTGCTCTGAATATCATACTGAGTCACAACTTTCTTAGAAAAAATATCCAAAATTTTGAGATATATAATTTTTTGTGCTCCAACTTCTGCCCATATTTCAGTGAAAATAGAAGTCTCTTGATTCTTGAATAAATTATTGAGTGGTTTATGTAATTGATTTTAATGTGATCAATACATAAAAATCTTCTCACAAACTTATTTTTTCTAGATTGTGTATTGATAGACCGACGGTTCCGGATTCGCATGTGTTAAGAGGTTGTTTTTATCTCCGTGTGTGAAAATAAAAATGTGTCGTTCGTTGTAGGCGGCGATCGGAAACGGTCAAGAAATAACCACAAATTTTATTCAATTTCAATCAAGTGGTTTTGTGTTTATTTTACTTGGTCAAGTCCCAAGGTCGATCACACAGAGGCAAAGGAACAACCTAGAATTATGTCTATCAAAATTCGTGCACGATTTTCGAGGCAGTCTTTTTTTGGAATTTTCAATGCAAATAAGGGATGCAAGATGCAGTTTTGGCCTATTTTAGGGACTAAAATGCAAATTACAATCAAACAATGTCAGAAAAATATGAAACTTGGCCATAATGTAAATGATGATGAAATGAATGCTCTGTAATTCTTTTGGAATTTTTGGATGGAATATGAATTTTTTATGGATTTTTAAATGCAAACAGGATGATTTTCACTATTTAATTATAATAAATATTAAATCTATTTATTTCCAAGAAATAAAATTATCTCAGATCTATCACTGGTAATGGATCTTAGAAAAATCCTAAACCTCGAAAATGTGGAGTTTAATACCTATTAAAAATTAAACAATAAAATACGCAAAATGATTTTTACAGAGCAAATTATGCATGCAAAAGCAATTCTTTTTGGGCACAATGTCTATCACAATTAACCCTATGATGTTGATTTTTCAGGGATTCTTAGAGCAACGGTTAATCAACTATGAATTTTAGAGCGCAAATTGGGCAAAATATGCTAATATCCACCAACCAATTAATTATTAATTAAACACTGATCACAAAAATGTCTACAAGATGTCAAAATGTAGAGAATTGATTAACAAACATCATGCTAACTTTTAATAAATAAAATGATATAGAGAGAAGGTTCAAAACAGAGGAGGACACAGGGGTATGTTTGCAATAAATATAAATAAATAAAATATGCAAAAGGGCATAGATGTAATTACCGAAACTCAGGGGGGAATTCTTGCAATTTTTTTAAGAGGCACGTGCTGCGCACGTGCCCTTGGCTTGGGTGGACTGATGCGCAATTAGAGGAAGCTCCAGGGTTGGTCTGCAAATGACCCACGCGGTCACGTGCTAGGCACGTGACTCGTGGGGATAGAGTTGGGCATTCCCCACGCACGTGCTGGCACGTGCAGGGGCCTCGGGCTACGTGCCCGGCCACTGGCGGTCTGGCGAGGCGGAGGAGGGTCTCTTGCCCGACGGCTGGAGGCGGTGGTTGGCGGCCGAGGGAGAGACATGGAGGCGGCGGTTATTGGTGGAGGGAGGCTGGAGTGAATGCGCCTGGAGCTGCTCGTCTAGGCGGAGGAGCGGAGGAGGCCCGCTGCTGGTGCTAGAGTCGTTGATGACAGTGGCGCGTGAAGCGTTGATGTCAGTGACGGCCGGTGGAGTTGAAGACGAGCGGCAGAGAAGATGCGAGGCAGAGAGTTGCTGGAGGAGCTGTATTGATGGAGATGAAGGCGTCGTTGTCGAAGACGATGGCTGACGTCATCGTTGTTGGGCGAAACGGTCGAAGATGAAGGTTTGAGCTGGATGAGGCGTTGTCGCAGGCGAAGTTGTTATCGGAGGAGATGATCGTTGACGCGTGGCGGAGTTGCTAACTGGAGATGTCGTAGGGTGAAGATGAGGCGTACAGTGGTTGGCGGAGAACGACAAAGGCTGGATGGAGTCGTCGATGACGGTGGCACATGATGTCAGTGATGGCCGATGGAGTTGATAACTGGTGGCGGAGGAGAACGGCGAAGTCGTGGGCTCGACGAGAAGCTCGGAGCTGGAGCAGTAACGGCGGAGAAAGGTCGCGCAGCGACGAGGGGCGACGGGCACCCTCGGATCTCGCCGGCGAGGCCTCGTTGGAGCTGTCACCTTCGTTGAAGCACCCAGCGGCGAATGAGGGGAACAGTGGCGGCCGTGGTCTTCTAATAGGGGAGAGATGAGAGGGGTCGGCGATGGAAGTTGCGAGACGAACGGCGCGAGATGCGGAGGAGGTTGGCGGCGAGAGAGAGACGCGGAAGCGGCGATTAGCGTCGAATGCGGGGGCGGCGTCGGCGAGGATTGTGAAGGTAGTTTGGAAGAAGACGAAGGCCAGCGGCCGTTCGATCGGCCACTGATCGAACGACCGCGGAGGGGCCACGTGGCGCGTAGTGAGAGAGGGGGCGGGCGCGCACGTGCTTGGCGTGTGCCTGGGGGCACATGCCTTGCACGTGCGTTGGCTTTTTTAATTTTAATTTTTAAAAAAACAAATAATAAATATGTGAAAAATAGCTGACACGTGGTGACCTCTGGGGCTGCCACGTGTCAGCTTCAGAAAAATCAAAAAAGAATTGTTTTGTAAAATCAAAAAGAAATAGTAAATGACCTCGGATCGAAAAATTTTCTTCATGAAAGTTGCTCGTCTCGATGAGATCTACAACTTTAGACATGTCAAAGCCAAAATCGATCAAATGCACAAAGTGAATTTTCGGGGTATCCTATGTACATAGAATACCTAGATTTTTGGGTTTTCTAATTTTTTTGTCATTTTTAGACAAGATAAAAATCCGAAAAAAATACAGAAAAATCAAAGATCAATAAAGGTACCTAAATCTAATTTTTTTTATTCTATTGATAAAGAAAATATGTACATAAAATACGGCTCAAAAAACCGCTAAAATACACAATGTACAAAAGAGGCACACAACCCAACTTTCACATACGAGCTCCGATTCTCTTGAACTTGGTCTTGTTTTGAAGGTAATTGAATGTGTATGAGTTCAAAGGTGAGTAGGATCAAATCGGACACTGGATGGGGAAGATATGTGGCTTTTAGTCCGAAAATCCTGAAACTAGGGTTTGGGTTTTTGGTCCACTTAACAGGGTTAGTATTTTTTTTATATTTTTTATTTATTCTTGTTAGTGATATGTACACAATGGAGGTGGTTTTATGTCATTCGGAGTTAGCATGGAGGAGTTAAAGAATCCGGTAAATTAGGCTATTTACAGGTCAATTGTGGCTTGGATTTTTTGGTTTCTTATTTTGTGCAAACATAATGGCTAAAATGCAGTTCTTATGAAAACATGAATGAATGCTAATTATGCAGAATAAATGCAGAAATGCTATTGATTTTGTGCGATCTGAGCTTAATTAATGAGATTTAGAGTGATGAATCCGAGATTCATCATCCCCCCTATACTTAAACCATGCTCGTCCCTGAGCATCAAAAAGTGCCATGAAGTGAAATGAGATTGGGTTCTATACCAAGACCATGAGCTAAAGGTGACAGTGAAATAAACTCGACCTTTGGATTAATAGTGTGGCGGAACTTCTGTGAGACTTAGAATTTTAAAATCAACAGCCTTCAAGTTCTACACATCATTGTCACAGTTTCGGCTCAGAAGTCATCTTAGATCAATCCTCTTCCCAAAGTATACCCTATGAACATTGAACAACCGACTCATGTGTGTGAAGATTTTTAGCTCTTCCCATTCAGAATGTCGGACTACCATGCTCCTCTCCTCTCCACTAACTCGTCCTCGGGGAGTCAGGTATTTCCTTCTAAGGTCTGTCACGCGGTGTTCACAATCGAATGAGGGAGAAGTTAGAAGAAAGAGAAAAGAACTAGAGGTGGCCAGTTTAGTCACCTCTCCTTGTGAAGATGGCCAGTGTAGCTGAATCTCCACCAAGATCTGTAGGTTTTCTTGAAGCTTGGACCTTTTTGGTCAGATTTTATTTGGTAGTTGCTTCTTTGTATTTGTAATTTTTGGTTGTTCTGCTTGGATCTTGTTGTGCCCCTACGGATAAAGAATCTTTTTGTTCCGTATATTTTTTTGGGGTCTTAGCAAAAATTGTGCCCAGTCGTCCAAAACTTTTCCGAAGCTTTATTTCAACCCGTACTCCGGTCATTAGATTTCCACACTACTAGAAAAGAGACTTACACAGTCTTCCAACATCCTGTCTGAGTTTAGCTAAGTACATAGTGCGAGAGTACAAATTAATTCCCTATTCCAGAGTTGTACCCAGAATGAAGAGACCAGGTTAGACACTAAGAGTCAAACGCTGCACATTGTCATGTGGAACTTAAAGAATTAAGTCAAAAGACCTGAAGCTCTTAAAATCCTATTTCTCGGTGAAGTTCCTCTGGAAATTAGGTGGATTAAGGTCAAGTCCAGACCACTCTCGGTTTCGGCTCATAACTTGGTTCAGAACCTAATGACTTTTCACAGGGGCAAATGAATGCAATGCTGGATGCAGTGCTGGTGTGTGAAATGCAGACACTTTTTTTATTGTTTTCAAATTAGTACCCACCCCATAAATACATATAGACTTACACGAAAGTACGAGATATGGGTAAAATATATACAAAGTATATATACAGACCCCCCCTATACTTAGCGAGTGTTGTGTCCTCAGAGCACAAGGAGCGTAAAGAAGACATAGCTCGGGCTAAGCGTAAGAGAGTGAAAAAAATGAAAAGAAAAATGAAGCGGTCGGGATATGTGAATGAGGAGAGTATAGATAGGTGGATTTCGGTTCCCCCTATACTTAGGCTCTGATCAGCCTAAGTACGAAAGGAGGGTGGAAATGGAGCGATCGGGAGAAGGAGAAGGATGGTATGTATAGATGGCATCGGTCCCCCTATACTTAGGCCTTGGCCTAAGTAGAGGAAGAAGCTGTACAAGGAGACCGATGTGGTCGGGAGGGAGGGTGGCTAGCCGATGATTAAGGCGGTTTTCTGCTGATCTTTTTGTGAGCCTGCGGTGGGAGATTGTAATGAGATGGAGATGAAGCATATGATTCCCAACTATGATCAGTGTCATCCTTAGAAGAATCATGATGGATAATAGATGAAGTGTTTGAGTCAGATGAAAGATATCCATCATCAGAGTTATCCTCAGAGGAATAGTATTTGAAAGTGGACATACTCCAAGTATTCTGGTCTTTTTGTTTCTTCAGTTGTTTCCTCAGAATTTGTTCCTTCTTGTGGTCAATCGGTTTGTCCTCAGATGGATATTCAGAAGCACCGATTTCAGTCAGCTTATACGAAATAATTCCGGTGTACTTGAAGAGGTCAGGAGCATCAGCTTTGGATGAATAGTAGTTAGGAACGGGAGTTGTCCAACGAGAATTGACATTTGGATCCTTGCGAAGATATGGCTTTAGGGCTGTCGAACAAACTTCACTCTTATAGACTACCTTTTCCGGACCTGATGAGGGATCATCAACTGATTCCTATTCTGAAAGGTCAAAGGTCACTCTCTTTTTCTTTCTTCGTGAAGGTGTCGGATCACTTGAGTATCCAGATGAATAGCCATTAGAGTTCTTCTCCTTGGTCGGTTTGCATTTTGTTGATTTATTCATGGTCTTCTGAATGTTGGTGCACTCTCGATTTGGGATGATTTGGTCCAGGTATTCAGAGAATGTTGCTCGAGGGTGCGACCATGCATATGTCTCAGGATCGTAGTAGAAGGATTTGTCTATTTTGAGATCCGTGGGAATTGAAATGCTGGGGAGAGTCTCTAAACCAATAGTCTCATCAACAACTGCTATCTCAGGTATAGTATCGAGGTAGGGCTCTTCTACTGTTTCATGGTTGTGGTTGTCGGGGACTTCGTGGGTTTCCTTAGAAGATCGTGGTTCCTCAAAGACAGGGTCAGATCTAAGTGCTTCCAATGCTGTAAAATTGATTTCCCGAGTCTCTTAATCAATAATTGACTTGATCAATGCCAAGAGTGGGTTTCCGAAAATGATTGGAGACTGGGTGAATTCTCCTTAATGCTCAATATCAATGATCGTGAATTCTACTTTGAGCGGAGCATCTTGGAATTTCATGATGACAGAAATGATTCCTCTCGGCCGCTTTATAGATCGGTCCGCCAATTGAACAATCTCTCGTATCTTTCGAATCGGTCCGAGTTTGAGTTCATGGAATACATAGGTCGGGAGGATATTAATCGGTGAATCGTCATCAATCCGAGCATGGGTGAAAATTGTGTCTTTAATTTCACAGTCAAATCTGGGCAACTGTTTCACTATGCGGCTCTTGGTTTTTCTCCTCAAAACAAGGAGGAGGCCATTGACAAGATATGTCTCTCTGTCTTGGTTCTAATCCTGCCTGACTTTTTCTTAGTTAATTTGTCCATTATAAATCTTTTAATGTCGGGGAAGTGTTCAATGGCTTGTAGAAAGGGAAGTTCAAAAATCAATTTCTTTCCTAGTGCTTCCCGTAAAGCAGGATCCAAATTCTTCAAATCTTATTCAGTTTCAATTTTTATATATTTTTCGAGATTTTTAATTTTTTTGTGATTTTCGAATATTCCGATTTTTTAGTATTTTCCGTGTGGTGTGGTGATGTGGTGTGTTCTTCAAATAAGCAGGGGCTGTGATGTTCAGAGGCATAGTCATTTTTAGGGGAATAATATGCAGATGTGTCGTTCACAGAATCATCCCTAGGTTTTTGAACATCCTCGAAATTGTCAAAATGAGATCCAATCATTTCCTCATTCATTTTTATGTCCGAGCTCCCATAAAGTGAAATTAATCGGTCGGTGAATTTTTGAAATCTATCCTCTATTGAATTAAATCTCTTATTTATCCTCGAAATATCATCTTTAAAATTTGGTTCATGATCAATCATGGGAGCAGTCGGTGTGTGTTCAATAATTTCATCTTCCATTTTCTCGTTTGTGCTGAGAGGAGAATTTCTTGGAATATCCGACATATTATTTTCAGAAAATTTTTCCTCAAAAATTATGGAAGGAGGTTGCTCATATGGTCCAGGCATGTGTATTTGATCTGAGTGGAGTCCAATCCTTTGATCATGATTGGTCAGACCTTGATATTGTGGAGTTAGCATACAGGGTTTATGTGTTTCTAGGAGATCAGTCCAGTCCTCTGTATGAGTATCATGTCTGACGAGGGGTCTATTATGATCAATCCAACGTCGATGATCATTCAGTGCATGTATTTCTATCTGGGTTTGGTTTCTTTTCCAGTCATGATACTCAAAGGGATTTTGATTTTGAAATGTTTCGTTGGCGAGAAACTGAGAATAAGGCGGTTCTGTCCAAGGTGGTAGATGGTCAGGTGTGGTTGGATGAGTTCGAATAGAAATTCAATGAGGAGGTTGAATTCATATGCGGGTGAAAGTCTTCTGCCGATGTTGGAGGATTATTGAAAGAAGAGGATTTGGTTGGTTTGGGCCTAACCGAGATAAATTCATTTTCATAGTATAGCTCTGATGGGTGTTCGGTCATTTTTGAAAGGAATGGGGGTTGGATCTGTGAGAGTTTTTGGACAAGAGTTCCATTATCAAGAAAAGAGGAGAGATGATTGCACGGGATAGTCAAGAGAAATCAAATGTGCGGCTATTGATCTTGAAATCGGTTCACACACACCAATGCAAACACAATTCAAACCCCGGATTCACCAACTCTAACAATGAAGCCGTAAAAGTTCGGCTATTATCTTTTCAATTTTAATTGGTGGTAAATCAATCTTGGCAAACAAATTAGCGAAGTGTTAGGTGCTGAAATTTCGGATTTGGGCTCTAGCCTTAAGTGTCGTCTCTCGCTCACTCAAAAAAATAGAAACATCCAAGGTCGGGGTTGCTCTCCCGCACAAATTCTTGATTTTATGGGTTATTTTGAAATCGGCTATATTAAGCAGTCCCATTTTTTATTAGGTGATCACTGAAGAATTTAAATGAGCACAAATACACGTCTACCGTCCAGTCCTAATTTCCTTTAGAATTATGTGATAAAACAAGAGGGAGAAATTCGGGAAAAGCCGATGCATGCGAAAACGATGATGTATGCTCAGTTAGAAGACATACAGTGCTTCCTCACAATCTCCATGTGGGATGCAATACAGAATTGAAAAATTACTCTAAATGAGTGCAAGCCGATGAAAAACCGCACCTAAGCAGAAAGTTCTTTTAGTTGGGAAGAATTGAGTAAAATTTGGCTAAGTTGAATGATATATGTGTGTCTCAGTTAATAGTGCAGTGTGGCTTAAGATCCTATGAGCAAAATCAAAAAATAAAAATGCTTTGAGAGCCGTATGTGCAGGTCTATCCTAATCGCCACTCAAGTCGGGCCCCACCCTTACTGGAGAGTGAAACAGGCCACGACACACCACAGAAAAGTTCAGAGTCTTTTTACACACGCGAGAGTCCAAACGGACACCACTATAAATGAGCAGAAATTAAAATTTGCAGAAATTTAAAACCTAGACTCTACGCTCTCTCACGACTCGACTCGATCTTAAATTTATTGCATCTTTTTCGGAAGTCGGTGAAGATACGTCGATTTCTTGAAAAACCGCTCCACGTGCACCGGGTACCACTCAAGAAAAATAAGAGAGAAGATGTAAGAGAGTGACTCAAAAAAATAATAAAATAAAAGGAATAAATGCTGAAAATAAAAAATTATGGGATTTACAATGACAAATTCAGGGGTCAGACTACCCGAATGTGGAAAACCGAACAAAAATTTTCAAAACAAGAATCTAAGCCGTTTGCCTCTCGGGCAACGGCGCCATCTGATGGTTCCAAATTCGCACGTGTTAAGAGGTTGTTTTTATCTTCGTGTGTGAAAATAAAAATGTGTTGTTCGTTGTAGGCGGCGATCGGAAACGGTCAAGAAATAACCACAAATTTTATTCAATTTCAATCAAGTGGTTTAATGTTTATTTTACTTGGGTAAGTCCCAAGGTCGATCACACGGAGGCAAAGGAACAACCTAGAATTATGTCTATCAAGATTCGTGCACGGTTTTCGAGGCGGTCTTTTTTTGGAATTTTTAATGCAAATAAGGGATGCAAGATGCGGTTTTGGCTTATTTTAGGGACTAAAATGCAAATTACAATCAAACAATGTTCGAAAAATATGAAACTTGGCCATAATGTAAATGATGATGAAATGAATGCTCTGTAATATTTTTGGAATTTTTGGATAGAATATGAATTTTTTATGGATTTTTTTAAATGCAAACAAGATGATTTTCACTATTTAATTATAATAAATATTAAACCTTTTTATTTCCAAGAAATAAAATTATCTAAGATCTATCACTGGGTAATGGAATTAGAAAAATCCTAAACCTCGAAAATGTAGAGTTTAATACCTATTAAAAATTAAACAATAAAATATACAAAATGATTTTTACAGAGCAAATTATGCATGCAAATGCAAATCTTTTTGGGTACAATGTCTATCACAATTAACTCTACGATGTATGATTTTTCAGGGATTTTTAGAGCAACGGTTAATCAACTATGAATTTCAGAGCGCAAATTGGGCAAAATATGCTAATATCCACCAAACATTTAATTATTAATTAACCACTGATCACAAAAATGTCTACAAGATGTCAGAATGTAGAGAATTGATTAATAAACATCATGCTAATTTTTAATAAATAAAATGATATAGAGAGAAGGTTTAAAATAGAGGAGGAACACAAGGGTATGTTTGCAATAAATATAAATAAATAAAATATGCAAAAGGGCATAGATGTAATTACCGAAACTCAGGGGGGAATTCTTGCAATTTTTTCAAGAGGCACGTGCGCTGGCTTGGGTGGACTGATGCGCAATTAGAGGAAGCTCCAGGGGGCGGTCTGCAAATGACCCACGCGGTCACGTGCTAGGCACGTGACCCGTGGGGATGGAGTTGGGCGTTCCCCACGCACGTGCTGGCACGTGCTGGGGCCTCGGGCTACGTGCCCAGCCACTGGCGGTCTGGCGAGGTGGAGTAGGGTCTCTTGCCCGGCGGCTAGAGGCGGTGGTTGGCGGCCGAGGGAGAGACTTGGAGGCGGCGGTTATTGGTGGAGGGAGGCCGGAGCGAATGCGCCTGGAGCTGTTCGTCTAGGCGGAGGGGCGGAGGTGGCCCGCTGCTGGTGCTAGAGTCGTTGATGACGGTGGCGCGTGAAGCGATGATGTCGGTGACGACCGGTGGAGTTGAAGACGAGCGGCGGAGAAGATGCGAGGCGGAGTGTGGCTGGAGGAGCTATGTTGATGGAGATGAAGGCGTCGTCGTTGAAGACGATGGCTGACGTCATCGTCGTTGGGCGGAACGGTCGAAGATGAAGGTTTGAGCTGGATGAGGCATTGTCGCAGGCGAAGTTGTTGTCGGAGGAGATGATCATTGACGCGTGGCGGAGTTGCTAACTGGAGATGTCGTAGGGTGAAGATGAGGCGTACGGTGGTTGGCGAAGAACGACGAAGGCTAGCTGGAGTCGTCGATGACGGTGGTGCGTGATGTCGGTGATGGTCGATGGAGTTGATAACTGGTGGCGGAGGAGAACGGCGAAGACGTGGGCTCGACAAGAAGCTCGGAGCTGGAGCAGTAATGGCGGAGAGAGGCCGCGCTGCAACGAGGAACGGCGGGCACCCTCGGATCTCGCCAGCGAGGCCTCGGCGGAGCTATCACCTTCGTTGAAGCACCCAGCGGCGGATGAGGGGAATAGTGGCGGTCGTGGTCTTTAAATTGGGGAGAGATGAGAGGGGTCGGTGATGGAAGTTGCGAGACGAACGGCGCGAGATGCGGAGGAGGTTGGCGGCGAGAGAGAGACGCGGAGGCGGCGGTTAGCGTCGAATGCGGGGGCGGCATCGGTGAGGATTACGAAGTAGTTTGGGAGAAGATGAAGGCCAACGGCCGTTCGATCGGTCGCTGATCGATCGGCCGCGGAGGGGCCACGTGGCGCGTAGTGAGAGAGGGGGCGGGCGCGCACATGCTTGGTGCGTGCCTGGGGGCACGTGCCTTACACGTGCGTTGGCTTTTTTTAATTTTAATTTTTTAAAAATATGAATAATAAATATGCGAAAAATAGCTGACACATGGCGGCCTCTGGGGCTACCACGTGTCAGCTCCAGAAAAATCAAAAAAAATTGTTTTGTAAAATAAAAAAGAAATAGTAAATGACCTCGGATCAAAAAAGTTTCTTCATGAAAGTTGCTCGTCTCAATGACATCTACAACTTTCATGAAGACATTAAAGCCAAAATCTATCAAATGCACAAAGTGAGTTTTTGGGGTATCCTATGTACATAGAATACCTAGATTTTTGGGTTTTCTAATTTTTTTGACATTTTTAAACAAGATAAAAATACGAAAAAAATATAGAAAAATCAAAGATCAATAAAGATACCTAAATCTATTTTTTTATTTTTATTGATAAAGAAAATATGTACATAAAATACGGGTCAAAAAACCACTAAAATACACAATGTACAAAAGTGGCTTAAAACCCAACTTTCACATACGAGCTCCGATTCTCTTGAACTTGGTCTTGTTTTGAAGGTAATTGAATGTATATGAGTTAAAAAGTGAGTAGGATCAAAACGGACACTGGATGGGGAAGATATGTGGCTTTTAGTCTGAAAATCCTGAAACTAGGGTTTGGGTTTTTGGTCCACTTAACAGGGTTGGTGATTTTTTTGTATTTTTTATTTATTCTTGTTAGTGATATGTACATAGTGGAGGTGGTTTTGTGTCATTCGGAGTTAGCATGGAGGAGTTAAAGAATCCGGGAAATTAGGCTATTTACAGGTCAACTGTGGCTTGGATTTTTTGGTTTCTTATTTTGTGCAAACATAATGGCTAAAATGCAATTCTTATGAAAAAATGCATGAATGCTAATTATGCAGAATAAATGCAGAAATGCTTTTGATTTTGCGGGATCTGAGCTTAATTAATGAGATTTAGAGTGATGAATCCGAGATTCATCATCCCCTATACTTAAACCATGCTCGTCCCTGAGCATCAAAAAAATGCCATGAAGTGAAATGAGATTGGGTTCTATACCAAGACCATGAGCTGAAGGTGACAGTGAAACTAAACTCGACCTTTGGATTAATAGTGTGGCGGGACTTCTATGAGACTTAGAATTTTAAAATCAACAGCCTTCAAGTTCTACACATCATTGTCACAGTTTCGGCTCAGAAGCCATCTTAGATCAATCCTCTTCCCAAAGTATACCCTATGAACATTGAACAACCAACTCGTGTGTGAAGATTTTTAGCTCTTCCCATTCAGAATGCCGGACTACCATGCTCCTCTCCTCTCCAGTAACTCATCCTCAGAGAGTCAGGTATTTCCTTCTAAGGTCTGTCGCGTTGTGTTCACAATTGAATGAGGGAGAAGTTAGAAGAAAGAGAAAAGAACTGGAGGGTGGCCAGTATAGTCACCTCTCCTTGTGAAGATGGCCAGTGTAGCCGAGTCTCCACCAAGATCTGCAGGTTTTCTTGAAGCTTGGACCTTTTTGGTCGGATTTTATTTGGTAGTTGCTTCTTTGTATTTGTAATTTTTGATGGTTCTGCTTGGATCTTGTTGTGCCCCTACGTATATAGAATCTTTTTGTTCTGTACATTTTTTTGGGGTCTTAGAAAAAATTGTGCACAGCCGTCCATCCCTTTTCTGAAGCTTTATTTCAACTCATACTCCGGTCTTTAGATTTCCACGCTACCAGAAAAGGGACTTACATAGTCTTCCAACATCCCGTCTGAGTTGAGCTAAGTGCATAGTGCGAGAGTACAAATTAATTCCCTATTCCAGAGTTGTACCCAGAATGAAGAGACCATGTTAGACACTAAGAGTCAAACATTGCACATTGTCATGTGGAACTTAAAGAATAAAGTCAAAAGACCTGAAGCTCTTAAAATCCTATTTCTCGGTGAAGTTCCTCTGGAAATTAGGTGGATTAAGGTCAAGTCCATACCACTCTCGGTTTCGGCTCATAACTTGGTTCAGAACCTAATGACTTTTCACAGGTGCAAATGAATGCGATGCTGGATGAAGTGCAGGTGTGTGAAATGCGGACACTTTTTTTTATTGTTTTCAAATTAGTACCCACCCTGTAAATGCATATAGACTTACGCGAAAGTACAAGATATGGGTAAAATATATACAAAGTATATGTACAGACCCCCCTATACTTAGCGAGTGATGTGTCCTCAAAGCACAAGGAGCGTAAAGAAGACATAGCTAGGGCTAAGCGTAAGAGAGTGAAAAAAATGAAAAGAAAAATGAAGCGGTCGGGATATGTGAATGAGGAGAGTATAGACAGGTGGATTTCGGTTTCCCCTATACTTAGGCTCTGATCAGCCTAAATACGAAAGGAGGGTGGAAATGGATCAATCGGGAGAAGGAGAAGGATGGTATGTATAGATGGCATCGCCCCCCCCCCCCCCCCCCCCCGATACTTAGGCCTTGGCCTAAGTAGAGGAAGAAGCTATACAAGGAGACAGATGTGGTCGGGAGGGAGGGTGGCTAGCCGATGATTAAGGCGGATTTCGGCTGATCTTTTTGTGACCCTGTGGTAGGAGATCGTGATGAGATGGAGATGAAGCATATGATTCCCAACTATGATCAGTGTCATCCTCAGAAGAATCATGATGGATAATAGATGAAGTGTTTGAGTCAGATGAAAGATATCCATCATCAAAGTTATCCTTAGAGGAATAGTATTTGAAAGTGGACATACTCCAAGTATTCTAGTCTTTTTGTTTCTTCAGTTGTTTCCTCAGAATTCGTTCCTTCTTGTGGTCAATCGGTTTGTCCTCGGATGAATACTCAGAAGCACCGGTTTCAGTCGGCTCATACGAAATAATTCCAGTGTACTTGAAGAGGCCAGGAGCATCAGCTTTGGATGAATAGTAGTTAGGAACGGAAGTTGTCCAACGAGAATTGAATTTTGGATCCTTGTGAAGATATGGCTTTAGGGCTACCGAACAAACTTCACTCATGTAGACTACCTTTTCCAGATCTGATGTGGGATCATCAATTGATTCCTCTTCCGAAAGGTCAAAGGTCACTCTCTTTTTCTTTCTTCGTGAAGGTGTCGGATTACTTGAGTATCCAGATGAATAGCCATTAGAGTTCTCCTCCTTGGTCGATTTGCATTTTGTTGATTTATTCTTGGTCTTTTGAATGTTGGTGCACTCTCGATTTGGGATGATTTGGTCCAGGTATTCAGAGAATGTTGCTCCAGGGTGCGTCCATGCATATGTCTCAGGATCGTAGTAGAAGGATTTGTCTATTTTGAGATTCGCAGGACTTGAAATGTTGGGGAGAGTCTCTAAACCAACACTCTCATCAACAACCGCTATCTCAGGTGTAGTATCGAGGTAGGGCTCTTCTACCGTTTCATGGTTGCGGTTGTCGTGGACTTCGTGGGTTTCCTCAGAAGATCAAGGTTCCTCAAAGACAGGGTCAGATCTAAGTGCTTCCAATGCTGTGAAATTGATTTCCCGAGTCTTACAATCAATAATTGCCTTGGCCAATGACAAGAATGGCTTTCCAAGAATGATTGGAGACTGAGTGAATTCTCCTTGATACTCAATATCAATGATCGTGAATTCTACTTTGAGCGGAGCACCTTGGAATTTCATGATGACAGAAATGATTCCTCTCGGTCGCTTTATAGATCGGTTGCCAATTGAACAATCTCTCATATCTTTCGAATCGGTCCGAGTTTGAGTTTATGGAATACAGAGGTCGGGAGGATATTAATCGGTGAATCGTCATCAATTCGAGCATGGGTGAAAATTGTGTCTTCGATTTCACAGTTAAATCTGGGCAACTGTTTCACTATGCGGCTTTTGGTTTTTCTCCTCAACACCAAGGAGGAGGCCATTGACAAGATATATCTCTCTGTCTTGGTTCTAATCCTGCCCGACTTTTTCTTAGTTAATTTATCCATTATAAATCTTTTAAGGTCGGGGAAGTGTTCAATGGCCTGTAGAAAGGGAAGTTCAAAAATCAATTTCTTTCCTAGTGCATCTCGTAAAGCAGGATCCAAATTCTTAAAATCTTCTTCAGTTTTAATTTTTATGTATTTTTCGAGATTTTTAATTTTTTGTGATTTTCGAATATTCCGATTTTTTTGGTATTTTCATAGTGGTGTGGTGATGTGTGTTCTTCAGATAAGCAGGGGCTGTGATGTTCAGAGGCATAGTCATTTTTAGGGGAATAATATGTAGAAGTGTCGTTCACAGAATCATCCCTAGGTTTTTGAACATCCTCAAAACTGTCAAAATGAGATCCAATCATTTCCTCATTCATTTTTATGTCCGAGCTCCCATAGAGTGAAATTAATCGGTCGGTGAATTTTTTAAATCTATCCTCTATTGAATTAAATCTCTTATTTATCCTCGAAATATCATCCTCAAAATTTAATTCATGATCAATCATGGGAGCAGTCGGTGTGTGTTCAATAATTTCATCTTCCATTTTCTCGTTTGTGCTGAGAGGAGAATTTCTTGGAATATCCATCATATTATTTTCTGAAAATTTTTCCTCAAAAATTATGGAAGGAGGCTGCTCATATGATCCAGGCATGTGTATTTGATCTGAGTGGAGTCCAATCCTTTGATCATGATTGGTCAGACCTTGATATTGTGGAGTTAGCATACAGGGTTTATGTGTTTCTAGGAGGTCAGTCCAGTCCTCTATATGAGTATCATGTCTGACGAGGGGTCTATTATGATCAATCCAACGCCGATGATCATTTAGTGCATGTCTTTCCATCTGGGTTTGGTTTCTTTGCCAGTCATGAGACTCAAAGGGATTTTGATTTTGAAATGTCTCGTTGGCGAGAAACTGAGAATAAGGCGGTTCAGTCCAAGATGGTAGATGGTCTGGTGTGGTTGGATGATTCGAATAGAAATTCAATGAGGAGGTTGAATTCATCCGCGGGTGAAAGTCTTCTACGAATGTTGGAGGATTATTGAAAAAAGAGGATTTGGTTGGTTTGGTCCTAACTAAGATAAATTCATTTTCATAGTATAGCTATGATGGGTGTTCGGTCATTTTTGAAAGGAATGGGGGTTGGATTTGCGAGGGTTTTTGGACAAGAGTTCCATTATCAAGAAAAGAGGTGAGATGACTGCACGGGATAGTCAAGAGAAATCAAATGTACGGCTATTGATCTTGAAATCGGTTCACGCACACCAATGCAAACACAATTCAAACCCCGGGTTCACCAACTCACACAATGAAGAAATAAGAGTTCGGCTATTATCTTTTCAATTTTAATTGGTGGTAAATCAATCTTGGCAAATAAATTAGCGAGCTGTTAGGTGCCGAAATTTTGGATTTGGGCTCTAGCCTTAAGTGTCGTCTCTCGCTCACTCAAAAAAATAGAAACATTCAAGGTCGGGTTGCTCTCCCGCAGAAATTCTTGATTTTATGGGTTATTTTGAAATCGGCTATATTTAGCAGTCCCAATTTTTATTAGGTGATCACTGAAGAATTTAAATGAGCACAAATACACGTCTACCGTCCAGTCCCAATTTCCTTTAGAATTATGTGATAAAACAAGAGGGAGAAATTTGGGAAAAGCCGATGCACGCGAAAACAATGATGTATGTTTAGTTAGAAGACTTACAGTGCTTCCTCGCAATCTCCATGTGGGATGCAATGTAGAATTGAAAAATTACTCTAAATGAGTGCAATCCGATGAAAAATCGCACCTAAGCAGAAAGTTCTGTTAGCTGGGAAGAATTGAGTTAAATTTGGCTAAGTTGAACGATCTCAGTTCATAGTGCAGTGTGGCTTAAGATCCTACGAGCAAAATCAAAAAATAAAAATGCTCTGAGAGTCGTATGTGCAGGTCTATCCTAATCGCCACTCAAGTCGGATCCACCCTCACCGGAGAGTGAAACAGGTCACGACACACCACAGAAAAGTTCAGAGTCTTTTTACACACGCGAGAGTCCAAACGGACACCGCTATAAATGAGCATAAATTAAAATTTGCAGAAATTTTAAACCTAGACTCTACGCTCTCTCACAACTCGATCTTAAATTTATTGCGGCTTTTTCGGAAGTCGGTGAAGATGAGTCGGTTTCATGAAAAACCGCTCCACGTACGCCGGGTACCTCGCAAGAAAAATAAGAGAGAAGATGTAAGAGAGTGACTCAAAAAAATAATAAAATAAAAGGTATAAATGCTGAAAATAAAAAATTATGGGATTTACATTGACAAATTCGGGGGTCAGACTACCCGAATGCGGAAAATCGAACAAAAATTTTCAGAACAAGAATCTAAGATGTTTGCCTCCCCGGCAATGGCGCCATCTGACGGTTCTGGATTCGCACGTGTTAAGAGATTGTTTTTATCTTCATGTGTGAAAATAAAAATGTGTCGTTCGTTGTAGGCGGCGATTGGAAACGGTCAAGAAATAACCACAAATTTTATTCAATTTCAATCAAGTGGTTTTATGTTTATTTTACTTGGGCAAGTCCCAAGGTCGATCACATGGAGGCAAATGAACAACCTAGAATTATGTCTATCAAGATTCGTGTACGGTTTTCGAGGCGGTCTTTTTTTTGGAATTTTTAATGCAAATAAGGGATGTAAGATGCGGTTTTGGCCTATTTTAGGGACTAAAATGCAAATTACGATCAAACAATATCTGAAAATATGAAACTTGGCCACAATGCAAACTGTGATGAAATGAATGCTCTGTAATTTTTTTGGAATTTTTGGATGGAATATGAATTTTTTATGGATTTTTAAATGCAAATAGGATGATTTTCATTATTTAATTATAATAAATATTAAACCTATTTATTTCCAAGAAATAAAATTATCTAAGATCTATTACTGGGTAATGGATCATAGAAAAATCCTAAACCTCGAAAATGTGGAGTTTAATACCTATTAAAAATTAAACAATGAAATATGCAAAATGTTTTTTACAAAGCAAATTATGCATGCAAATGTAAATCTTTTTGGGCACAATGTCTATCACAATTAACTCTACGATGTACAATTTTTTTGGGATTTTTAGAGAAACGGTTAATCAACTATGAATTTTAGAGCGCAAATTGGGCAAAATATGCTAATATCCACCAAACAATTAATTATCAATTAATCAATGATCACAAAAATGTCGACAAGATGTCAAAATGTAGAGAATTGATTAACAAACATCACGCTAATTTTTAATAAATAAAATGATATAGAGAGAAGGTTCAAAACAGAGGAGGAACATAGGGGTATGTTTGCAATAAATATAAAAAAAATATGCAAAAGGGCATAGATGTAATTACCGAAACTCAGGGGAAATTCTTGCAATTTTTTCAAGAGGCAGTTGCTGCGCACGTGCCCTTGGCTTGGGTGGACTGATGCGCAATTAGAGGAAACTCCAGGGGGCGGTCTGCAAATGACCCACGCGGTCACGTGCTAGGTACGTGACCCATGGGGATGGAGTTGGGCGTTCCCCACGCATGTGCTGGCACGTGCTAGGGCCTCGGGCTGCGTGCCTGGCCACTGGCGATCTGGCGAGGCAGAGGAGGGTCTCTTTCCCGGCGGCTGGAGGCGGTGGTTGGCGGCTGAGGGAGAGACGTGGAGGCGGCGGTTATTGGTGGAGGGAGACCGGAGTGAATGCGCCTGGAGTTGCTCGTCTAGGCGGAGGGGCGGAGGTGGCCCGCTGCTGGTGCTGGAGTCGTCGATGACGGTGGCGCGTGAAGCGTTGATGTCGGTGATGGCCGGTGGAGTTGAAGACGAGCAGCGGAGAAGATACGAGGCGGAGAGTGGCCGGAGGAGCTGTGTTAATGGAGATGAAGGCGTCGTCGTTGAAGACGACGCTTGATGTCGTCGTCGTTGGGCGGAACGGTCGAAGATGAAGGTTTGAGCTGGATGAGGCGTTGTCGCAGGCGAAGTTGTTGTCAGAGGAGATGATCGTCGACGCGCGGCGGAGTTGCTAACTGGAGATGTCGTAGGGTGAAGATGAGGCGTACGATGGTTGGCGGAGAACGACGAAGGCTGGCTGGAGTCGTCGATGACGGTGGCGCGTGATGTCGGTGACGGCCGGTGGAGTTGATAACTGGTGGCGGAGGAGAACGGCGAAGTCGTGGGCTCGACGAGAAGCTCGGAGCTGGAGCAGTAATGGCGGATAGAGGCCGCGCTGCGACGAGGGGCGGTGGGCACCCTCGGATCTCACCAGCGAGGCCTCGGCTGAGCTATCACCTTCGTTGAAGCACCCAGCGGTGGATGAGGGGAACAGTGGCGGCCGTGGTCTTTAAATAAGGGAGAGATGAGAGGGGTCGGCGATGGAAGTTGCGAGACGAACGGCGTGAGAAGCAGAGGAGGTTGGCGGCGAGAGAGAGAGAGAGAGCGAGACGTGGAGGCGGCGGTTAGCGTTGAATGCGGGGGCGGCATCAGTGAGGATTGTGGAGGTAGTTTGGGAGAAGACGAAGGCCAGCGGCCGTTCGATCGGTCGCTGATCGAACGGCTGCGGAGGTGCCACGTGGCGCATAGTGAGAGAGGGGGCGAGTGCGCACGTGCTTGGCGCGTGCCTGGGGGCACGTGCCTTGCACGGGCGTTGGCTTTTTTAATTTTAATTTTTTTTTAAAAATGAATAACAAATATGTGAAAAATAGCTGACACATGGCGGCCTCTGGGGCTGCCACGTATCAGCTCCAGAAAAATCGAAAAAGAATTATTTTGTAAAATCAAAAAAAAATAGTAAACGACCTCAGATCAAAAAAGTTTCTTCACAAAGGTTGCTCGTCTCGATGAGATCTACAACTTTCATGAAGACAAAAAAGCCAAAATCAATCAAATGCACAAAGTGAATTTTTGGGGTATCCTCTGTACATAGAATACCTAGATTTTTGGGTTTTCTAATTTTTTTGTCATTTTTAAACAAGATAAAAATCCAGAAAAAAATATAGAAAAATCAAAGATCAATAAAGATACCTAAATCTAATTTTTTGGATTTTTATTGACAAAGAAAATATGTACATAAAATACGGATCAAAAAACCGCTAAAATACACAATGTACAAAAGAGGCCCAAAACCCAACTTTCACATACGAGCTTCGATTCTCTTGAACTTGATCTTGTTTTGAAGGTAATTGAATGTGTATTATTTCAAAAGTAAGTAGGATCAAATCGAACACTGGATGGGGAAGATATGTGGCTTTTAGTCCGAAATCCTGAAACTAGGGTTTGGGTTTTTGGTCCACTTAACAGGGTTAGTGATTTTTTTTGTATTTTTTATTTATTCTTGTTAGTGATATGTACACAGTGGAGGTGGTGTCATTCGGAGTTAGCATGGAGAAATTAAAGAATCCGGGAAATTAGTCTATTTACATGTCAACTGTGGCTTGGATTTTTTGGTTTCTTATTTTGTGCAAACATAATGGCTAAAATGCAATTCTTATGAAAACATGCATGAATGCTAATTATGCAGAGTAAATGCAGAAATGCTGTTGATTTTGTGGGATCTGAGCTTAATTAATGAGATTTAGAGTGATGAATCTGAGATTCATCATAGACCTATTTGAAATAATTTTTATTTAGTGTGATTCTTCATTGTAGATTTATTAAGAATTATATACTTAGATTCACTCTATTTCATTAAAAACTAATAAAAAATCATATACTTCTAAAAATTTTAAAAAAATAATGGAATCTCATTTCATCATATTTGAGTTCCTGATCAAGTTTCATAGTTTGTGTATACTGTTTGCATGAAAAATTGCATAAAAACCTTAAAAAGAGTGTATATCATTGAACTAGGTTCACATGAAAAATACAAATTGCCTAATTTTATTTGATTTTGAACTAAAACTTAATTTGGCTAAGTTGCATATTTGCCTTAAGAATCAAGCTCATTCGCATTTTGCATTTGCATTTTTATTGCATAAAAACACCAATAAAATTCTCTTTAAAAACCGTGCACTAAGCGATCTGATTTGATACTTAAGTTGTTCCTTTTCCTCCTTGAGTTGACCATGGGACTTGCCTAGGTTAAAAATACATAAAACCGCACTTGATTTACTTGATTGATTTTATTATCGATATGGTTATTTTTTTATTGATCTAGATTGCCCGACTACAGCATAAAATCAACAAATTAACATAGGGTAATTCAGGCTCATCAAATGGCATCGTTGTTGGGGAGGCAAACGACTTAGCATCATTTTAGAGAACTTAGTGTTAGGTTTTCCACTCTTTCGGGTAGTCTGATTCCCGATCTCTTCTTGTGTATATTTCCTTAAATTTTTTGTGATTTTTTTCATTTATTTCTTTTCTCATTTTTGTTTATATATATATATATTACATCTCTCTGACATATATCTCTCTTTTTGTGCGAGGGCATGGTGGACTTGGAGTGGGCTTTCTTGAAGCCGGTGCATCTCGAAGTGCATTGGAGGCTGGTAATTTGCAAGCAAGTCAATTGTTGAGGCTCAAAAAGGACATTTTATTTGAGAGAGAGTTTTTTAATTCATTTGATTTTTTGTAATTAATTTGTAATAACTTAGGTAATTGCACATTTTCAGCAGATTCTGTTTGGGATCTCGCGTGTGTACCTTGGACATTGGACATTTTATTTTGTTGTGTATTGAGATCTGTTTCACTCTCCAGTGAGTGTGAGGCTCGATTTGAGTGGCTCGTAGGTTAGACCTACACTGGCATCTATTATAGATTTATTAAATCAATATTTGTGGGTGCTCGTAAAATCTTGGATCACACATTTTCACACATAACAAGATGCACCATAGATCATTCAATTTAGTCAAACTCAAATCCAATTCTTCCTGACTAATAGAACTTTCTTCTATGGGAGGGCATTTATTGGCTTACATTTCATTTCGAATATATTTTCAATTATCTGTCTTGCGTCCCACAAGAATATTGTGAGGAAGCACTACAAGTCTACTTAACTGGGCATACCATCATAGTTTTCATGTGCGTTGGCTTTTCTCTATTCCTCCTATTGATTTTCTCACATAAGTAAAAAAATGAATTGGGATCGAATGATAGATGTGATTATTTGGCTCATAATATATTTTGAGTGATAACCATATTTAAGATTAGGACTACTAAACAAGGCCGACTTAAATAAAAAGAAAAAAATCACCATGTGTTTTCAAGAGAGCAAACTCGTCATTGGACACAGGTACATATGTCCATACAAGAGTCGGTAAGGACGCAACCGCTAAGGATTAGAACCCAAATACCTGAACTTGTGATCTAAGCGCTTGGACTGACTCTTGAGTCCTATTATTGCTGCAAGCACTTGCCTTTGACCCTTAGAAGAAGTAGTCTTGCTTCAAGTTGGTGTGTTCCGCCGGCTCGAACACGAACTACCCTAGGAGACTGCATCCATGTGTAATGAACAAAAATTTATTTCATCACCAATAACAAAAATTGAAAAGATAATTGGCCAGACTTTTGCAGCCTTCACATCGTGTTAAGTTAATAAAACTAGGGTTTGCTCTTGCGTTTGCTTGTGTATCTGTTTGTGTGTTACTCTGTGTACTTGCACGTTTTCTACCTTGATCTGCTTTCATTTCATCTTTTTTCTTCAAATATGTTGGGATATTGGTAATTCTACTCATACCCCTTGAGTCACTTCTCCTCGACCATTTATTGCCCCTCTTATCCATCTCATGCTTCCATATTCCCTTCACCCCATTCCTCCTACGAAGTCGGAACTCTGACTGGCTTCTACACTTTTTTGAACCTCTCACCTAGCCCATATTTTCACAGTCTTGATCCACTTCCATCGTGGGCTGACTCACCATATTCACGATGCTTGCTGGAATCAAGGAACCATTTGAAGAGCAAGCTACTATTGAGACGGATGATTTGAAGAGTTACCTACCCCCACATACATCATTTGATTCTCATATGAATGTTGGGACATGCAAACTATTTACACATCCACATCCTGACTTGATAGTAGGTTATAACATGGTTGAACAAACACACCAAATGGAGAGGCCAGCTCTTTATAATCTTCCATACTTAATTGACCTTAGTAATCAAGCTCACATTGATCGTCCTTCATACCACCCATTCAGAGAGCCTTCACATACAGGGGATTGGACTCATGATCTCTATCTACAAACCCCATGTCTATTGACTCCACCACATGAGGCTCAGACCAGTTTTTTCCTACACGAATGGTCTATACTCGACCAAGCATTACATACCAGAGTCTAGGAATGTTGAGCATAAGACCTCAAGTTCTCAGCAATATCCTCCAACTGAACAGACTGCACCCATGATTTTTCGTGAGGAATTTTTGGAGATGACATTTCTAGGATTATTAGGACATATGAATTAATTGAGGATAAATTTAGAAATGTCTTCGATCAACTAATTTCATTGTATGCTAGCTCAGGTATGGAATTGGAGAATGAAATAAGCGGATTCAATGTTGAAAATCTAGAGAACCTAATGAAACACATACACTCTGTATAGTTGGAGTCCATTCTACCTCCCTCTTCTGCTTGTTGGACATGTGAGTGCAAGGCAAGCCATTATGCAATAAATGTTATTGCGAATATCATTCCCTAATCTGAAATGAACAATAATTAATTTGCATAATAGGCCCCTTAGTACAATTAGGGTTATGTACCATGGTCATCTTAATGATCATACAACTGTTGATTCAATTGTTGAATCATAGACGGTGATGCTTGGATGAATATCTAAAGTGTTAGATTGAGGACTCATAAAGCACCGTCAAATGATTGTTAAGAGAGGATCTCCAGCTTGAGAAGGAGATGAAAATCTAAACTCTAAAGGCTGATATCTAACCGACCTCTTGATGCAGGTCCTCTGCAAATGAATAGAGACTCGGAGGTGTTAGATAAGTTAGGTCAAAGAGATGACTTAGGGAGATTGAGATAACCAAAGACCTATGTTGTATGCTGTCACAATATAGGCAAACATCCTCTGATCGGAGACATATGTGTTACTATATGTCTGAGTATGTACCTTTGGCGAACAAATAGGTTGAACTAATTAAGGTCTATACACCGCGTGCTAGTGTACATGCAAGGGCATATGAGTAATACGATCTCTCAAAGGGATCGTACATGCTCATTTGTTGAACCAGAAGACATGAGCTCACTCATGATATATTGGTAAGAATCAAATTCCATTCAGGGTCATCTCACCTTGGAAGCTTGACTGAATTTGTAGTTTTTGATATATACTTTTGGAAAGTATATGATCAACACATGGGTATGATATATGCTTTTGGAAAGTATATGATCTATACCAACTCCCAATAGTCAAATGAGAAACTTAATGATAAAACCCTAAAGGTGACAGTCTAAGTAGATCTAAAACTTCGGGTTTAATTTTGTGTCTTCCAGTATGCAGGATGTACAAGTATTAGAAATACCTGAGGGTGATGTGATCATAAATGATGGTATAACCATGACGCTTCCATTCCTAGGGATTGATGAAACGAGTCTGGATTTTAGTGACTCCTCTCAGTAGAGAAGTGATCTGATCTTGGTCCAAATGCTGGACATTGATCTGAATGTGATTCAGATGCAATAAGAAGATTAGATTGGTGGTCTTGATTTAATCAAGCATCTATGAGAGGTCCACAAGATCTAGATTTGAGATGTGATCTCAATATGCAAGTTACTATACATGGAACAATACAATAGCCATGTCCTTGTCTCCAAGTATCCGTAGAGAAAGTGCATTATCATTGAAAGAGTTCAAGGATAATTTCACTATATATATGTATCCGAGCATTGAAAAATTGATAATTAAGTGTGATTTAATTATCGTGAATAATATGAATTTGATTCATATTATAAGGACAGTTATCTGATATAATTAAATATCAAAGATGTGAATGATATGAATGTGATTTATATTACTTGGGAAAATGAGAATAGAGATCCAATATGATTAAATGTGATTTAATTATCATAGATATGGATAATGTGGATAGCATAATCCACATTGATCATATATATTATAAATGTGATTTATAATGTATTACAGAGAGCTTGTTGTGATTTATATTTGTTGATTAGTTATTGATATAAATTGTATTCACATTGGATAATTAATTGAAATATAATTTATATTTTATTTTGGGTTGTGAATGTGATTCACATATTTCCAACGGCATGATTGCAATATTCACAAGATAATTTTGAATTGTTTTTGTGAGATAATTTATAACAAGTGTTGTTGTAAATCTTGGAAAATTCATGAGATAATGTAATCTCATGAATTGGAAGAAGATTGCCTCCTTCCAATTCAAGGAGGTGGACGGCCACCAAGTCCTAAAGGGATTGGGTGGTCGTCCCCCCTTTTTAGAGATGAGGGCAATCTCCTTCCTCATTAACTCCAAGATTATTTGCTTTAATTTGCAATTAATTTATATTGATTTATCAATATATATTTAAATTAAATTAAATTGATTGTTGTTGTGTTTTTACAATAAAATCATGGACATTGAAAGAAACACAAATCAATCTCATCCATTGATTTTGTGTTGTTAATGAATTGAGATCCATGAACTCCCAAAACCCTATATAAGAAGAGGCACCCCTTGCTCTTCAAGTCACAACATCAATAAGAGACACATCATATGCTCTCTCTCTCAGTCTCTACACATCCTATCTCTCCTTCTTTCTCAACATGTGGCTGTCCATATGTTGACCTAAAGAAGAACACTATCATCGCCATGTCATCATGGTGACGCTTCGACTACTTGTGAATCTCTGTCTCCTTCGGTGCGCCTCACTTGTGAAGAAGGTGTTGGATCTCGTGTGACGAGATCAGGAGATTCACCACTTTAATCATCAACATGGATTATGAGGAGCATGCATTTCATCAACATGCTCGCAAGCGTCTCCTCCGTCAGATCGGACTTGAGACAGGAGGTCTCTTTATTTAGAGACTCGATCGCAACCACACTTCAAGAGGTAAACCTAATACTTGTTTGTGGTTTAGATGAAATGATCTGAGAAGTGTTCTTGGATCATGTGCTATCATCGCATTAAAAATTTTTAAATTCTGCTGCCTCGAGCAACTAGTGTGACAAGTCGCTCCCGACCGCATACGATGTGATCCTCACGCTTCTGTGATGCGCTAAAGGATCTTCCCATATTCTTCACTACTAACCACTTACATTCCAAACTAGAGTTTATGCATCCCCCTGCTCCTCCGTCACCTATCAAAAACAATAAAAAAATTTGAAATTCAAAAAGATCAAAAAAAATTGAAAACCCATAAAATATAATAAAAAATGAAAATGAAAAACCTAAAAAATGAACCCTAGGGAAGTGATTGCTAAAGAATTAATTCTAGAGATTCCCTTAATAAAGGCCATATAATACTTCCCCGGCCTCAAAAGATTTATGAGAAGTAAATTGATGCCTAAGAGGTCGTGCAATAAGAGAACAAGGACAGAAAGACACATATTGTCTATGGCCACCTCCTTGGTGATGGGGAGAAAGACCAAAAGCCGCAGAGTGAAGCAATTACATAAGGTTTAATGTGAAATCAAAGACATTACCTTCACCCATGTTATAATCGATGATGACTCATCGATAAATATCCTCCCGACCTTCGCATTTAATAAGCTAAAACTAGGGCAAATCAAGAAGTCGAGAGAGATTGTTCAGCAGGCTAATCGATCTATAAAATGACTAAGAGAAATAATTTCAGTCATCATTACTTCTCAAGGTTCTCTACTCCAAGTAGACTTTATGATCATAAACATTGAGCATCGAGGAGAGTTCACCCAATCTTCACATATTTATGGGAAGCGGTTCTTAGCCTTGGCTAAGGCGACATAGATTGTGAGACTCGGGAGATTGACTTCATAGCATTGGGAGCACTCTGACCTCACCTATTCTTTGAGGATACACGATACTCTACGGTAACCCAAAAAGTCGATGATAGTCGTGGCCATCAAGAGGTCGATGAGTTCCACCTCTCTGCTACATCTGAGAAACCGACTGTCGAGCTGACCATTGGATAAAAACTCCCCACACATCCATGACTTCTGCTGCTTGCATCACCACCACTACGATAGCTTCAATAGAGGACTCACAACTTGAAGCTATCCATAAATCGGACACAATTTTTTTCTGACCATTTCAATGATCCGACACATGAAACTACCAATGCCAAGCCAACTAAGATCACTAGCACCTACCCGAGATGTGTGCTGACCCTACAGGAGTATGTTGCTCGCGAGAATCTTGAGGATCGGAAATTAATGATAAATAAAGTTGTTTCTATCCCAAAAATCTGTGACAAACAAATAAAAAAATTTTTGCTACTTATTAACCTGTATAGTAGACAGGGTCAAACTCAGGGAGGCTACAAATCTCGAGAGTTATTCAATTAATAGAAAATCAATTAAGATAAAAACATGAATCTCAAAGGATAACTATCCTTGGTTTTGTGATTTTTTATCTTTTTAATTTTTTTAATTTTTTTTATTTCTATTTTTTTGTGTTTTCTTATTTTCAAATTTTTAGTGATTTTGATTTTGTAATTTTTTTATTTTCAAAAAATAACACGGAGCAATTTTCACAAGGCCAAAAATACACACACCAACTCTTTTCGTAATTTTTTCAATTTATCAAAAATGCTTAGTAAAATTCAGAGAAAATATTTTTAGGTTTTAAAAGTTTTGAAATGTTTTTTGGGATTTTTTGTGGAATTTTCAGATGTTTCTGTATTTTTCTAAAAATCAAACAGGGGCAAAAATTAGAAATAATGCACAGCCTGGAGAAATTTGCAACTTAAAAATATTTTTATACCAAAAACTCCTGAAAACTATTTTTATGACAAAATAGAAGCAATTATCTACAAATAGGAATCGAAATCACTATTTTTGGATTTTTGTAGAATTTTCTATGATTTTTATAAGATTTTAAGTATTTTTCAATTTTTTGTGATTTTATAAATAATTAATGCACGAAATTTGCGTAGAAATTAAAAGACAATGAAATAAAACTATCCTATTTTTTAGAATTTTTGGAGATATTTTCAAATTTTTATTAATTTTTGAATTTCAAAAGGCGAAAAATGACATTTTTATTTTTTTAATAATAATGAATGATGATAAAATGCAATGAAGTTTTTATACTAGGAAGATAATATCATGAGGAGCATAGCATGAATTTTCAAGAATTTATTGACCAAAGAAAACATTTACTTCAATATGCAATGCAAGTAAAGTTAAATTCTGGAACCCAAGGACTGAAATGTAATTTTTCAAAAGTTTTACAATAATAATAACAAAAATAAAATCGATGGAGGAAATAGCAATTTACCCACGTAAAGGTGTGCTATGCACGTGATCTGTTAAAGCAGAGGGACGTTTATGCAATTTTGGAATCCTCCGGGGGCTGAAATGCAATTTGCCCACATGAAATAATAATCCCTAGGGATTCCTGTAGTTGTGCCTTCGTTCCCAAACAAGATGAAATAGGGGGTGGTGTCGTCGCCTAAGGGGGGAGAGATCGGCAGGAGTGGCAGGCTGGAGCGGGCCTCGGTTGCGGTGGCGTTCGGAGCGCGGGGCGCGGAGGGGGCCGTATGCACGGTCGCGTAGACTGGAGGGGTGGTGTGCTGGAGGTCGGGGGCTGTGCCGAGGTGGCACGTGCGCCTCTTGCAGTCAGGGGCGAGCGCTTGATGGTTCCTGCTATGGTGGAGGCACAGGAGGCGCCGGCGGCTAGTGGGCATCGCGGTGAATCGCTCGGCTGGAGACGCTAGGGGACGGCCGTGGAGGTCGGTGGTGCCACACTAGGCGAGATGGCGCTCGAGGGCTGCCGTTTGGGGGGGGGTGCCGCCTGGCATGGCGACTAGAGGTTGCACGGGTGAAGTGGCACGGCTGCTCTGCCTAGTCTGGGTGGGGGCGGCTGCACGGGGTGATGGAGCGCGCCTAGAGCACGGTGTTGCTGGCCGAGCGGTCGGCTAGTCGCCTGTTGGTTGAGTTTTTTGTAATTTTTTTATATGTAAACAGTCATAATAATAAAAAAAAATTTTTTTTTTGTAAATCCGAAAGATAGGAACAGAAAATAAGATATGTGTTTTTTTATTTTATTATTTATTTTTTTATTTTTTTAATGATCCTACAAAACAAACATAAGAGAAAACAAATATTTTTTGTATTATTTTTTATTTATTTACAAATCAGAAAATGAACTGGGATCCAGCAAAAATGAAAGGATTGGATCCGATTCTCCGACCACCGTACGTGGTCGGAGTTGATAGATCGTGGAAGATAGAAAAGAACGCGTGGAGATCGAGGAGTGAGATGAAAAAAATCGAGTCAGTGGCAGATCAAATCATGATGAAATATTTTTTTCTAAAATTTAGAAAAAAAATGAGATGACTATGAAATAACAATGTGACAAAATAAAACTACGATTAACCTAGATAAAAAATGAAGAAATAACGATGGATCTCACCTTAGGAGCGAAAATAATGATCGCGATCGCCTCTACGAGGCCGATGCACTGTCACCGAACGGCTCGGAGGCTAGGCACCTTTCTCGATGAAAATTTCTCTCAGAGATCGGACTCCTCTCCCAAAGACTGATCAAGTTGGAATGAGGGAGAAGGAGCCATATAAATAGAAAAGATAATGGAGATGAAATTTGAATTTTTGGCTTTTTGGATGAAGATAAGAGATAAAATTGGAATGAGATTGAGATAGAAAGATAAGTGTCAAAATATTTACAAAAATTAATTTTTTTTGAATTTTTGTCACTTTATTTATTGGAAAATTAAAAGTTATTTTTTTTATTTTTTGTGGAATTTAGTTAAGAAAATTAAATATATACATATGTTATATACATATATAACAATATATACATGGGTAATTGAGCAATTTTGCTTTTTTTGAAATGTTTTATTATTATTGATTTAAATAATTAGTAGAAAAATATACAAGTATATACAAATACATTATGTACAAACTACATAGGAAAATTGCATAAACCACCCCAAAAAACCGACTTTTCAACCATAATTTAGAATCCAATGGAAGTGAGTGGTTCAATTTGAGTTCATATGGAGCAGGAATTGGTCTTTCAATTAGTGCTTAGTGGCTTTTTCCAAGTGTGGTTGCTTTTATTCTGTACTTGATTTAATTGTGTAATTATTTTTATTAAGTAGAAGATATTTTTATTTACAACTTTGGTTTTGAAAGTTATTTGATTTGAGGTCAATAAGGTACAAATAAAATAGTGTAGTATGCAAATATACACAGCACACAAAATTATTATTTTTTTTGGATTTTCTAATTGAGGACCCTATCTCCCCCTACTTTATTCCTGATCGATCAGGTCAAGTCTTGACCTTCTCTCGGGGTTTTGGTTAACCTGTATCTATTACATATATACATTCTTCCTTTTTTTCTTTTCTTTATTTTTCCTTTCTTTCTTTATTTATTTATTTTAGGTTAAAATAATATACAAATATATAATATTTACACACAGATGCAAGTTAGTAAGAATATGGAGTTAGTGTTATATACAGGTGTTTTATAAGGGATTTTAAGCTAAAATAAATGAATAAAGATGATGAATCGCAGATTCATCATCCCCCTATGCTTTACCTTTGCTAGTCCCTTAGAAAAGACTTATTTGAAAGAATATGTGAAGAAAAAGAAAGGGAAAATAAAGAAAGTAGGACAATATTGAGTACTAAACTTATCTTCATAAAATTGTAGTTTGGAGCTCTGTCGAACCTTTGGATTATTAGTGTGTCGGAAACTTAATGGGAGATGGATTTAAAACCTAACAGCCTATAAGTTCCATAGGACTTCTATTCAGGTCACCTCAACAGTCAGGTCAGAACAAGTCTACATACACCAATTCTTATGACTATGAATCTTTACTTGTACGGTGTAAGTGAGGTATAGCTCCCCATCTCAGAAGTAGCAAAGAAATAGCCTCCCTCAACAAGGTAACTCTAGTCCCCTGGTCTTGCAACTCTTTCCTCGAGGAGCGGAGATATTCCCTTCTAAGTTCAAGTACAACCAGCTCAAGAAGAGGGGATGGAGAAAAGAATGGATGATAACCAGTGTAGCTACCTATCCTTGGATGCATGACCAGTGTAGCCAAGTCATCCGCTGCTAGCTTACAAAAATTTATCTTTGAAGCTCTTATTGGATTTTATTTTTTATATTTTTATCCTTGTATATACACTCCGACAGGCATTTTACTTTTCAATCAGGCATGTCCACTTTTGGAGATTCTGCCTTTTTCCATACGTTTTTTTTAAAGCATATACAAGGTGCAGCATGTACGAAAGGAGTTTTTCCTCTTGAGCTAGTAGATTAAACCTCTTTTGAAGCATTATTTCAACCCCACAGCATCCTGTCTTTAGACCTCAACATCGCTAGACCAGGTTGAGACGCACTTCCTTCCAGAGGAAGACGAGAGGTTCTGCCTAGATGTACTATCCTCGTATGCTACCCCAAGCCAAAAGATTTTGCCTCCTCACTACCTCATCCATGAAAAGCTACGTGTAGAGTGCTTGTCCAAGATAAGCCACGGTCTGAAAGAATCATGCACGTGTTGTTAAATGTTCTACTTAGACTTATCAAGATGATATGTGAACGTAGTCTTATGGACTCAAAGAATTAAGTCACTAGGACCTGAAAAGTCTTAACTCCACTTCTTATAAGGTTCCTCTGGAATTAAGTGGATTAAGGTCCAACTAAGCTCCATTCTTCAATTTAATTCCAAACAAAGTTTAAACGTCAATACTATCATAAAAAATGCACATGCAAATGCAAGAAAATATGAACAATGCAAAGAATTTTTTTTTTGAAAAAAAGATGCACATGTGAAAAGAATATTTTTAACAATTTTCTAATTTTTAACTTTTTATGGATTTTTGAAGAAAAATGCAAATGTAAAAGAAAGGGTTTTTTTTTGAATTATGCATGTTTTTATAGATTTTTGATTTTGTAGTTTTTTTAAGGAAAAAGGGTTAGTAAAATATATACAAGTACATACAATATTTTTTTGTTTTTTTGTTTTGTTTTGTTTTGTTTTTTTGTTTTGAATTTGTTTTGTTTTGTTTTTGTTTTTTTTGGTTTTTTACAAACGTGGATTTTACAAAAATATATACATACCCCCCCCCAAATAAACATATTTAAAAGTACGAGTTATGTCTAAAGTATATATACAATATATTCGACACCCCCTATACCTAGCTCGAACTATGTCCTCATAGTGATCAGAGATAGAAAAAGGAAGATATAACTCGTGCTAAGTATAGAAAAGTGAAAAGACTCCTATGCTACAATGACTCAAAGAAAAGATAAAAAGAAGAGAAATTGGTGATCCTCCCTATACTTAGGATCAAATAATCCTAAGTATAGTAGAGTGTACAAAAGGGAAAAACCGATGAAGAGAATGTACAGACTCAAAAATAAAAAGACACGATATGAACAAATCACCCCCCTATACTTAGGATAGAGTATCCTTAAGTATAGGCAACAACAAGAGTGATGAACAGGACGAATATGAACAACACAAATCATTCACCCCCCTATACTTCGAATAAAGCACATTCTAAGTATAGCATATATACACACACGGAAAAAGAGGTGAATGATAAAATAGGAGAAGAAAGAGTGAAACGAAAGGATATAAAAGAGGAGTGGATGTACAAAGGTCAAGAAGGTAGAAAGTGAACCTTCTTGCGGGACCGTTGAGGTATGGATTTGACAAGGTGTAGGTCGATATTGGGATCATCATTAGACATAAACTGAGTAGGATCGACCAAGAATGTATCCTCAACAGTTTCAGATTGTGCAAGCCTAAACCGATTAGTGGAAGTAGTATGGTCATGTCCGGCCTGGGAAGTCTCGCAAATATCAAAGTAAAATGGATCGAAATCATTATCAGAAAAAGTAGGATCAATTTCAGCCTAGCGAGCCTCTACTAGATCATCATCTTTATCAAAAAGGCCCAAATTCCTTTATAAAAGCAATTAAATCAAATTTGGCCTGATTGGTCTCATCTGAATCAGGGTGAATATGAACGGACTTATCAGTGAAAGTAGTCAAATCATGTCCGTCATGTCTAGTCTCAGAGTCTGCCTTCCGCTCTAGGGTGTCTATCATGTAAATCCCGCAGATGTCATCAATGCATCGCCACATACTAGAAGGGGGAACTTCAATATCTATGCTTTCTGAGTCTTCTTCCTTCAAGAGGAATTCTTGGTTTTCATTATCATACAGCATATAGCAAGAATCTCTGATATTATCATTGAGGTCAAATTCCTTGGGATTGGTTAATACGGGTGGGCTCTCTTGGGATGCAGGTCTCCGGTCAATAGTAGGTATAGTGATCAACACATCGCTCCCTACATCAGAACGGAAGCGAATCTCTCCTGAGCCATAATCAATAACGGCTCCCGCGAAGGCGAGGAAAGGTCGTCCCAGGATGATTGGAGGGTTCCCCACAAGGGTGGAGGTCTCCATGGGCAATATGACAAAATCCAATTGAAATTCATTCCCTGAATAAAAATGATAGCATTTTCTAGAATACCCTTCGGCCTCTTGATAGATCTATCAGCAAATTGAACTATCATCATGGTTTTCTTAAGAGGCCCAAGATGAAGAGACTGTACCATAGAGAAGGGTATTATATTGATTAAAGAACCGCTGTCAAGGAGAGTGTTATCACAAGATTGGTCAAAGATGGAACAACTCACAAGAGGTATGGTAGTGTTCCCTTTAAAATATGGACGGTGAGAGATGGCGTAGGCAGTGGCCATGGTCAAAATGTGACGCTCAGATCTTCTCCTTCGCTTTCTCTTCTTGTTTTGAGGAGTAGATAAATCTGTCATGGCCTGTTGAAGTGGAGCTTTAATAATCTCATGAATGGTGGCCACCACTTCAGGTTCAGTCAACATTTTTTGAATTTTTGGACCTCCTCCATACAAGGGAGGAGATCAGAATCGGCATATACATGGGGATTGCTAAGAGCAGTCTGTATAGCAACATCCCCGGGGTCACGGTTGGGACATGATGTGAATAGATGTGTGGGTAGATGATCAGGCATTTGGGTCCTCTCCTCACAAAATGTATCAATAATGTGTCTCCTAGAATCTTTTTGGATTTTTAAATTTTTATCACTTTTTTTGTCTTTTGGATGATTGCAAGCTCTCATGACTATCCTCAAGTGAATCCATATCCTCAAATAGTAGAGCAGCATTCTTGCTAGTATTTATGTTAAATAGATTTGTAATCCTTGAATTCATATGCTCCATCATCTGGTTCAGGGTCTCAAGTGTGGATACCATGAAAGGTGACTCCAAAATCCCAGGATCAGATGGGTTGAATGAGGGTGGGTGAAAATCATCGTCCGATTCCTGAAATAATGGGTTAGGCGGATATGCACAAAAATCAGGAGGAAAGTCCTCCTGGAAAAGGGAAGGTGGATCGTCTGGAGAGTGTGAGAAGTCCGCGAAGATCGGATTAAAATAACTCCAGTCGGCCATCTCCAAAATAAAAGACGGGATCGGGAGAGCATGAGGATCAAGTCAAAAGATATGGAGAAAAAGGTGCAAATGCACAGAAGGATTGAGTATGCACACAAGCAATCAAACACAATACAAACCCCCAGTTCACCAACTCAACTCAAAGTGAAGACCGTGAAGGTTCGGTCAATTATCTTATCAATTTTAGAGTTTGGTGATAATACAATCTATTAAAGCAGTTAAAGCGAGATGTTAGGAACCCAATGCTCTCAGGAGACTGGCCTAATCCCAAAGTTAGATCTTTCCCAGCCAGTATGAATTGTGGACCGTTTACCAGCTACCCGATCAATTCAATCTGTTAAGGACGTCATGGGCCGCTTTACCGGCTACAGGAGAGATCCTCACTGGAGAACGACTAACCCAAGATAGTAGTCTGAAAAGAGTTCGGGGGTGGCTCTATCCTAGTATGCGGGTCGCTCTCTCGCTACATACAAACCAAACAATGAGGGGGTTACTCTCCCCAAAACAATGATTTTTCCTTGTGTTTATTTTAGGGTCAAGTTTTCTTTAGAAGTTCGTATTTTAGGCAGTTGTCACTTGGTTAAAATATTTTCAAAGAATCGCCTACCGAATGTCCAAATTCCTTTTAAACTTATGTGAGTGAAAACAAGGAAGGAGATCGGAAATGCCAATGCGTGATTAAAAATAATGATGCATGTAGGGGTTAGAGATACGTACCTTGTCGTCAGCACTCTACATGCAAGTGATCCGCGTAGAATTGAACTACAGAAAAATAAACTAACCTATTTGCAAATGCAAGTGAACCGTCCTAGATGATAGCTTCTATTAACGGGCAAGAACAAGTTAATTTGACTAAGTCCAAATTACGCTCTACTCTATAGGTACAGAAATTCTTGTTTAGAGTGTTTGGACCTAATTAATTACCTTGCTCAAGCAAATTAATGAAAGCAATCAAGAGGTGGCTTACGAAATCTGCGGGAAACAAAGAAAAATAAAGGCGATAAAAAAAACCAGTGAGGTCCCCCAAGTACGCCGGCACTTGGTGAAATAGACACTGCAACAAATGAATGTCCGTTTACAAGAGTTCAAATGCTAAAAAAGAAAAGCTCTCTCTCTCTCTTTTAAATTTTTTTATCATTTCTTCTTCTCCTCTTCTCATGCTATCATGCAGCTTGGTGAAGAATCAAGCCGCCTCCACGTCTCTTGGGTGTTTCGGCTCTCCCAGGATCGTCTCCTTCGCTCCGTGGGCCCTCGCAAGAAAAAAAAGAGAATGTGTAAGAGACACACTTATCAAATATGAGAAAAAAAATGAAACAAATGCAGTGAATATGAACAATGGAATAATGTGGTAAAATATAAACAAATATGTACAACCAAGAATAGTAGGTCAAAAGAGAAACCTAACTACCCTCGTTGTGCCTCCCCGGCAACGACGCCATTTTGTTGCTTGCAAGAATCTCGAGGATCAGAAATTAATGATAAATAAAATCGTTGCTATCCCAAAAATCCTGTGACAAACAAACAAATATTTTTTTTATTTTTGCTACTTATTAACGTGTATAGCGGCCAGGGTCGAACTAAGGGAGGCTACAAATCCCGAGGGTTATTCAATTAATCGAAAATCAATTAAGAGAAAAACATGAATCTCAAAGGATAGCTATCCTTGGTTTTGTGATTTTTTATCTTTTAAAAAAATTATTTATTTTTTTATTTTTATGATTTTCAAATTTTTAGTAATTTTGATTTTGTAATTTTTTTTTATTTTCAAAAATAATATGGAGCAATATTCACAAGACCAAAAATACACACACCAACTCTTTTTGTAATTTTTTCAATTTATTAAAAATGGTCAGAAAAATTCAGAGAAAATATTTTTGGGTTTTAAAAGTTTTGAAATGTTTTTGAAAATTTTTGTGCAATTTTCAGATGTTTTTCTATTTTTCTAAAAATCAAACAGTGGCAAAAATTAGAAATAGTGCACAACCTAGAGTAATTTACAACTTAAAAATATTTTAAGTGCCCAAAACTCCAGAAAACTATTTTTATGACAAAATAGAAGCAATTACCTACAAACAGGAATGGAAATCACTATTTTTTTATTTTTGTAAATTTTTCTATGATTTTTATTGGATTGTTAGTATTTTTCCATTTTTTGGGTTTTATAAATAATTAATGCACGAAATTTGCAAAGAAATTAAAAGATAACAAAATCAAACTACCCTAATTTTTTGGAATTTTTGGAGATATGATAAATTTTTATGAATTTTTGAATTTCAGAAAGCAAAAAATGACATTTTTTATTTTTAAATAATAATGAATAATGATGAAATGTAATGACATTTTTAGATTAGGAAGATAATTACATCAAGAGCGTAGCAAGAATTTTCAAGAATTTATTGACCAAAGAAAACATTTATTTCAATATGCAACGCAAGTAAAGTTAAGTTCTGGAATCCAAGGACTGAAATGCAATTTTTCAAAAGTTTTACAATAATAATAGAAAAAATAAAATCAGTGGAGGAAATAGCAATTTACCTACGTAAAGGCATGCTATGCACGTGATCTGTTGGAGCAGAGGGACGTTTGTGCAATTTTGGAATCCTCCGGGGGCTGAAATGCAATTTACCCACATAAAATAATAAGCCCTAGGGCCTACTGTAGATTTGCCTTCGTTTCCAAACAAGATGAAATAGGGTGTGGTGTTGCCGCCTAAGGGGGGAGAGATCGACAGGAGTGGCAGGCTGGAGCGGGCCTCGGTTGCGGTGGCGTTCGGAGCGCAGGGCGAGGAGGGGGCCGTACGCACGGTCGAGCACGCCTGGAGCACGGTGCTGCTGGCCGCCTACTGGATGAGTTTTTTTTGTAATTTTTTTATACGTAAACAGTCATAATAAAAAAGACTATATATATATTGTAAATCCGAAAGATAGGAACAGAAAATAAAAAATGTGTTTTTTTATTTTATTATATATTTTTTGTTGTTTTTTAAGGATCCTGCAAAATAAACGTTAGAGAAAACAAATATATTTTTTGTATTATTTTTTTATTTATTTACAAATCGAAAAATGAACGGGGATCCGACAAAAATGAAAGGATCGAATCTGATTCTCCGATCACCGTACGTAGTCGGAGTTGATAGGTCATGGAAGATAGAAAAGAATGCATGTAGATCGAGAAATGAGATGAAAAAAATCGAGTCGGTGGTGAATCAAATCGTAATGAAATATTTTTTTAAGATTTAGAAAAAAACGAGATGAGTATGAAATAATAATGCGACAAAATAAAACTACGATGAACCTAGATTAAAAAATGAAGAAAGAACGATGGATCTCACCTTAGGAGCGAAAATAATGACCGTGATCGCCTCGACGAGGCCGGCGCGCTGTCACCATATGGCTCGAAGGCTAGGCACCTTTCTCGACAAAAATTTCTCTCGGAGATCGGACTCCTCTCCCAAAGATTGATCAAGTTAGAATGAGGGAGAAGGAGCCATATAAATAGAAAAGATAATGGAGATGATATTTGAATTTTTAGCTTTTTGGATAAAGATTAGAGATAAAATTGGAATGAGATAGAGATAGAAAGACAAGTGTCAAAATATTTACAAAAATTAACTTTTTTTTGAATTTCCTCACTTTATTTATTGGAAAATTAAAAGTTATTTTTTTTTATTTTTTGTGGAAGTTAATTAAGAAAATTAAATTTATATACATATGATATTTACATATATAACAATATATACATGGGTAATTGAGCAAATTAGCTTTTTTTGAAAATTTTTATTATTTTTATTTTTATTTTAAATAATTAGTAGAAAAATTAGAAGTATATACAAATACAATATGTACAAATTACATGGGAAAATTGCACAAACCACCCCAAAAAATCAACTTTTCAACCGTAACTCCAAAAATTATGAAAATATAGCCATTTTAAAGATAATTTAATTTCGAATCTAATGGAAGTGAGATTGGTTCAATTTGAGTTCATATGAAGTTGGAATTGATCTTTCAATTAGTGCTTAGTGGCTTTTTCAAGTGTGGTTGCTTTTATTCTGTACATGATTTAATTGTGCAATTATTTTTATTAAGTAGAAGATATTTTTATTTACAGCTTTGGTTTTGAAAGTTATTTGATTCGAGGTCAATTAAGGTACAAATAAAATAGTGTAGTATACAAATATACACAGCACACAAAATTTTTTTTGGATTTTCTAATTGAGGACCCTATCTCCCCCTACTTTGTTCCTGGTCGATCAGGTCAAGTCTTGACCTTCTCTCGGGGTTCGAATCAGCCTGTATCTATTACATATATACAGTCTACATTTTTTCTTTATTTTTCCTTTCTTTCTTTCTTTATTTAGTTTAGGTTAAAATAATATACAAATATACAATATTTACACACAGATGGAAGTTAGTAAGAATATGGAGTTAGTGTTATATACAGGTATTTTATAAGGGATTTTAAGCTAAAATAAATGAATAAAGATGATGAATCGTAGATTCATTAGAGTATTACAATCTATATGGTGAATTATCTGATGAGGAACCAATGGTCAGCACCTCACACACTCTACTCTCGGACCTTCAACATAGGAGACAACCCGGACCAAATTTACCCTTCCCAAAGACACTCTATCCTCTAATCGATTATCTAGTGAGAGGAAGTCAAGAATTGATTCCTCGAGGTGTTCCCCTAAACCCCTCAAGGCGTGTCACTCTCCTCTCCCTTTCAATGCTTCATGTTCTAGAAAATCAACTATGAAAGTTTCCTTCAATATGCTAGAGAAGGAATTTTCTGAGGATTCTTCATCAGGTCTGAGTGAGGTGATGAGTGAGATTAGTTCGGTTGTACTTAAGCCATTTTTGAGCAAGCAGCTATGTGTTGAACTTTGTTGGATGATCCATTCACCTCATTACTATTCATCTGAGGACAATTCTGATAGCGACAAACCAGTATATTCTCTACATCCTCGTTCACACAAGAAGGTTCGTAGAAAACTTCTTTATCCTTGTACATTCTCTGTCCATCTTGTAGAGGATTTTCTTCTTTTGGCCTCTCGCACTCTCATGATTTGTATCACTCGCCCCAGTTCCATATCGTTTTCATTTTTTGGCTATACTTAGGATGACTAGATCTTAAGTATAGGGGGTGAGTGACATGAGTTGCTCTTTCTCTTCTTTTGTTATTTTTTGTATATTCTCTCCCACTCTCATCGGTCCCCCAGTCTTGACCACTACTCCATACTTAATCTTACTAGAGCCTAAGTATAGGGGGTCGATGCCTGGTGTGTATTCTCCACACCCATATATTCCTCTTCTCTCTCATTTTTTATTTTTTCCCACTTATATTTAGTATGAGCTATGTCTTTATTTCACTTTGTACCATGAGGAAATAGCACATGCTAAGTATAAGGGGATTTGTACATATTACATATATACTTTACATAGCTCGTACTTTTACATATTTTATATATAATATTCAGTAAATCCATGATGGGTAAAAAAATTTAAAAACTATGAAACTTTTTGAAAAAAAAGAATAAAACCAAAAAATCAAAACCTTTTTGAAAAATTTAAAATATCAAAAATCTTTTCAAAAAAATCCTCATTCAAAATTTAAAAGAAAAACAAAAAATCAAATAAAAACTTTTTTTCAAAAAAAATTGAAAACCAATTTTTAGAAAAATAGAAAACAAAAAAAACTAATTAATGAGTTTGAGATATCCCTGGCACTTACACGTTCAGACAAGACTTATGAAGTTTAAGAACATTTGGTTTATGAGATCATATAATTAAGAGTTAACCGACCATAGTCATTAGGGTCTATGATTTGATTATTCACACTTCCCTAGTTTGAAAGATATATATGTTATCTTGCATACTTAGTTTCTACCGTAAAGAATAAGATCAACACCTCACTTGTACGACGACAGTTATGATGAGATTAGTTGATGATTCACTTGAGGAACTGTGATGGGGGATTTGAGTCTGGACCTGATTTTTTGATACTCGAGGATGGGATAAAATCGTTGAAGGCTTCATGAAACTTAAGTGTCAAAACCTCTAGCCGATATGAGAACAAGGTTTCTTCTACTAATCACTTGATATACTTACGAGTCCGATAATGCCCTCATTAATTTGCATGAATTAAGCTTTAAATTTAATGATGAATGTGTCGTTATAATTACGTCAGGAAATCGAAATCAGTCAAGAATTAACCACAATAAATTAACCAATTTCATTCGGTGTGGTTTTATGTTTATTATACTTGGGCAAGTCCCAAGGTCAAACTCAAGGAGGCAAAGGAACAACTTAGAATAATGACTATTAAAGTTCATGCATGATTTTCAAGTAGGTATTCTTTTGGTATTTTTATTGCGATTTTGGGATGCAAGATGCAAATATATTCAATTTTACAGATTAAAAAATAAATATCAATCAAACGATGTCCAAAAATTACGAATCTTGGCCAATATGGTAATGATGATAAAATAAGTATACTGTAATTTTTTGGAATTTTTGGATGCAAGATATATATTTTATAAATTTATGAATGCAAACACAAGGAATTTCAATCAATAATTATAAAAAATATTAAACATAATATTTTCAAGCGATAAATATATCCAACATCTATTACTAGGTGATTGATTTCAGAAAAATCCTAAATCTTGATAATCTTAGATATAATATATTAAAAATAAAGATTGAAATATGCAAAACAATTTTTATAGAGCAAACCATAAGTAAATGCAATTCTTTTTGGGCACAATGTGAAATACAACTAATTCTCTGATCCGTGAATTGTTGGCAATTTTCAGAGCTATGGTTAATTTAATATGAATTTTCAAGCACATAGTAGGCAAAATATGTAAATTTCCACAAGAATATTAATCATTAATTAACCACAAACCACAAAAATATCAAAAGCATGCCATGATGTAGAGAATTAATTGTAGAACAAAATACCTATTTTTAATAAATAAAATGATGCAATATAGAGGTTCAAAATAAAGGGGGAACACAGGGTTCTTTTTGCAATACAGACAATTAAATAAAAAATAAGATGAGGAACATGGGTATAAGTGAAATTACCAAGACTCTTGGGGGTCGGATTGCAAAATTCTCAGGGAGTCACATGTATGTCGCATGACTCCTGAGCAGAGGGGGCTTCTGATTGATTTGGAGTAAATCCAGGGGTCCTCTGCAATTTTCCAAGTGGTCACGTGCTCTGCACGTGACCCTTGAAGTGGTAAGGCGGCTGGGAATAAAGAGGAGTTCCTGGGGCTCCTTTGCAAGTCATCCCCTCCCACACGTGCGTAGCACGTGGGGGGTCTCGTGATTCAAGCCCGGTTGTTGGCGGTGGAGAGCAAGGCGCGGTGGTGGGCACTGAGGTGGGGGCGTGGACGGTGCTCTGCCACGGTGTTAAAGGTGCAGTACACACGCAGCAGAAGCTTCGCTGGGAGCGGTGGTGCAGTCGACGGGCCGGTGATGGTGAAGTCGATTACGGAGCAGCGGTGGAGTGGAACGGTGTTGAGCGGAGGAGTGTTCTGCAGTGGATGGGCAAAGTGGCTGCCGACGAATGTCAGAGGAGGCGGTTGGAGAAGCTTCCCGTGGCGGTGGCTAAGCTTCTGGATGCGAGGAAGGTTGTTGCGTAGTCTTGGCTCAACGACAGGAGCTGGAGCAAGAGTAGCAGCAAGCGTAGCTGGATGTGCTGCAACAAGGCCACAAAATCTCTGATCTCGCTGACCTAGAGGGGAAGTCGTTAATGGTGCTGTCACCGTCGGGCCACCCCTTTAGGCTACATGAATCGGCGGATGATGAGTGACGAGTCGTGAATCACCCTTAGTTAATTATGAGAAATTATCGAGCGTTTAAATTAATGTTGAATTTGTCGTCGTCGGGCAATCAGAATCTATCAAGAAATTAGCCACAATAATTAATCAATTTTTTTCGACGTGGTTTTTGTTTATTTTACTTGGGAAATTCCTAAGGTCGACCTCAAGGAGGCAAAGGAACAACCTAGGATTTTGTCTATCAAAGTTCGTGTGGTTTTCGATGCGGACTTTTTTTTGTATTTTTAATGCAATTTAGGATGCAATATGCAAATGTGGCCAATTTTCGGGACTAAAATACGATTTTCAATCAAACGATGTCCAAAAAATATGAAATTTTGTCGAGATGTTATATGTGGTGAAATGAATGCACTATAATTCTTTGGAATTTTTTGATGCAAGGAAAATATTTTATGAATTTATGAATGCAAACACAATGAATTTCGACAATAATTTAATAAATATTACCTAATTATTTTCAAGCGATAAAATTATCCAAGATCTATCACTAGGTGGTTCATCTCAAAAAAATCCTAAACCTCAAAAATATGTGTTTTAATACCTATTATAATCTAAAGATTAAAATATGAAAAATGATTTTTACAAAACAAACTATGCATGCTATGGTTATTCTTTTTGGGCATGATGTAATATACAACTAATTCTACAATCCATGAATTTTTGGCAATTTTTAGAGCTATGGTTAATTACTTATGAATTTTGAGGCGCAAGATGGGCAAAATATGTAAATTTTCGCAAGAAAAATTATTTTTAATTCACCACAGCCCACAAAAATTTTAAGCATATGCCATAGTGTAGAGAATTAGTTGAAGAACAAAGTGCTATTTTTATAAAAATAAAATGATGCGTTGTAGAAGTCTGAAATAAATAAGGAACACAAGGGTGTCAATGTAATATTCTAATAATTAAATAGTGTAGAAAATACAAAACAAGGGTCAAACAATTTTACCTAAACCCTCGGGGGGGCTTACTGCAAAATTTCTAAGGGGCACGTATGCAGCACGTGCCCTTGGATGATGGGGGATTGTTCTACGAATAGGAAGATCTTTGGGGGTGGTTGCTGTAAATATCCCAATAGCACGTAACCTTTAGGTTAGGTTCTCTTTGGAAATGCAGCAACCTTCAAGGGATTCAGAGCTATTGTTCCCAGGCTTCATGTCAGAAGCACGTGACCGCCTGCGGACTCAAACTCGACGGATCGATAAAAGGGGAAGGCCATCGTAGTCGGAGGAGGTCGACAGTGGTCGTACTGCAGTCTAGTGGTCGGCCCAGGCGGTGAAGAACGCGTGGCCAACACACGACCGTGGGGCGTTAGAGGTGTGAAGGCGATGACTTATGGAGGTGGAGCGGTTGGGAGTTCTGCGAGTCTCCTAGGGTGTTTGAACGTCAAGGAGGTGACTCCATGGGGCTCCCCAGAGGTGTCGATGGCGAGACAGGTAGATACTAGTGGATGGTAGAGGTATCTCGTTGTCTCAACGGTCGATAATAGGCCAGAGCAGAGGCGGCGAGCGATTTGGGCTCAAGCTGCGACGACCCGGAATGAAGTGAGGCCAAATCTCGCCGGGAAAGGAGAGAGGAGCAGCGCTGTCACCACCGTCCCTCCTACGAGAATAGCTATTGGCGGATGATGAACGAGGGGCGTGGCGGCAGTGTTTTATAGGATGAGGGGCGATGGAATCGGACGAGGGATCGTAAGTGGGGTGGCAGCGTCTGATTGAGAGGATATGAAATCGGCAATTGGGATTTGATTGGGCACGTGATCGGGAAGAAATACGCGAAGGTGATGCGCGTGAGATTCGCAGGAGTGACGGTTGCCATAGAGGGAAGGAGGCGACGACGATTAGAGCAGAGGAACAAGGTCGCACCGTGGATCTCCCGATTTGGGAAAGTGGGCTGGAGGAAGAGGACGCACAGGGGCCGTCCGATCGGCCGAGATCGGACGCCCCTGATGCGTCCACGTGGCATCCAGTGGAGGGGCGGTGGAGCACGTGCAGGGCACGTGTGCAGGAGGCGCGTACGCTGCACGTGCGTGGATTTAAATATTTTTTTTATAAAAACGAAGTATAATAAGGCCAAAAATGGGTGACACATGGCGGCTCCAGGTGCTGCCATGTGTCAGCCCTAGAAAAATCAAAGAATTAAATTTAAAGAAAAATAGAAAAGAAATAGCAAACGACCTCGAATCAAAAAATTATTTTCACGAAAGTTGTTTGAATCGACGAGATCTACAACTTTCATGAAGAGATCAAAACCAAAATCGATCACTTGTGGAAAGTGGTATTTTTGGGGTATCCCATGTATATAGAATACCTTGATTTTTGGGTTTTATAATTTCTTTGCCATTTTTAAACCAGATAAAAATCCAAAAAATGATAAAATCAAATATAAATATTTACACATTAATCTATTTTTTTGGATTTTTATTAATAAGAAAAAGAAGAAATAAAATAAAATGTGAAAAAGTTAATTTTTGTAAAGACAGTTAGTGAAGACATGGACTCAGTTAATTTCTTTGATTTCAATCTCGGTTTGGATTCAGATTTTTGCATATTCTAATAAACTTTTATCAAAGAAAATAAATGAAAAAGAAATAAAAGAAAATACAAAATAATAGGTCAAAAACCGTTGAAATACAAAATGTACAAAAGAGGCCCAAAACCCAACTTTCACATGTGAGCTCCGATTCACTTGAACTTGGTCTTGTTTTGAAGGTATTTGAATGTACATTAGTTCAAAGTGAGTAGGATCAATATGGACACTGTATGAGGAAGATATCAAGGTTTTAGTCCGGAAATCCTAGAACTATGGTTTGGGTTTTTGGTCCACATATTTAGGTTAGTGATTTTTTTGTATTTTTCATTTATTCTTGTTAGTAATATGTACACATGAATTAATTAAAAATTGGGGAAGTTAGGCTAATTTACATGTCAATTAGGCTGAGATTTTTTGCTTCTTATTTTGTGCAATAGTAAGTGATAAAATGCAATTCTTATCAAAACATGCACGAATGCTAATTATACAAAATAAGTGAAGAAATGCCAATGAATTTTAAGGATTTGAGCTTAATTCATGATTTTTAGAGTTATGAATCTGAGATTCATCAACGAGCACAAGGGGTGACGCGGTGGTTTTATAGGGAAGGGGAGAAGCACCGGAGAAGGAAGGGGATCAGTGATGTGTAGGCGGTTGCGACTATGAAAGGTGAATCATGAGATTGATTGGACGAGGATCACAAAGAGGAGATCAAGGGTGGAATCTACGAAGTTGACGAGATTCGCGGGGCGGCGGCGGAGTTAAGAAGGAAGGAGGAGATCAGGAGCGAGGTGGTGGCCGCTAGATTCGTGGAGGCGTCGCCGCCCAAACCTGGAAAGGGGGAGGAATGAGCGGATGAAGGAGATGAATGATCGGTCGACTAAGCAGTCGCGATCAGACATCTAATCGAGTGACACGTGGCTCTCTCTTTATTTTTTTAAATATTTTTTTAATTTTTTTAATAATTTAATTTAATTTTTTTTATAAAAAATGAAGAAATAAAAAGCTCAAAAATTGGTGACACCTGGCGATTCCAGGAACTGCCACGTGTCAGCTCCAGAAAAATCATAAATAAAATATAAAGATAATTCTAGAATAAATAGCGAACGACCTCGGATCGAAAAATTTTCTTCACGAATGTTGCTCGTCTTGATGAGACTACAACTTTCATGAAGACATCAAAATCAAAATCAATCATTTTCACAAAGTGATATTTTTTGGGTATCCCATGTACATAGAATACCTTGATTTTTGGGTTTTCTAATTTTTTATCATTTTAAAAACAGATAAAAATTCAAAAAATATAATAAAATAAAAGATAAATATTTACACATTAATCTCATTTTTTAGATTTTATTTATTTAATAAAATAAGAAATAAAATAAAATGCAAAAACTACAACTTTTGTACAGACTGTTGGTGAGGACTCGGATTCTGTTAGTTTCTTTGATTTCAAGCTCATTTGGATCTGAATTTTTATGTTTTCATCAAAGAAAATAAATTAAAAAGAAATAAAATAAAATGAGTTAATTATGTACATAAAATAATAGGTCAAAATCAAGTAAAATACAAAATGTACAAAAGAGGCCCAAATCCCAACTTTCACATATGAGCTTTAATTCACTTGAACTTGGTCTTGTTTTAAGGATAATTGAATGTACATTAGTTCAAAAGTGAGTAGGATCAAATCGGACACTGGATGAGAAGATATTGAGGTTTTAGTCCGGAAATCCTGGAATTAGGGTTTGGGTTTCTGGTCCATTTATTTCAGTTAGTGATTTTTTTGTATTTTTCATTTATTCTTGTTATATGTACATAATGGAGGTGGTTTCAAGTCATTTGGAGTTATCATGAATTAGTTAAAAATCCGGGAAGTTAGGTTATTTTACAGGTCAACTGGACTGAGAATTTTGGCTTCTTATTTTATGCAAAAATGAATGATAAAATGTAATTCTTATCAATACATGCATGAATGCTAATTATGCAGAATAAATGAAGAAATGCCAATGAATTTTAGGGATTTGAGCTTAATTAATCATTTTTAGAGTGATGAATCTGAGATTCAAAATCCCCCTATACTTAAACCATGCTCGTCCCTGAGCATCAAAAGCAATGCAATGAGGTGAAATGAGATTGAGTTCCATACCAAGACCATGAGCAGAAGGTGAAAATGAAACTAGACCCGACCTTTGGATTATTTATGTGGCAGAACTTCGATGAGACATAGAATTTAAAATCAACGGCCTTCAAGTTCTACACATCATTGTCACAGTTTTGGCTCAGAAGTCATCTTAGATCAATCCTACTACTAAAACATACCCTATGAACATTGATAATTGACTCATATGTGTGAAAGGTTTTAGCTCTTCCCATCCAGAATGTCGGACTACCACGAAAAGCTCCTCTCCAGTAACTCGTACTCGGGGAGTCAGGTATTTCCTTCTAAGGTCTGTTGCATTGTGTTCACAATCGAATAGATGGACAAATTAGAAGAAGGAAAAAAGAACTGGAGGGTGGCCAGTGTAGTCACCTCTCCTTGTGAAGCCATCCAGTTTAGCCAAGTCTCCACCAAGATCTGCAGGTTTTCTTGAAGCTTGGACCTTTTTGGTCAAATATTTATTTGGTAGTTGGCTTCTTTGTGTTTGGATTTTTGGTAGCTCAACTTGGATCTTGTTGTGCCCCAACGGATATGGAATCTTTTTTCTGTACATGTTTTGAGATCTTAGAAAAATTTGTGCCCAGCAATCCATCCCTTTTCCGAAGTATTATTTCAACCCGTACTCCAGTCTTGAAATGTCCACGCTACCAGAAAAGAAACTCACACAGTCTTCCAACACCTCGTCTGAGTTGAGCTAAGTACATAGTACAAGAGTACAAATTAATTCCCTATTCCAAAGTCGTACCCAGAATGAAAATACCAGGTTAGACACTAAGAGTCAAACACTGCACATTGTCATGTGGAACTCAAAGAATTAAGTCAAAGATCTGAAGTTTCTAAAATCCTAATTCTCGATGAAGTTCCTCTAAAAATTAGTTGGATTAAGGTCAAGTCTAGACCACTCTCGGTTTCTACTCATAACTCAGTTCAGATCCCAAGGACTTTTCACAAATGCAAATGCATGCGATATTGGATGAAGTGCATGTGTGTTAAATGCAAACACACAATTTTTTGTGATTTTTTTTTGAAGAAATGTTTTTATGCAAAAATAAATAAGAAGCCATTTTTTCAAAATTTTTGGTTAGACACATTCTGTGTTAGTAGCAAAACTTCTTTTTTTGTTTTATTTTTTTTCAAGTTACTTAACCATCCCGTAAATACATGTAGACTTACGCGAAAGTACGAGCTATGGGAGAAATATATACACAGTATATATAAACACTCCCTATTCTTAGAGAGTGTCGTGTCCTCAGAGCACAAGAAGCGTAGAGAAGACATAGCTCGGGCTAAGCGTAATAGAGTGAAAAAGAAAAAGAAAAAGATAGATCGGCTTGCCCCCCATACTTAGGCTGTGAACATTCTAAGTATAGAAGAAAAGCGAAAATGAGGCAGTCGAGATATGTGAATGAGGAGAGTATATACAGATGGGCATCGATTCCCCCTATACTTAGGCTTTTGGTCAGCCTAAGTACGGAAGAAGGATGGAAATGGAGTGATCGTGAGAAGGAGTCTGATGAGGAGAATGGTATATACATATGGCATCGGTCTCCCTATACTTAGGTCTTGGCCTAAGTAGTGGAAGAAAATGTACAAGGAGACCGATGGGGTTGGGAGGGAGGGAGGGTAGTCGATGATTAAGGTGGTTTCCGATCGATCTTTTTGTGAGCCTGAGGTGGGAGATCATAATGATAAGAAGGAGATGAAGCATGTGATTCCCAACCATTGTCAGTGTTTTTCTCAGAGAAATCATGCTGGAGAGTAGATGAAGCATATGAATCAGATGAAAGATAACCATCATCGGAGTTATCCTCAAAGGAATAGTATTTGAAAGTGGAGGCACTCCAGATATCTTGTTCTTTAGTTGCTTTAGTTGTTTTCTCAGAATTTGTTTCTTCTTGGGATCAAGCGATTCGTCCTCAGATGATGAATACTCTAAAGCATTGGTCTCAGTCAGCTCATAAGAAATTATTCCGGTATATTTAATGAGACCAAGAGAATCGACTTTGGACGAATAAAAGTGAGGAACAAGAGTCGTCCAACAGGAATCGAAATTCGGATCCTTGCGTAAATAGGATTTTAGGAATGCCGAACAGACGTCACTCATGTAGATTACCTTTTCCGGACCTGATGAGGAATTATCAGACGATTCCTCTTCCAGAAGGTCGAATGTGACTTTCTTTTTAGATGAAGGTGCAGCCATTTTGTTTCGTGTTGTCTTAATGTTGGTGCAGCACTCCTGAGTTGGATTGAATTGGTCAAGGTGGTCAGAGAAGATTTCGATCGACTCAGGATGCGCCCATGCATATATCTCAGGATCATAATAAAAACCCTTTCCCATGGTGAGAGCAGTGGGAAATGGAACATTGGGGAGAGTCTCTGCATATTCATTCTCAATTAACTTGATGTTGGTGCGTTCTTGTGCCAGGTTGACTTGATCGAAGTGGTCAGAGGAGATGTCAGCCGACTCAAGATGCGCTCTCAGGATCATATGAGAAGTCATTTCTCATGGTGAGAGAAGCCAGAAATGGAATAGGGGGAAGAGTCTCTAAACCAATACTCTCTTCAACAGCCATTATCTCAGGTGTAGCAATGGGGTAGGGCTCATCTACCGCTTGATGGCTACGGCTGTTGACCGCTTCGTGGGTTACCTCAGAAAATCGTGGTTCCTCAAAGACTGGTTGAGATCGAAGTGCTCCAAATGTTGTAACATTGATTTCACGAGTCTTGCACTCAATAATTTCCTTATCCAATGTGAGGAATGGCTTTCCGAGAATGATTGGAGACTAGGTGAATTCTCCTTGATGCTCAATATCAATGATCGTGAAGTTCACTTTGAGCGAAGTACCTTGGAATGTAATGATGACGGAAATTGTTCCTCTCGGTTGCTTTATAGCTCGATCAGCCAACTGAATGATCTCTCTTTTTTTCCTGATAGGTCCGAGTATGAGCTTGTCAAATATAGAGGTCGGGAGGATATTGATTGGTGAGGCATCATCGATTCGAGCATGGGTAAATATTATGGCTTTGATTCCACAGTCAAATCTGGGCAACCGCTTCACTATGCGGCTCTTTGTTTTTCTTCTCAACATCAAGGAGGTGGCCATTGACAACATATGTCTTTCAGTCTTTGTTCTTATCTTGCCCGACTTTTTCATCATTAATTTGCTCATTACAAATCCTTTAAGGTCGGGGAAGTGTTCAATGGCATGTATCAAGGGAAGTTTAAAAATCAATATTTTCTCCAGTGCTTCCGTGAGAGCAGGATCCAAATTCTTCATATCTTCTTTAGTTTCAAGTTTTATATATTTTTCTGGATTTTTTATTTTTTGGGTGTTTTTGAATATTCCAATTTTTTGGTATTTTCTGTGTGGTGTGGTGATGTGGTGCTTTCCATAGATGATGAGGGGTTTTGATTAGCCGAATAAGAGTCAGAGTCATCCATAGGGGAGTAGTATGCAGAGATGTTGATGTCAGAGTCGTCCTTAGGGTGAACATTGTCTATAGGTTTCTGAATATCCTCGGGGTTCTCAACATTAGATCCAATTAATTCATCCTCCACTTTCATACCTGAGCTTCCATAAAATGAAATTAGTCGGTCAGTGAAATTTTTGAATTTTTCCTCCATCAATTCATATCTCTTACTTATCCTCGAAATGCCATCCTCCAAAGAATTTTCAAGAGCACTCTGTGTGGTTTCTTGTTTTTGAATTTGAGATCCAGTCATTTCATATTCCATTTTCATGTATGGCCTGGGAGAAGATCTTCTTAGAATATCTACTATATGATCTTTATCTTCTAAAAATTTCTCCTCAAAAATCATGGAAGGAGTCTGTTTGATGTGAGGGCCATTATCGGTCTCATACTCAACATGTTGTAACTCAGGCATGCATTGGTTTTCTGAGAAGAGTTCGTTCCTTTGGTTATGATTGGTCGGACCTTTGTACTGTGGAGTCAACATACAGGATTTATGTGTATTGATAACAGCCCAGTTCTCTGCATGAGTGTCATGCCTAAAGATGGGATTATCACGGTTAATCCAATATGGTAGTTGCCCATTTGTGGTCAAGGTTGGGGGAGGTGGAAGATGTGAAGAAGTGTTAAATTTGATTGGTTTCATCTTGTGGTTAGAATCTCCTGCGAATGATGGATTGACATTTACAGAATATGAAGGATGGATTGTATGATCAAAATATATAGGATTGGCATACGAAGAAGTGGAGACCTCAGTCTGTTGTTTGTTTGTATGATCCGAATATAAAGGATTGTCTTTCGTGGAGTAGATCGGATTTATAGAGAGGGTTGGATTTATTTGTAGGGGAGAGTCTCCTGTGACAGTTGGAGTATTCCTATCAAAAGAGGTTTTGAATAATTTTGGTCTGGCTGAGATGAATTCATTTTCATAGTATAGATCCGATGGATACTTGGTCAAATGTCTTGTCATCTTCGAAGAAGGTGGACGAGTTGTCATGATAGATCTTGGTAAAATGTTCAAGTGTACGAGATACTCAACAATAGAAACCTGAAATTTTAAATCAAGGAGAGTGATGGCACAAGTGTATGGTTTTTTATCTTCGAATTTGGTTCACGCACACCAATACAAACACAAATAAAACCTCAGGTTCACCAACTCACACAATGAAGCCTCAAGAGTTTGATAATTATCTGTTCAATTTTAGTTGGCGATAAATCAATCTTGGAAAATAATTAGCGAGCTGTTAGATGTCGGAAATGTTCTTAAAGACTGGCCTGAATCCTTACGACTAGTTGCATCCACTTTCAGCCAATATGGGTGCAAGTATGGACCGTAAAATGGCTACCCGTGTTACTTAAGGACGGAGCCTTACACAATGTCCTTTAAACCACCCACTCTGCTAAGGAAATCCGGACCGTTTAGCGGCTACCCGTTATTTCCTCACTGGGAAGTAGCTAATCGTTTTAGAATCAGTAGTCTGAACGAAGATTCCGGAGTTGGGCTCTAACGTTAAGTGTCATCTCTCGCTCACTCAGACAAATAAATGAATCCAAGGTAGGGGTTGCTCTCCCGTAAAAATTCTTGATTTTATGGGTTAATTAAATTGGATTCGTTTAGCGGTCTTAATTTTAATTAGGCGATCATTGAAAAATTAGATGAGTGTAAATGCACGTCTACCGTCCAGTCCCAATTTTCTTTAAAAGTATGTGACAAAATAGGAGGGAGAAATTCGGAAAAAGCCGATGCACGTGAAACAATGATGTATGCTCATATAAAAGACTTACAGTGATTCCTCGTGATCTCCATGTAGGATGCAATATAAAAATTGAAAAATTAATCTATATGAATGCAAGCCAATGAAAACCGCACCTAGCAGAAAGTTCTATTAGTCGGGAAGGAATGGGTTAAATTTTTGACTAAGTTGAATGATCTAATGTGCGTCTCGATTAAAGTGTAGTATGGTCCTAGATTCTACGGGCACAAACAAAAAAATTTAAAGCTCTAACAGCTGTATGTGCAGGTCTAACCTACGAGCCACTCAAGTTCGGCCCCACCCTCACCGGAGAGTGAAACAGGCCACGACACACCACAGGAAAAGTTTAAGGTCTTGTTACAAACGCGAGAGTCCAAACAAACACCGCTATAAATGAGCAAATAATTACAAAATTTAAAATTGCAGAAAATAAAATCCTAAACTCTACGCTCTCTCACAACTCGACTCGATCTTAATTTTTTGCGATTTTTAAGGCGTCGGTGAAGATGTGTCGGCTTTTATGAGAAACCTCTCCACGTACGTTGGGTACCTCGCAATAAAAAAATAAGAGAGAGAGTGTGTGTATATGTGTATAAGAGACTGACACAAAAATTAATCAAAAATAAAATAAGGAAATAAATGCTGGAAATAAAATAAATGCAGGAAAAAATATGGAAAATATACAGTGAAGATTCGGGGGTCAGACTACCCGAATATTGAAAACCGAACACAAATGTTTTAGACAAAATCTAAGTTGTTTGCCTCCCTGGCAACGACACCATCTGAAGAGTCCAAAAATGCCTTGTTAATTTGCATGAATTAAGCTTTAAAATTAATGATGAATGGGTCGTTGTAATTACGTCGAGCAATCGGAATAAGTCAAGAATTAGCCACAATAAATTAATCAACTTTACTCGGCATGATTTTATGTTTATTTTACTTGGACAAGTCCCAAGGTCAAACTCAAGTAGGCAAAGGACCAACAACCTAGAATAATGTCTATCAAAGTTTGTGCACGATTTTCAAGGTGGTATTTTTTGGAATTTTTAACGTAATTTTGGGATGCAAGATGCAAATATGGATAATTTTATGGATTAGAAAATAAATATCAATCAAACGATGTCCAAAAATTATGAAACACGGCCAATATGTTATTGATGATGAAATAAGTAAACTGTATTTTTTTAGAATTTTTGGATGCAAGATATATTTTTTAAAATTTATGAATGCAAACACATTGAATTTCAATAATTAATTATAATAAATATTAAACCTAACTATTTTCATGGGATAAAAGTATCCAAGATCTATTATTAGGTGATTGATCTCAGAAAAATCCTAAACCTTGAAAATCCTAGATTAATACCTATTAAAAATTAAAGATTGAAATACGCAAAATAATTTTTATATAGCAAATCACGCATCAAATGCAATTCTTTTTGGGCACGATGTGAAATACAACTAATTCTCTGATCCGTGAATTTTTGGTAATTTTCATAGCTATGGTTAATTTAATATGAATTTCCAAGCACAGAGTGGGAAAAATATGTAAATTTCCACAAGAATATTAATCATTAATTCACCATAAACCACAAAAATATCAAAGCATGCCATGATGTAGAGAATTAACTATAGAATAAAATGCATATTTTTAGTAAACAAAATGAAGCAATATGGAGGTTCAAAATAAAGGGGGAACATAAAGTTCTATTTGCAATACAGAAAATTAAATAAAATAACAAGATGACGAACAAGGGGTATAAGTGAAATTGCCAAGACCCTTGGGGTCAGATTGCAAAATTCCCAAGATTTTGAGTTAATCCAGGGATCCTCAGCAATTTTCCATGTCACGTGTAGAGCACGTGACCCTTGAAGTGGCGGGGGCGGCTGGGAATAAAGAGGAGTTCTAGGGGCTCCTTTGCAAGTTGTCCCCTCCCACATGTGCGCAGCATGTGGGAGGGTCTCGGGATTTGAGCCCGACTGTTGGTGGTGGAGAGCAAGGCACGATGGTTGGCGCTGAGGCGGGGGCGTGGACGGTGCTCCACCACGATGTTGAAGGTGTTGTCCATGCGCAGCGGGAGATTCACGGGGAGCGGAGGTGCAGTCGGCACGGTGAAGTCAATGCCAGAGCGGTGGTGGAGTGAAACGATGTTTAGCAGAGGAGTGTTCTGGAGTGGATGGGCAAACTGGTTGGGGACGAATGTCGGAGGAGGCGGTTGGAGAAGCTTCTCGTGGCGGTGGCTAAGCTTCTGGATGCAGGAAGGTTGTTGCATCATCGTTGGCTGAACGACAGGAGCCAGAGCAAGGGCAACAACAGGCGTAGTTGGATGCGTTGCAATGAGGCCACAGAGCCTCAGATCTCGTTGGTCTGAATGGGGAGTCGTTAATGGCGTTGTCACCGCTGGGCCAACCCTTCGAGTTGTGTGAATCAGCAGATGATGAGCACAGGGGGCGTGATGGTTTCATAGGGAAGGGGAAAAGCACCGGAGATGGAAGGGGATCAGTGATGCGCAGGCGACCGCAACTATGGAAGGTGAATCGCGCGATCGATCGGACGAGGATCACGAAGAGGAGATTGGGGGTGGAATCAGCGGAGTTGACGAGATTCGCGGGGCGGCGGCGGAGCTAAGAAGGAAGGTGGAGATCAGGAGCGAGGTGGCAGCCGTGAGATTCACGGAGGCACCGCCGCCCAAATCTGGAAAGGGGGGAAGAATGAGCGGATGAAGGAGATGAATGATCAGTCATCCGATCAGTCGCGATCGGACGTCTGATCAAGTGACACGTGGCACTCTCTTTATTTTTATTTTAAATAGTTTTTAAATGTTTTTTAATAATTTAATTTTTTATAAAAACAAATAAATAAAAAGCTTAAAAATGGGTGGCACATGGTGGCTCTAGTAGCGGCCACGTGTCAGTCCCAGAAAAATCACAAATAAAATATAAAGATAATTCTAGAATAAATTGCAAATGACCTTGGATCGAAAAAAATTTCATTAAGAAAGTTGCTCGTCTTGATGAGATCTACAACTTTCATGAAGACACCAAAATCAAAATCGATCATTTGCACAAAGTGATATTTTTGGGGTATCCCATGTACATAGTATACCTTGATTTTTAGGTTTTATAAATTTTTTTCATTTTAAAACCAGGTAAAAAATTGGAAAAATATGATAAAATCAAATATAAATATTTACACATAATCTGATTTTTTGTATTTTTATTAATTAAGGAAAAGAAGAAAAAATAAATTGTGAAAACCACAACTTTTGTACAGATTGTTGGTGAGGACTCGGACATTGTTAGTTTCTTTGATTTCAAGCTCATTTTGGATCTGAAATTTTGTGTATTTTAATAAAACATTCATCAAAGAAAATAAATTAAAAATAAATAAAATAAAATGAGTCAATTATATACATAAAATAATAGATCAAAATCAGGTAAAATATAAAATATACAAAAGAGGCACAAAACCCAACTTTTACATATGACCTCTGATTCACTTGAACTTGGTCTTGTTTTGAAGGTAATTAAATGAAAATTAGTTCAAAAGTGAGTAGGATCAAATCGGACACTAGATGAGGAAGATATTGACGTTTTAGTCCGAAAGTCCTGGAATAAGGGTTTGGGTTTCTGTTCCGCTTATTTCAATTAGTGATTTTTTTTGTATTTTTCATTTATTCTTGTTAGTAATATGTACACAATGGAGGTGGTTTCAAGTCATTTGGAGTTAGCATGAATTAGTTAAAAATCAGGGAAGTTAGTCTATTTTACAAGTCAATTGGACTGAGAATTTTGGCTTCTTATTTTATGCAATAATGAGTGATGAAATGCACTTCTTATCAATACATGCATGAATGCTAACTATGCAGAATAAATGAAGAAATACCAATTAATTTTAGAGATTTGAGCTTAATTAATCATTTTTAAAGTGATAAATCTGAGATTCATCATATACCTAAATGTCAGTGTATGATGATATAATTTTTTTGTTGATCAGTGTGCGCCAACTTGGTAAAAGTAGTGGAGCTAGACAAAGTAAAGAAAATGAAAGAAGTGTTGAAAGAAAATCTCTCAGTGCAGAAAATCAAATATCAAAGAGCTTTTACCAAAGATGAGTGCTCCCAACCTGTTTAAAGTGTTCACTTGGACCACTGCTATTAGGACCAGGAGTCAATCTAGCATCCAAAAAAGGCTCTGCCTCGTAAATGCTACAAGTCTATGTGTAGAAAGATTATTAGATACTCAAGAAAGGCACACTTAGTGCACTCCCAGGAAAACAAGTGTGGACGACTCCAACTTCTCCTGACGGGCGTATTGGTCCAAAACCAAAAAAATACATGCATTATATAATAAGGTACTCGAGAGGATCATTGTTCCAATGAGAGGGAGAGAATAAAAAACATCATCCTATGCCCTCCATCAATTGGTCTTCCATATTCACTTTTAAGACTGACAACTAAAGAGGCGGTGAATTAGATGCAACAAATGATTTATTCCCTAATGTTGAAAGTTGGGTCCTCAAGAGAGTGATGATCGTCCCTGACCACGCAGTAATAATCGTCGAAGTAGAAACCACTAAAGAGAGAGACGATTGATTAAAAAAATTCAACTCCGATTAAAACAAGGATCGGAGTTGTTCACTATTTATTTTACTAGGCAAGTGTTTCTGGGTCGAACATGAGGAGGCAGAAAATTGTGCTCGTGAAAATTTGAGTTAAGAAATATTTTTGTGCTTATTTTATATTTCTTTATTTTCCTTTTCGAAAGGAATAAAACTCTTTTTGTGATTTTTTCCTTTTTTTTATTTGATTTTTATTTTCCAATTTTTTTATTTTCAAAAGGGATATTTTTTTTAATAACATTTATTTACAATATAGTAGGTAAAAATAGAGTATATATGTGATACTTTATAGTGGATGAGAACATCGAGCATAGGGCTCGAAAAAGAAAAGAAAACAAAACAAGACAGATCAAAAATAAAGAAAGAAATCCAAAATAAAATTCGCAAAGAAATCCTTGAAGTCTGATGCAAAATGATATGTAAAAAATAATACGATGTAATAATATGGTCTATAGTGTCAACAAAGTGTCCGAAGTCTTTGTAATCCCAAGCAGTAGTGTAAAAAAATTACATGGAAAACAAATGAAGAGTTCTTGAAATTAGGTCCCTGATCAAGGACCTAATTATAAGAAAATCGAGAATTTACTTATGTTTTGGTCCCTGGTCAGAGGCCTAAACATAAATAAATGAAGTACTGGAGGCATACATAAATTTCTGGACTTCACGGGGCTTAAGTTGCAATTTATCCACCGTTTCATAATGAGTGGTTGTGATTAGATGGAGGCACACAATCGAGACCGTTAGTTTACGACACGTGTCAGCCACTTGTAGATTCTGGAAGAGGGGTTGTTCTTCCCCAAAATAAGAACAACGGCGGAAGTGTTCTTAATCGATACATCTATGTTGTCTATGGGTGATCGGACATGGGGCCGAAGAGAGTGTGCCTCACCCTCTCGAGCTCTGCCGCTGCGAGAGAAATCAATGTAGAAGGTGGAATTCTAATATATAGGGTCTGGAAGATAAAAGATAATCTAGGGATCAAATCCTAGAACCGGAGGTCGACGACGCCCGGATGCTACTCACTTCTCCATATTCTAATGCTATTGTACGATCTAGATTGTTATGAAAATGAAACTTCGGCACAAAAATCCTGCAAGTTACAGGGCTTGCTTGATTCGAAGGTGAATTTACCAAAAAGTTAAGATATATTGCAGGTTAAAATGAGATTCCAGAAAGGTCATTCAGGTCCAAATGGGATACAATTTGAGTGGAATTTGATGATTGAATCAAAGAGAGTGATTAAGAGACGCTAACAACATAGTTAATTCTACTACTTTGGCTCGAAAATCGATGAGAATTGAATAGGGAGTAAAGGAATGTACCTGGGGAATTGAGGATTTATGACCCTCTGGTTACTGCTCAACAGGCCACTACCTGGAGCTCAATGTTGGCACACAGCATCGATTCAAGGCAGAGAAGGCCTTGGAACTATTCTCCGTCGAAAACTCTTCCACGTGGTGGTTGCTCCCCCATCGCCTGTCACCCAAGGTGGAAGCGACAAGCCTTGGAAGTTGGAGGGTTTGGTCAGATAGACTGGTGTGGAAAAAATTAGTTCACAAATGACGAACTTTGGATCAATAAATAGAATGATCGAGAGAGAGTTGGACTAGATCTAAGGGATGGTGTTAGAGTAGGTAGTTAGGTGATGAAGATGGAGGATGTGGATCGAATGTTGGATGAAAGATGTGATCTGTAAAAATGGTGGAAGTCGGTCGATTCCAACAAACTGGAACGAATTCTTTTCTTGATAGGGAAGAAGGTTCCAGGTGCTGACATGTGTCATTGCCTGGTAGGCAAGGAGGATAAATTATGTATACATTAGATATAAAATAACAAATATTGTTTTTTGAAAAGTCATAAAAATAAAAAGTATAGATAATTAAATTAACTAATTTATAATATAATTTATTTTTGTAAATAATAAATACTTAATGAAATTTAATATGTTATTAATAAATAAGTATACAATACACTTATTAAATAGAATTTTGATTTTTAATTTAATAATTTAATAAATAGCACTATTTTTATATTTTATTAATTAAAAGAATGATAAATAATGGACGTATGAATTTTCTAGGTTTTAATAATTTATTATACATATATAAATAAATATAGGAATGTATCACAGTTCAATTTCATCTATAAATTAAGGTTTTTGACTTATTTAAAATACAAAATGAAAGTTGAAAATTTTGAAATAATTTATACGTAATCTATAATATCAAGAAAATAATTAAAAAGTATAAAATCAATAATACTATAAAAAGTATGTTCAAAATAAAATAAATATCCCAGAAACCTAGTTCTCATTTGATCCCAAAATCGACTTTTTGCACATGGACTCTGATTTTAATGAAATCACCTTCATTAATTAGATAATATTATTTTATGAACTTTAAAGGTGAGTAGAGTGAAATTAGAGTTTGTATGAGAAAGTTATGATGTTTGGAAGTTGAGAAATTGATAATTTGAAAGTTGGATTTCTTGGCATATATACAAGACAATAATTTTAACTTATTTTTATTTTTTTCTATACATTTTTAGAAATAAATATGAAAATATTTTGATGCAAATATGAACAAATTATTTAATTAAAAATCAATGAAGTTTTGATAATTGTTTGATAATTAATGAATAGTGTGTAGAATGTATAAATAATCTTTTTGTGGTTTTCTTCCTTATCTCCCCTACTTATTTGTTTGTCGACAAATCCTTGTTGACATGGTCTCGGAGGTTAGGTTATATAAACATATCTTTCTACTATATTTATATTTTATAAGTCTTATTGTACATATATACATATTTACAATCTGCCTTCCTTTTTTCTTTATTTTTATTCATTTATTTATTTACATATTTTTAATATCTAAAATGACATTTTTATTCATGAATGGGGTTTTGATAAAAAAAATTAAATTTAATGCATATTTACATGTATTCGTTAAGGGTTTTAATACAAAATGCAGAAAGAATGTTAATGAACCATGGATTCATCAACCTTCTATATTTAAACGTTGCTAGTCCCTTAGCAAACACTTATTTGAAAAATAAGGGAAAAAGAAAAAAAATAGAACAAATTTATTTTTCTAAACCAATTCATGAGAATAGACAATGGACAGAGCTTGGTCGGGCCTAAAACATGCATTTTGTCAAAGCTCTAACTAGGATTAGGATTTTAATCTCAATAGTCCTCAAGTTCCACAAATCCTTACTTAGGTCCACCTCAACAACCATCTCAGATCCACTTATCCATATCGCTAATTCTATCATCCTTGAATTCAATATGTAATGTGTGTGAATTGTGTTAGCTCTTCCTGCTTAACGAGGCGAAAAAACCGCCCATCCCAATAATACACTCCCATTGATTCCTCATCCAACTACTCTTTCCTCAAGGAGGGGGGATATTCCCTTCTAAGGTCAGATCATGTTGTGTCCACAATCAAGTAGAGAGAGAATGTAGCCAAGTCTCCACTAAGATATGAAGGCTTTTTGGAAGCTTGGACCATTGTGGTCATATTTAGTATTTGGTGGCTTCTTTTTGAATTATCTTTGTAATGTTTCTTATACTGTATCAATCTTTTGTGCCTCGATGGTTATCGATTCTTTTATTTCTATCCATGTTTTGAGGTCTTAAAAAAAGTGTGCCATCAGATCCTTCCCTCATCCGAAGCATTATTTCAACCCCAAAACTCTCGTCATTAGATGTTTGTGCCACTAGACAAGGATGAAAATGCACCACTAAAATGGACTGCCCTTCGACACCCCATGCAAGTCGAGCTAAGTGCAAAGTGCATGTATCCGAAATTGGTTTACTGTTGAAGAGTTAAACAGATGACACCAAGTGTTCTACTTAGACAGGCTTAAGTTGATTTCACAAACATGGTCTCATGGAACCCAAAGATTTAAGTCAATGACCTGAAGAGTCTAAATTCTAGTTCCTAGCTAGGCTCTTTACAATGAAAGTTAAAAGCTATAATCAAGCTCCATCCTTTAGACTATTCTCGATATTTAGTTTTAGGAATCAAACTTATTCTGAAAAATACTAATGCAAATGAAACCATATTTTTGTGAAGTATATTTTCTTAATTTTACTCATTTTTATGGATTTAACTCGTGTTAAGTAAAAGTGGGTGAAAAGGAATAAAAGAATAGAAGTCAGTCGACCTCCCTATACTTACGATCAGGTCATCATAAGTATAGTAGGAGACAAAAATGAGGTGACTGAGGAAAACGAAAACAAAATAACAAAAGATGAAAAAAGAAATGAAATCAACGAAATCACTTAGTCCCCACTATACTTACGATACGACATCCTAAGTATAGAAAATAATGTTGCTAAAAATTAGGGACCAGTGATTAGTGTAAAAGAAAGGAAAACAAGATAAAAGTAAAAAAATGACAAAATCAAAAACAAGAATCAATAGGCAATAGTCCCCCCTATACTTAGGATCAGTTATCCTTAGTATATAAGATGAGTGAAAATGGGGATGATTGTGAATTACGAAGGATATACAGGTGATTGTGTACTCCAAAAAATGAAAGGTCACAGGTCTCTATACAGGACAAAACGAAGTGGAACAGTAGACAAAAGTCCTATACAGAAAAGACCACCTCAACCTGGATCATATGAAATCATCTGTTGCTCCAGTGTAAATTAATCCCTAGATGAACAAGTAGAGTTGCCTCTGTAAGTGAACTCTGTATGTGGCATAGGTCTCTCTACTGAAATATACGTCTCTGGAGTCGGACTACAAAAGGTGTATATACATGTATCCATCACACCATATGGCTCTCTATGCTGAATAGATCGAATAATCTCTAAAATGTAATCAGCTGAATCTCATGCTGGATATGTGTACTTTCAATCTGTGGCACTGAGATATCTATTGTAACTGAATACTCGTCTGGATATGATGTGAACTCTATATCTATATGTGAACAGTCATCGTAAGAACTAGGTACCATATGATCTACCCCATCCTTGTATAGGATATCATGGGTATCAAAATATACACTCTCAAGATCAAGAGATTGTGTCTCATCTATGTGTTCGCAATCCTTTGCAATACTGGAGTCTTCTGAAGTAAATGACAATACTGATCAGGGAATGCTACATCCTCTCGCATCTCAATGTGTATCTCTTCACTGTCTGTATGAAATGATACTCTCCCAACATCATAATCAAAGAGGCCTCTTGTTGTCTGCAAGAAAGGTCTCTCGAGAATGATTGAAGCAAGGTGTAACTGCGTAGGACATGTCATATCTAGGACAGTAAAGTCCACTCGAAAATGCAAGCCTTGAATGGTCATGATAATGTTCCTCAACACTCTCCTATGTCTCTTCCTAGATCGGTCTGCAAAATGAAGTGTCGCTCGTGATTTGTAAAGAGGACCTAGCTTGAGCTTATCAAGCAAAGAAGATGGAATTAAATTAATCAAGGAACCATTATCTAAGAGAGTACAATGGAATGCGACATCTGCAATCTGTCTTGTGACATAGTGAGCTCTAGAATCTCTCTTCTTCTTAGGTACCTTATTCTGAGTAGCACATGAAGTTGCCTTGGTCAATACATATTTCTCAACTCGTGATTTCCTTTTCCTAAATGTTGTGCATTTGTTCCTCAACTGATTCTTGAGCGTAGGAAAGTGATCCAAGGCATCGTGAAGTGGAATCTTCAAAAAAAATGTGATCTTTCAATAAATGATCATTTTTTGGAGTGACAACATTCTTTTGGCATTTTTCCTTTCCATTTCCATACAAAACATTGGGAAAAGGAACAATCTCTGGAATGACAAAATTCTTTGTATTCACATCATCAAGAGAATCAGCATGTACATCGAGAGTTTAAGAAGTATGTACAAAACTCTCTAAAATAGGAGAAGAAAAATTTGCATTGGGAGTGTCTGCTTGGTATGGCATGGTATTATCATCTGACTCGCATGTATCCATGTCAATTATCTCTGCATCGCTCCCCAATTTCTATGAAGGATATGGAGAAAATCCTTAAGTGCATCACGAAAGAGTGAGAATCGCATCGTATGCGATTGGGAGCGACTAGATGTACTAGTCACTCGGGGTAGCGGAATTTTAAAATTTTTGAACGATGAAACCACGTGATCCAAGAACACTTCTCGGATCATTTCATTTAAACCACAAATTAGTATTAGGTTTACCTATTGAAGCGTGGTTGTGATCAAGTCTCTAAAGGAAGAGACCTCCTGTCTTAAGTCCGATTCGATGGAGGAGACGCTTGCGAGCGCGTTGATGAAATGCATGCTCCTCGCAATCCTTGTTGATGATCCAAGCGGCAAATCTCTTGATCTCATCATACGAGATCCGACGTCTTCTTCACGAGCAAGGCACACCAAAGGAGATAGAGATCCATGAGCAGTTGATCCGATAGCATAACGACGATGCGACAGATATGTGGATCTCCAGGTCAACAAGTGGACGGAAACATTTTTGAGAAAGAGAGAGGACAACCATGAGAAATGAGAGAGAGAGAGAGAGAGAGAGAGATTTGTTGTATTTCACATTGTGTGTGTAGTCAAATAAAAGGCTAGGGCTACCCTTCTATTTATACTATTTTGGATGTCCATCGATCCCAATCCATGTGCACAAACAAATCAATGGTTGAAATTAATTTGTGCTTTCAATCAACGACCATGATCTTGTTGTGTTTTAATTACCAACAACAAATGTGTTGGCTTTTAATTATATTAAATATATTGAAATCAATCAATATAACTCAATTTTAATCACACCAACAAAGATAGAATCAATTGGAATGAGAGGATACTCATTCCATATAGGGACGACCACCAAGTTGTGCTCTCAACTTGGTCGTCCACCCTCTCTATTATGATAAGAGGACTCTCATTCCTTTTGCATTGAGATCTTATATCTCAATAATTATTCCACATATTCAATAACTTTTATTGCAAAATTATTCACCAAAATAATTCCAAAATATTTTGTGATAATTTCAATCATATAATTGATAATTGGGAATCACATTCACACATCCAAAATAAAAAGTAAATTGCATTTACAATTAATTGTTTAATGTGAATCCAATTCACATAACTACATATTACAATTATCTCTCTCCAATAAATTATATATCAGATTTATAATATCCATGAATAATATGGATAGTGTTATCCACATTATTCACATCCTTGATAATTAAATCACATTTAATCATTTTGAATGTCCATTCTCATGTGCCCATATAATATAAATCACATTCACATTATTTACATATTTTATAATTAAATCACATTTAATTATCTTAGATAACTCTCAAATAATATAAATCAAAATCATATTATTCATGATAGATAAATCAGATTTAACTATCAATTTTCTTCCATGTTCAGACACATTATCAACAATGAAATTATTCATGAATTCTTTCAAGAATAATGCGCTTTCTCTGCGGATACTTAGATATAAGGATAGGGCAATTGTACGTTCCATGTATAGTGACTTGTATATTGAGATCACATCTCAAATCCAGATCTCGGGGACCTCCCATAGATGCTTGATTAAATCAAGGTCATAGATCTAATCTTCTCATTGTATATGAATCACATTCAGATCAATGTCCAAAATTTGGACTATGATTAGATTACTTCTCTACTGAGAGGAGTCACTAAAATTCAGACATGTATCATCACTCCCAAGGAATGGAAGCATCATGTTTATACAATCATTTACGATCACATCATCCTCAGATATTCCTAATACTTGTACACCATGCATAGTGGAAGACCTAAGAATAAACCCGAAGTTTTAGATGACTATTAGACTATCTCTTTTCGGGTTTTATCATTCAGTTTCTCATTTGATCATTGGGATTTTCTATATATCATATGCTTTCCAAAAGCATATATCATACCCAAGTATTAATAATATACTTTCCAAAAGTATATATCAAACCTATAAATTCAGTCAAGCTTACAAAGCAAGATGACCGTGCACGGAATTTGGTCCAATATCTCATGAGTGAGCTCATGTATCCAGGTTAGTAAATGAACCTATATGATCCCTTTGAGAGATCGTATTATTCATTTTCCCTTGTATGCACACCAGCGCTCCGATGTATAAACCTTGATTAGGCTATCAACCTATCGGTCTGTCAAATGTACATACTCAGACATATAGTAACACATCTGTCTCTGGTCAGAGTATGCATGCCTATATCGTGACAACATACGACATAGGCCTTTGGTTATCTCGATCTCGTTAATTCAACACTTTGACCTAACTTATCTAACACCTCTGAATCTCTATTCCTATGCAGAGTACCTGCATCAAGAGGTCAATTAGATATCATTCCATGAGAGAAAGTATTGCCATCTCCTACTCAAGCTAGAGATCCTCTCTTAAAAATCATTTGACGATGCTTGATAAATACTCAATCCAACTCTTTAGATATCACCCAAGCACCAGCCTCTATGATTCAATAATTGAATCAACATTTGTATGATCATTAAGATGGCCATGGTACATAACCCTAATTGTACTATGGGACCTATAATGCAAATTAATTAATCTTCATTTCATATGAGGGAATGATATTTACAATAACATTTATTGCATAATGGCTCATCCTGGGCTCGCATGTCCAACAATCTCCCACTATACCAAAGATCTATTAATGGACTAATCTTTAAACCCACACTCATGTGACAATCATAAGCTATTTAATATATGTAGGTCAGCTGATCAGTCACTCTATTTCTGAGAGACTATGCCAAGTTCTTTTGCGGTGCTTGCATATATCCTAGTAAAAGTGCTCGCATCCAATGCGTATGTTGCATCTTATGCAACCAATACTCAGTCTTGGTGAAGCATATCTAGTGTTTATGACACTACAACTCAATAATCATTATAACTAGTATTTAGTTTTCTATTATCCTTATCGGAATACCCTTATTCCCGCAGATCTCCTAAGGTATTTCCAGTTAAGACTTTTTAGATCACTATCTACAAGTCTTAAGTTCTTGATGATAATACTTTGAGATCACTATCTCAAAAGTCTTGTCATCACTGAAGATATTATTATTACTGCAATCAAGTGTTTTATTTCCATACTAAGATTAGTAATAGTTTACTACTCCCACTACATGGCATACATCTGACTTTTATTCACATCTAGCATACACCTGGCTTCTCATAACTGATGCACAAGGGCAAGCAGTTTTAGCATTCACTTACTCAACTCTTTGAGGTGTTATCCCTTCAGATAGGTCAGTACCATATTTTAAGGGAATGAAGCCTTCTTTGGGGTTTTCCAAGAATGGAATATGTCCAATGTGTACTACTAATGTGATGGTCCCAATGCCCTCTTTCCTTTGATGCTGACAAATTGTGTCACACTTGACCCAATTGTATCTCCCTACAACTTTATGTAGTTAAGGTGTATTAGGAGGAGTGAGATAGGGATGATATTCCTGTCTCAATAAGGTATTCCTTGCATTAATCTAATAAGTACATGCTACCTAGGTTAGATCAAATTCATTTCATCTTCCTTAAGACTTTGGTTCTAAACCCAAATTGTGAAATCTTTAGATATTTCAAAGGTTTCTAAGGTGAAGGGAAGAAATCTCATATCACAAAAATCATCAAATATCACATATCAATGTTTATTGTGATATAGATGATCCACATACATCAATATGTATGGTATCTTGAATACCTTGAAATCTTTTACCATTCCCAGAGAAGGGTGCATTGGATAATTTTACTTTGAATACAATATTCACAAGTATGTAAGATTTTAAAGTCTAGACACTATTGTTTAATCACTTACTTGTCTATTGATCTCATCAACAGACTTATGTCCAAGGCTTGTTCCTATATCATTGTCAAATGATCCGCATCCTCCTATTGATTTTTAAGGTTCAATTTTTATTATTTAGAAATATTAATGAACTATCTATTAATATTCTAATTTAGTAGAGTCCACTAGATGTTAGATTATTATCTAAAATATGTCCATCAACCCTTCATGATAGGTCTATTCCAGAATTCATGTTTGTCTCAAACATTTAGAAATAAACAACGAGTGTATTATAATATCTAGGTCATAGAGACATTCTTTAAGACTAAGGGCTCTCCCACTGAAAATAAGAAGTTCATCTACCCAATGGAGATTGTTGCAACAATTGCATCAATATCCATGTAGATGACTATTAAACCTTATGAGCAAATTTTCTAATCTTCTAAAACATATGCAACCAATTTTAAGTGTTATTAGAAGAATGAGGAATAATTTTAGACTTTGATCTTATCCAATAAGGAAGTCAATTTCAATGATTATATGTAGATGTATAATATCTCGATGCACTATCTGGATCCTTCTCTAAGGATCTTAGATAGTCTAGATAGTCACACTATCAATACATCAGCTTATTGCAATATTGTCATTTATCCAACTCTTTGGATGTAATATGTATGGAAACCATAGAAGTACAGTCAACTCTTTGACCTTCCTTCTAACTTGAGTCCGGCCCATGCTTCCATTTTGCTCCCTTCATCTATAAACAACCATTGCTTAAGACAAAGGATCTCTTATGTTGAATTCAAAGGATTTCTATATAAAAGTATTTGAACATTTACATATGCTTCATCTAATTCATACAATATGAATATTATGAAGCTTTATGAATGACTTGAGTATAGATAGTAGAATGATGACACTCATCGTATCTACATCTATCTAGACTCTTAAAGACTTTGGTTCAGGTAGATACTCAAACATTTTGAGTACATCATCTCTTGTCGAGCCACCATTCTGCAAAATGCAGTGAACCATGTCATTCATGAATAAATGTTGAGAGCACATATGTATGCCAAAAAAATCTTCTTAGATTTTATAAGGATTATTTGATAATTATGATCATCATCGACATGATACTTCCAAAGCACACTCGATGAGAGATCAAGACTATAGAGACATACAAACCCTAGGTTGTTGTCCTATTGTCTATTTAATTATCATTCGTCATTTTTACGAGGAAAGTTGTACATTGCAATCACATACATTATGCGTCCAACTGCAAGTACAATATATTGATCATGGATCCAATCCATGATATATGATTGTTATTGAGTATAGCATTAAGTGGGTTTAATAAGGATTATCTGAAATAAGAAGTTTGCATATATATATATATATATATATATATATATATATATATTATTTTAATTTAGTAATTTTTTATCAAAGTTATCTTACCTTATCAACACTGAAAGTTCATTCCCATAATCACTTTTAATGTAAGAGATATACTTACCATTATATCCCAAGCAAGATCTGGGATCTCCTTTCTTCTCTTTGTTACATCCCAATAATATGAGAACTTGCAACTAGGATAAAAGGAAGCGGGAACTCATTCCGCCTTGCAAGTCCAACTTATGTTCCCAATTTGGTCTTTAACACCTGAGCCCACCTCCCCTAAGGTGATGTTGACCTGTCGTTAATTGAACCAACTGTCAATAGGATTAGAACTCACTATGCACAATCCAATATTGCCCCAATAATATGAGGACTCAAAATTTGGGTCACTATGTATACGACCTTACTCTTTCGAGAAGCAAAGAGCTTGATATAGATGCGCTTGTATGCATGAGCTGTCACTTCGGACAGGCGTCTCCTAGATACCATCCCTAGCGACGAAACCCTTCGCCTTGATGGAAGACCATGGACGTCACTTATGTGATCCTCCATATCACATTCAAATTTTAATTAATTATTATGGATCATATTCACATAATTAATTCTTTAAGGGAAATGACAACTCTATTCATAATAGATTGTTTAAATTGGATATAATTAAATCAATTATCAAACCAATTTATCAACCAACAAGCAATTTTAACTATTAATTGAAGGATGGTATAATCTCAAAATACGTATTATTCGAATTTTAATATTATTCGAATTTTAGTAATTAGAAAATACATCATGATTGCTTAAAGCATTATCCTTTCCTTACTCGATGTCATGGCCAGTACCGATAGGAGTCTGACAGACCGCTCACGGAGCAACTTGCTACCCCAACGATCCCTGACTAGACACCATATCTGCTTCAGGTCAGGATAATACGATTTGATCATTTTATATTTGAGATGATCGATCTTTCAACCAAAGTTATACCATATAATATTTATCAAAATATTTTTTATTAATATTATAAAGAGATTTACTAAACAAATCCTCAATCCAATTCAAGCATCAATTTTTGTTTGAAAGGATGTAACCAATTGTGATCAAGATCAATTATCTTATCATTTTTTTGTTAAGGACATGTCATTCAAGGAAATCATTGTCATCATCAAATATTTCAAAAATATTTATCAATAATTATTTCAAAAAGTAATAATTAATTTCCAAGATTTATTTTAATAATAATCACAAGGTTCTTGATTAAGTATGTAATTTTTAGCAGTGATCCCTAATTACTAAAAATAACATATCTCAATAAATTTAAATCCAAATTACAAAAAAAAAGTTTCCAAAGTTGCTAATTTGATTCATAACATATCCCAAGTGTAAATACGCATTTCTAGGCATTTATAAATCGTAATTAACTCTTAAATTATGTCAAGATTTGCCACCCCCGAAACAGTGGATATATGTTCACTAAAAAGATCATAACTTTAGCAAACGGATTCCAAATCACGCAAACTCACATTTTAATGCACTTAAAAAGGGTGAAAAATGAACTAAACAGGGTTGTGTGGATAAAATACGATGAAACTTCATGCAACTTAGAAATGCCTACATCATCTTAGGTTTATGGATCGTATCCAAAACCTCTAACTTGGCTCTGATAACACTTGAAGGATATGGAGAAAATCCTTAAGCGCATCATGGAAGCGTGAGAACTGCATCGTATGCGATCGGGAGCGACTAGTCGTACTAGTTGCTTGGGGTAGTGGAATTTAAAAAATTTTGAACAATGGAACCACATGATACGAGAACAGTTCTGGGACCATTTCATCTGAACCACAAACAAGTATTAGGTTTACCTCTTGAAGCATGTATGTGATCGAGTCTCTAAAGGAAGAGACCTCCTGTCTCACGTCCGATCTGTTGGAGGAGACGCTTGCGAGCGCGTTGATGAAACGCGTGCTCCTTGCAATCCATGTTGATGATCCAAGCGGCGAAACTCCTGATCTCATCATAGGAGATCCGACGTCTTCTTCACGAGCAAGGCACACCAAAGGAGATGGATATTCATGAGCAGTTGATCCGATAACATAAGGGCGATGCGGCAAACGTGGATCCTCAACAAGTGGACGACCACATTGTTGAGAAAAAGAGAGGACGGCCATGAGAAATTAGAGAGAGAGATTTGTTATATTTAACATTTTATGTATTGTCAAATAAAAGACTAGGGCTACCCTTCTATTTATACTATTTTAGATGTTGATAGATCCCAATCCATTTGCACACACACATCAATAGTTGAGATTGATTTGTACTTTCAATCAACGACCATGATCTTGTTATGTTTTAATTACCAATAACAATTTTTTTGGCTTTTAATTAAATAAAATATATTGAAACCAATCAATATAATTCAATTTAAATCCTACCAACAAAGATGGAATCAATTGGAATGGGAGGATCCTCATTCCATATGGGGAGAGTAGACGGCCACCAAGTTGAGCTCTCAACTTGGCCATCCACCCTCTCTATTATGGTAAGAGGACTCTCATTCTTTTTGCATTGAGATCTAGTATCTCAATAATTATTCGACATATGCAGTAACTTTTATTGCAAATTATTTAGCAAAATAATTCCAAACTATTTTGTGATATTTTCAATCATGACATTGATAATTGTGAATCACATTCATACATCTAAAATAAAATGTAGATTGCATTTGCAATTAACTGACTATTCATTCGTAAAAACAAATTACAATTATCTCTCTCTAGTATATTGTAAATCATATTTATAATATCCATGAATAATATGGATAGTGCTATCCACATTATTCACTTCCTCGATAATTAAATCACATTTAATCATTTCGAATGTCCATCCTCCTGTGCCCAAATAATATAAATCACATTCACATTACTCACATCTTTGATAATTAAATCATATTTAATTATCTTAGAGAACTCTCAAATAATATGAATCAAATTCATAATATTCATGATAATTAAATCATATTTAACTATAAATTTTTCTCAATGCTCAGACACATTATCAACAATGAAATTATTCTTGAACTCTTTCAAGAATAATGCGCTTTCTCCGCAGATACTCGAATATAAGGACAGGATGATTGTGCGTTCCACATATAGTGACTTGGATATTGAGATCACATCTCAAATCCAGATCTCAGGGACCTCCCACAGATCCTTGATTAAATCAAGGTTGTAGATTTAATCTTCTCGTTATATCTGAAATACATTCAGATCAATGACCAACATTTGGACTAATATTAAATTACTTCTCTACAGAGAGGAGTCACCAAAGTCCAAACCTGTTTCATCACTCCCTCGGAATGGAAGTTCCATGGTTATACAATCATTTATGATCACATCACCCTCAGGTACTCCTAATACATGTACATCCTGCATACTGGACGACCTAAGAATAAACACAAAGTTTTAGATCACTTTTAGACTGTCTCCTTCAGGGTTTTATCATTAAGTTTCTCATTTGATCACTGGGATTTGGTATCAATCATATGCTTTCCAGAATCATATAGCATACCCATGTATTGATCATATACTTTCCCAAAGTATATATCAAACCTATAAATGTAGTCAAGCTTCCAAATGGAGACGAACGTGCATGGAATTTGATCCCAATATCTCATGAGTGAGCTCATGTCTTTTGATTAAGTAAATGAACGTGTATCATCCCTTTGGGAGATCGTATTACTCATATACCCTTGTATGCACACCAGCATGCTGGTGTGTAGACCTTGATTAGGCCATCAAACCTATCGGTCTGCCAAATGTACATACTCAGACAAATAACACATTTGTCTCTAGCCAGAGGATGCATGTCTATATCATGATAGCATATGAAAAAATTCTTTGGTTATCTCAATCTCTTTAAGTCAACTCTTTGACCTAACTTTTCTAACACCTCTGAATCTCTATTCCTATGCAGAGGACATGCAACAATAGGTCGGTTAGATATCAACCCGTGAGAGAAAGGATTGCCATCTCCTACTCAGGTTGGAGATCCTCTCTTAATAATCATTTGACGGTGCTTGATGAGCCCTCAATCCAACTCTTTATATATCACCCAAGCACCAGCCTCTATGATTCAACAATTGAATCAACAATTATATGATCATTAAGATGGCCATGATGCATTATCCTAATTGTACTAATGGACCTATTATGCAAACTAATTAATCTTTATTTCAGATGAAGGAATAATATTTACAATAACATTTATTGCATAATGGCTTGTTGTGGGCTCGCATGTCCAACACTCTGATCATCATGATGAACATTGTGTTGGTCCTCATTGTGGTGGTCCTCCTCCTCAAGATCAGAATGTGTAATACCAATATCATCATGGATTGGCTCTTGCTCCTCATCATGTGCACTCTCTTACTCTCGATAGGTGCTCGTGGTGATCTACTGCTCCTGAGACAAATAAAGTTAGATAAAAATTCAGGAAAAGAGATTGTACCTGTAGTGGTGTCTTCCTTATCTATATGCCTCCTCTTGTTGTTCGGATTCATCTGAGGATGTGATGGGAGAGTGATCTTGGGCGTGGTTAACTCATCCAGATGACGGTTAACCCACTCCATCTCTGTCCTATGTGTTGTCTGGAGCGTGCTCAACATGTCCATGATATGATTTAGTGCCAGGGCCTGTAAGGATATCTCAGACTCAGTATGGTGTCCTTGACTGTCTACTCTCTCTTGCCTAAGAGTGTGTTGCTATGGTGTGTAAGGCTGAGGAGACCTCTGTGATGTAAAGGAAGACTGCTCCTGCTGTTGGTATTGATAAGATTGCGACTGTGTAGCAGGATACTGATGTGAATGTGGTCTCTAATAGGCATGCTGGTGAAATTGCTGATACATGAAGTGCTGACAATGCTGAAAATGTAGGTCTCCATGCTACAGATGACTATACACTATTGTTGGTGCTGGTGGTGTACGCTTTGATGAGTAAAGTGTGGCGAAGGTTGAACAAGAGCGTACCAAATCCCATTGATCTCAAGAGTAGCATGATAATCAACATCATCATCTCCAGGTCTAATGATCTAACTCGGGTTGGCATTGGACAGATCCACATGCCAATCAATCTGTGGAGGCTCAGTAGGTTGTACCGACTTTATCTAAATGTATTAATCTGACAGGTGGGAGGAGCGGGTAAAGATCACCATATAGGTTGAGAAGTGGAAAAAGCACGAGACTGTTGGTAAAGCTGCACCTCAGTCAATTTCTTTGTTATATCACTCAACTGCTTAAGAAGTGATGAGAGCTTATCCAACTCTAACAATGACTATAATTCCCAAACTTTCTTCTGAATCACGTCAACTAGTTTCTACTTCTCACTAATGAATCCCATGTCAGATTGTGAATCAGACTTTGAAACATGTGCCACCTTCTAATGCTCTCAGTGGTGTGGTGATTGTGGGCCCTTATGGATTGCCTGAGTGGAGTCTACAACACATGATTTCTCTACCATCCCCTCAAAGATAGACCAAACTGACTCAGCATCCCTATTCAAATAACTGTCGCCACATGCGACGCTCACTAGGACCTGAACATCCGGCTGGAGTCCTCCAAAATAATTATGTACAAGCACCTTTAATGGTATCTCGTGATGAGGGCATCTCTCTGTCAAATCCATGAATTTATCATCCCATGCCTCATGGAATGACTCATGTGGTAACTGTGTAAAATTTGAGATCTGACTGCTCATCATATTTGTCCATCCTAGAGGAAAATATTTGTGCAGGAATGTGGACTTCAAATCGTCCCATGTAGAAATCTCCCTCCCCAAGTGACTCAACCAGTGAAGCACCTTATCTTCTAAGGAGAAGGGGAAAGCCATGAGGCATACAACCTCCTGCTTAACTCCTGTATATCTAGTCGTACCACATATCTTCTCGAACTAATATAGAAAGGTAAACTTCTCCTCTGAAGTGTTCCCATAGTACTTGGTAAGCAGTGAAATAAAGGACGGTCCTAGCTCATATGACCCTTGATTCAGTGGTAACCAGATCTAGTGGTATAGCGTCCTGTCTCCCAGGTCATACTCATCTTGTAGTGTCGAGGGAGCCACGGTAGGTAGTGTTGGGTTCCTGGCTCTTGTTCTCAGCGTAGTGATCTATGCTCTATGCGCATGCTGGACTCTACATTGATCTTTATCTATAATCTTATCTACTGTAATGTGTCTAGAATCCCCTCGGTGATATCTGAAGCTGAATCAGGTCTCCCATGTGTGTGTCTCTCATCAGTTGGTCTCTCCTCAACAGCTTTGTCCTCAACTGGTCCCGTCCCTCTAGCCATGATCCTTGAATACTCTGGGAAGGAAAAACTCTCATAAGAACTCAGTGAAAAACATGCAGGAGAAATAGATGATAAATTGATGCATGTGTCTGCCTCAACTTAAGGGCTGGGATGCGAGGGAGTTTGGGTCTGATGCACCTCGTGACTAGGTGGGACCAACTCGGGAAGAGGGTCATCCAGAGTCTGTGAAGACATACGATAGATGGTGGAAGGTCTAAAGCTTACGGAGATTAAGCGCAAAATCCGTCTAGTCGTCGTCTTTGATGTCAAAAAGAAGTACCGGAGAGAATATGATGTCAAGTCAAGAATAAGAGTGTGAAGGCATATAAGATGCGGAATAATGCACACCTCACATACAAACACAATGCAAACCCCAGATTCACCAACATCACACGGTGGAGACCATAAGAGTTCGGTCTTTTATCTTTTCAATTTATTTTTGTGACTAATCAATTGTATTAAGAAAACTTGTAGAGGATTTCGCTTTGTCGCCTAGCGTACACGCTCACAGTACCCTAAAAAGTGGTACCATCTGCCTGGGTTGCCAAGTAATATCAGGCCCAAAGTAAACTATGAGGTATGAGTACACCAAAATGACTTTCTATGGTTGGAGGAAAGTGCTTACAGTTGCAACCATGCACCGAAAAGTGATGCACAGATACTTAAGGCACAAGCCCAGAGATTTTTGGCTATAATCCTTAAGGCTACATCCTTACCCACTCTATCTAGAGTGTACTTGAATACAATGAGGGGTTTACTCTCCCAATACAAATTAAGTCCATGTATTTTCTATTTTTTGTCAAGTTTTTAAAAGAGATTTTTTTATTTTTGAAAGTTTTCACCTTTTTTGGATATTTTCAGAAATATCTAAGAGGATGTCGGATCTTTTTTAATTTTCAAAAATGTATCTCATAGAGGGAGAGTCATGGAATGTAGCGGAAAATAATGATGCATGCAGAGATAGAAATCATACCTTGCCCAGCAGTCTACATGCAAGTGATCCACACAGAATTGTAAAACCTAGTCTAATGCATGCAAAAGTGATGAAAACCGAATCCTAATCAGCAGCTTTAGCATAAGAATGAATTGATTTTTCAAAATAATCTGACTTATGCCTAAGTATGGATTAGGGATCTGGGTTTTACTTTAGTCGTCTAATCAAACAAACATGCACCCTTAGTCTCTACGAAATCGCGTGAAACAAAGAAAAAATGAAGAAAATCGATAAGCACGATGAGGTCTCCCAAGTGCACTAGCACCTGGTGAAACATACCTCGAAAAATAATCAAAGTCTAGGTACAGTCAGGATGTCCATAGTGGACCCCTTGCTACAAAAAGAAACAAGGGCAAATGCCCCTTCCTTTCTCACAAAAACAAAAAAAATGGGCAAGTTCCCTCTCTCATAAGAAAAAATAAAATAATGTCTGAGAAAAGAAAATACAACAAAAATCATGTGCTAGCTAACTTGCTTTGCCCTCTGCAACCAGATCACAGAAGAATGACCAAGTCTTTGCCATCTTGGCTGAGTCGGCTTCCAAAGAAGCTAGCTAATCATGCATGCCCTGCAAAATTGGTCAGCTTCACGCAGATAAAAAATCAAATAGACACTCCAAAAAAATCAAAGTAAAAAACTGACTCCAAACTAAGAAAAAGAACTCAAGAAAAAGCCAATAAAAATCAGGAAGAGAAAAGTGAGAAAATAAAAAAAGAAAAATCACATAAAACTCTCGAAAAATAAGTCACAATAAAAAGAAAATCCAAAAAATCGGAAGAATAAGAAGCACAAAAAACCATGAAAAACTGATGAAAAACAAAGAAAATACGAAAAGAAAAAAATAGAGAAAGAAAATAAAATATCATGAGAAATAAAACTCAAAAAACCTAAAATGTAGCTACGCCTCCTCGACAACGGTGCCATTTTGATAACCATCCCTGACCAAGCGGTAAATAATCGTCGAAGTAGAAACCGCTAAAGAGAGATACGATTGATCAAACAAAATTCAACTCTGATTAAAACAAGTATCTGAGATGTTCACTATTTATTTTACCAAGCAAGTGTTCCTAGGTGAACACAAGGAGGCAGAAAATCATGCTCGTGAAAATTCGAGTGAAGAAATATTTTTGTGATATTTTTATCTTTCATTATTTTTCTTCCCGAAAGTAATAAACCTCTTTCTGTGATTTTTTTTCTTTTTTATTTGATTTTTATTTTCCAATTTTTATTTTTATTTTTATTTTCAAAAGGGATATTTTTCAAATAAAATATATGTACAATATATAGGTAAAAATAGAGTATATATGTGATACTAATAGTAGATGAGAACCTTGAGCAGCAGACTCAAAAAAGAAAATAAATAAAAAAAGATGAATCAAAAATAGAGAAAGAAATCCAAAACAAAATTCGCGAAGAAATCCTCGAAGTCCAGTGCGAAATAAAATGTAAAAAAATAATACGATGTGATAATATGGTCTATAGTGTCAACAAAGTGTCCAAAGTCTATGCAGTTCCAAGTAGTAGTATAAAACAATTAAAGGAAAACAAATGAAGAGTTCTTGCAATTAGGTCCCTCACCAGGGACCTAATTGTAAGAAAATATGGAATTTACTTACGTTTGTGTCCCTCGTCAAGGATCTAAACTTAAATAAATGAAGTACTAAAGGTGGGCGTAAATTTATGGACTTTACGAGGCTTAAGTTACAATTTATCCACCGTTTCATAATAAGTGGTTGTGATTAGTTAGAGGTGCGTCATCGGGACTATTGGTTTACGACACGTGTCACCTTATGGAGATGGGGATGTGCTTCCCCAAAATAAGAATAGCGACGGAAGTGTTCTTGATTGATCCGTCTACACCGATGATGGGTGATCGGAAGTGGGGTCGGAGAGGGTGTGCCTCAACGCACCATGCTCGTTGCCGCACCAGCCCCCGCTGCCTCGCGCAGCCGCTGTCGCCACATACGTGGCGAGGAGTAGCAACCCGATGCCCCTCCATCTCCAATTTGCCCTCCCCACGTGTGGAGCAGCTCGCCAGCCTCGCCCCTACACCTCCTATTGCATCCTCCTCTGCAGCCCCTCATCGCTGCTCTAAGGCATCGTCGTCCACAAATCTGCTTCTCCTCAAGCAATTGTCGCATGTCCTCATCGAGTGGGTTCCATTCGTTGGAACCCACGAAAAGAGGAGTAGAAGATGGCAACATCCAGCTCACAATATCTTATTACGAAAATTACACAGTTAGTCATGAAGATATCTAAAATTAAAGAAGTGCCCTTAGGTACAACTTTATTTTGTTAAACTTTTATTTCAATATTGCAAAGAGAACCCTATGTTGGAGCTTTGTTTTGAACATTCAATTGGCATCTATTTGGAATTCTAAAAATGGCATGTTGTTCTTTAACCAATTCTACAAGCCGAGGATATTTATTTATAATTTTGTGACTTTGTGTTGATTTATTACAATTCATAGATTGAAGTTCATTGGAATTTTACTTATTTGTGTTCTGAAAATCATATTGAGTCACAACTTGATCAGAAAAATCTCCAAAATAAGAGATTATATAATGTCTTATGCTCCAACTTCTTCCCAAATTTCAATGAAAATAGAGGTTTATTGCTCCTCGACTAAACTATTGAGTGGTTTATAATTATTTTTTTAACTTGATCTGCACATAATATTTTCTCACAAATTCAATTTTTCTGGATTGTATATTGATAGACATGTTTGAGATAATTTTGGTTTGGCGTGATTCTTCATGGTGGATTTATTAAGAATTATTTACTATGATTCACGTTGTTTCATTAAAATACTAATAAAAAACAAATACTATTAGAAATGTCTAAAACATAGCATAAGTTGATTTCATCGTATTTGAGTTCCTAACCAAGTTTCATAATTTTTGCATGTTGTTTGCATGAAAAATTACATAAAAACCCTTAAAAAGAGTGCATTTTTCATTATTGCATTTTAACACTAAAAATTCCACAAAAATATATTTCATGCAAATCATTGAACTAGGATCACATGGAAAATACAATTTGCCTACTTTTATTTGATTTTGAACCAAAACTTAATTGGGATAAGTTGCATGGTTTCCTTAAGAATCAAGTTCATTTGCATTTTGCATTTGCATTCTTATTGCATAAAAAATACCAAAAAATCTCTTTGAAAATAGTGCATTAAGTGATTTGATTTGAACCTTAAGTTGTTCCTTTACCTCCTTGAGTCGACCCAGGGGCTTGCCCATGTTAAAAATACATAAAACCGCCTTGATTTACTTGATTGATTTTATTATCAGTGTGGTTATTTTTTATTGATCATGATTGCCCGATTACAACATAAAATTGACAAATTAACATATGGTAATTCAGTCTCATCAAATGATGTCGTTGCAGGAAGGCAAATGGCTTAGGATCATTTTAGAGAACTTAGTGTTAGGTTTTCCACTCTTTTAGGTATTCTGATTCCCGATCTCTTCCAGTGTATATTTCCTTTATTTTTTGTGATTATTTTCATTTATTTCATTACTCATTTTTTTATATATTTATTTATTTATTTACATCTCTCTTACATATATCTCTCCTTTTTGTGTGAGGGCGAGACTTGGAGCGGCTTTCTTGAAACTGAAACATGTCTAAGTGCATTAGAGGCCAGCGATTCCTAAGCGAGTCAGCTACTGAGGTGCAAAGAAGACATTTCATTTGAGAGAGAGTTTTTATTTTCCGCATTATTTTTTTGTAATTAATTTTAATAATTTAGGTAATTCCACATTTCCAGTGGATTCCGTTTGGGATCTCGCACGTGTATCATGTACATTGGACATTTTATTTAGTTATGTGTCGAGACCTATCTCACTCTCCATGAGGGTGAGGCTCGACTTGAGTGGCTCGTAGGTTAGACCTGCACTAACGACTATTAGGGATTTATTAGGTCAATATTTTCTTGTGCTCGTAAAATCTAGGACCATACATTTTCACACATAACAAGACGCACCTTAGATGGTTCAATATAGTCAAACTCAATTCCAATTCTTCCTGACTAATAAAACTTTCTGCTAGGAGTGGGTTTTTGTCGGCTTGCATTTCAATTCGAATATATTTTCAATTATCTATTTTGCACCCACAAGAAGATTGCAAGGAATCACTATAAGTCTCCTTAACTGGGCATGCCATCATTGTTTTTCATGTGCGTTGGATTTTCTCAATTCCTCCTCTTGATTTTATCACATAAGTATAAAAAGGAATTGGGACTAGACGGTAGACGTGATTATTTGTCTCATTAAAGATTTTTAGTTATAACCATTTTTAGAATTGGGACTGCTAAACGAGGCCAACTTAAATAAAAAGAAATAAAATCAACACTTATTTTTGGGAGAGCAACCCCGTCATTGGATACGGGTACATACCTCTAAACAAGAGTGGGTGAGGATGCAACCGCTATGGATTAGAGACCAAATCCATTGACTTGTGCCCTAAGCGCTTGGACGGACTCACAAGCACTTGCCTCCCACCCTTAGAAGAAGTAGTCTTGCTTCAAGTTGGTGTGTTCTGCCGGCTTGAACATGAACTGCCCTAGGAGATTGCACCTATATGTGATGAATGCAAAGATTGTTTGATCACCAATAATAAAATTAAAAAGGTAATTGGCCAGACTTTTGCGGCCTTCACATCATGTTAAGTTGGTGAAACTAGGGATTGCTCTTGCATTTACATGTGATTCTGTTTGTGTATTATTATGTGTACTTGAACGTTTTCTACCTTGATCTGCTTTCACTTCATCTTTTCTCTTCAAGGATGTTGGGATATTTGCCATCATACCCAGACCCCTCGGGTCACTTCTCCTCGACCATTTACTAACCATCTTATCTATCTGATGCCTCCATATTCCATCCACTCCATTCCACCTACAAAGTCGGAACTCCGATCGTCTTCTACACTTCTTTGGACCTCTCACCTACCCCATATTCTCACAATCCTAATCCACTTTCATCTTGGGCTGACTCACCATATTCACGGATGCTTTCTAGAATCAAGGAACCAGTTGAAGAGCAATCTACTGTTGAGACAGAAGATTTGTGGAGTTACCTACCCCCCACATACCTCATTTGATTCTCATATGACTATTGGGACATGTCAACAATTTACACATTCACATCCTAACTTGACTGTAGGTTAAAACATGGTTGAATGAACACGCCGAATGGAGAGGCTCGGTCTTTGTGATCTTCTAGACTTAATTGACTTTAGTCGAGCTTGCATTGACCAACCTTCATACCACCCATTCGGAGAGCCTTCACATACATGGCATTGGACTCATGAGCTCGATCTACAAACCCCATGTCTATTGACTCCACTACATGAAGCTCCGACCAATTTCTGACATATGGATGGTCTATACTCAACCCAGCATTACATGCCACAGTCTAGGAATGTTGAGTATAAGACCTCAAGTTCTCAGCAGTATTTTCCAATTAGACAAACTGCTCCATGATTTATAATGAGGAATTTTTTGGAGAATGGTATTTCTAGGATTATCAGGAGATATGAATTAATTGAGGATAAGTTTAGAAATGTCACCGACCAACTAATTCCATTATATGCCAACTAAGGTATGGAAGTGGAGACTGAAATAAGCGGATTCAATGTTGAAAATCTAGAGGACACAATGAAGCACTCATACTTTATACAACTGGAGTCCATTCTACCTCCCCCTTCTACTAACCACTTACGTTCTAATCTAGAGTCTGTACATCCACCTACTCCTTTTTCACCTATCAAAAACAACAAAAAATTGAAAAACCCAGAAAGATGAAAAAAATAAAAAATCAGAAATTAAAATAAAAACTGCAAATGAAAAAGACCTAAAAAATTGGACCCTACCCTTAGGGATGCGATTGCTAAAGAATTAATTCTAGAGCTTCCCTTAATAAAGGCCATAGAACACTTCTCCAACCTCAAAAGATTTGTGAGAAGTAAATTGATGCCTAAGAGGTCGGGAAATCACGAAACAATGACAGAAAGACACCTATGTCTATGGCCACCTTTTTGGTGATGGGGAGAAAGACCAAAAGTCGTAGAGTGAAAGACCAAAAGTCGTAGAGTGAAGCGGTGTCTAGGGTTGAATATGAAATAAAAGACACTACCTTCACCTATGCTAGAATCGATGATTACTCAGATAAGTATCCTCCCGATATCTATGTTTGACAAGCTCAAACTTGGGCCAATCAAGAAGTCGAGAGAGATCAGCAATCTATAAAATAGTCGAGAGGAACCATTTCAGTCATTATTACTTTCAAAGGTGATCTAATCCAAGTAGATTTATGATCATTGACATTGAGCATCGAGGAGAGTTCACCCAGTCTCCAATTATTTTTGAGAAACCATTCTTAGCCTTGGCTAAGGCGACTATAGATTGTGAGACTCAGGAATCGACTTCACAGCATTGGGAGCACTCCAACCTCACCCATTATTTGAGGGCACGTGATACTCTAAGGTAACCTACAAAGACGTTGATAGTCATGACCATCGAGAGGTAGATGAGTTCCACCTCTTTGCAACTGAAAAAACAAAAGTTATCTCGAGAGGAGGGTCATGTGAGTCAAACAAGGCGGACATGCAGTCGTCGAAGTGACCACTGAGAGTCCTAGCTTCCTTTCACTCCTACGCGCCAGACCTGGCCCCGTCTAAGAAGTTCACCCGCCGGCTCACACCCTGCGCTCAAATGTTTCAAGCTCCGGTTGAGAATGCAAGAGGACGTCTCAAGGACAACATAGCTAAATCAACAATCAACCCATAAATAATAATGAAGAAATAAAAGCAAGGGATGTGGATAAAAATTTATTATACCCTACAATGAATGTATATAGTGGACAAGTCGGTAGGGGTCAAACTCAGGGAACACATGCGTATATTGGTATGCAAACTATTTACTTAGGTTTTTATGGGTTTTTTATTTTTTAATTAATTTTTTTAAATTTTTTATATACTTTTTTATTTTAAAGTAATTATAAAGTAGTTATAATAAAAAATGATATCATAACCTATATATTACTATATATAGATATTAATACACTATAGGGTAATATAATTATAAATATGGGTAAAATAATCAAAAATAGCAAAGTAAAATGTTTTTGGGTTTTTTATAATTATCTTTTATTTCTTGTGATTTTTCATGTACTTTTGCTAATTATTAGGTATTTTTAAATTAAAACATATACCAAAAAGGGGACTAAATAAATAGGTTGAATTGATTTGGGGTTTAAAATAGTAAAATTCCTCAAAATTTTCCAAATCATTTTTATTATATACTAATATATAAAAAATCAATTTTTCTCCTTTTCTTTTTCTATTTTTAGGTATTTTTGGTCTAGGGGTACTATATACTATAACAAACATACATTGTTTTTGTGAATTTTTAAACATAATTTTATAGTTTTTGGATTTTTTAAAGCAAATAGGGAATATTAGTGCACTATTTGATTTTTAATAAATAGGAAAAGGGCATAAAATGCAAATCTAATTATATGGCGTGAAAGAGCATGCATCTAGGTACCTCATTCTATTTTGCATAATTTTTAGAGCATGGATGATATTTATAGAAATTAAGAAAACATACACAAAAATACTTGATATAGCAGGGGCATATTTGCAATTAAAATAAAGGTCAGGGACGTAAAATAACCAAAACTCTACAACTAATATTCAAACTTTTAATATTAAAACTTAATTACAAAAGCAGTAATGGTATACATGCAATTTCCCGTGCACATGGGTCGTCTCATGAGGTGACGTGGTAGGGGACTAAAGTGCAATATTTAAAAAGTCAAAGGGCTTACACGCAATTTATCCCCTATTTTTAAATGGCATAGAATATTTACAAGGGATCTTGGCTATTACAGAAAGTGTAGTGGGTGCCTAAGGAATTTACCCCATAAGTGACTGGATCGCGCCATCCTAGTGTTGCCACATGGTTGATTGTGTGGCCCTTACCGCACACCCTTTCGAATTAACTAGACGTCCCATATTAGATCTGGGATTTGTTCTTCATCCGAAAATTTAGAAGGAGGGTGCAAGAATCGTTGAAGAACAGTCCTTCGACAATCTTTGTTCCGTCGTTCTCCATGCTCCGGTAGTGGTTCTTCAAGCCGGCAAGGGGATAGCATCCTGGTGTTTCTCTACATGCGCATGTGGTCACCGATGAGGGCGAGACAGACCAGGAAGCCTAGATGGCTCCAGTCGACCTGACACTGCTCTAGGTCTTTGATGAGGCTCTATTTGGGTCTTCATGCGCCCGATCCTGCCAAAAAATATTAGGTGGCTCGAGATGAATGCCTCAACCCAAAAGTTGCAGTTGGAAGCTACGTGGATGTGCTGGGAAGTGGAGCTCCATAGAAGAGGAGGAAGAGGAGCTCGAGGTGCCTCGATTCGTGCAGAATCGAAGGGGGTTTTGTAAACGGAATGCGTAAAAAGCATTGGAGAATGAGTAGGGGGTGAAACGCGTCGAAACAGCATGAGGTTCACGATGAACAGACCTGGAGCTCAAACTCCAAGTCAACGAAGATTGAAAGATTCTACTCTAAATCTATTGATCGAAATTAAAACTAAGGACAGAATTAAAATATATATTCTAAGAAGTTACCTATGAAATAGAAAATGGGGCCTCGATTTGGCCGGATGGCCAAAGAAGCAAGACCTTTACGGTGGTGGCCAGAGGTGGTTGGATGCGCCCAATCTCGACTCCTCCTCGATGTCAATCCCTTCCAGACGCAGATGTCACCTTTACCAAGATATTTAGGTGGACACGAGGGGAATCAAGAGAGAGTGATCAAATGGACTAAAGGGGTGAGGGTGGTATATTATAGACGATGGAGTAGTAGGTGAAGGTCACGAGATTGGCGATGCTTTGATCAAAATTTGGATCGTTAGATAATGGGGCATGGTAGAGGGATGAAAGGTGACGAGGATCAATGATCAAAGGCATGCATTGAGCCACAAAAATTGGCGAAATGGGGCAAGTGCGTGCTCTAACATAGGTCAGAGTAGCTGGAGGTACTGTTGACACGTGGGTGAACGAACGGGCATTTCTGGTTGGTCCACGTGGACCCGCTAAAAAATCCCAAGGTCGAAAATGCTGGTTAAGCCGGTAATAAATATGTAATGAATTAATTAATTTTAGGTGATAAAATAAAAAAATGTTTCTTATTTCAAGTAGTATTTTATGCATATTTTTATTTATTTTTAGAAGAAATATATTATATGTTTCTTTTTACTAGTATAAACATAGATATATTTACCTATATACTAGGTATTTAATTTTTATGTGGTATTTTAGATTTGTATTATTTTGTGTGCATAATTTATATAATAGGACTTATTTAAATATACATAAGTATATTTTTATTTTATTTTTCTAAAGTAATATGTATAATAAAATAAATAGGGGTATTAATTACATATGTATAAGTGTACTGCATTCATCTATGTATTTTTATATGTTATTTTATTTCAATATATTTTAATGATTTTAATTTATTCTAAATATGTACATACACTATAAAGAATATTTACAAAATTATAAAAATATAAAATAATGAAAATATAAAGAATAAATAAAATAAATATTTTATTCAAGTGTATTGTTCAATAGGGTCTTAACTCCAAATTGAATGAAATCTCCTTCATTAAATAGCTAATAAAAAGTTATATACAATTAAAGATGATTTTGGTACTTTGGAATTCATATGGAGGAGATACAGGTCTGCGAAGTTAGGATTTTAGATTTTTATTTTGAGTGTAAATTGTTCATTGTACATTATTTTAATGTGAAGTAAATTTTGTATTTTTTTACGTATATTTATCTACAACTTTCATGAATAAAGTTTATTGATTTGATGTGTAGATAATAAAGAATAAAATAGGTCCCAAAAGGTAATTATTTGGCCTATATTTTTTGGATTTTTAAACTGTGTAATCTGTACAATTGGTCGCCCTTCTCCCACTACTTTATTTCTTGTCAACTAAGTCATCATGATGACTGAGAGTCGAGGGTTATGGTCACTCAACACCTATGGTGTCTCGTTTCTTTTTCTTTTCTTCCTTTATTCTTTAATTTTGGAATTAAATAAAATAAATATACAATATTTTATATAGTATTTTGTATACATTAAAGAATGTTTATTTTGACAAATTAATGATATACACATGCATTTAGCTAGGATTGAAGGCCAAAATGAGAGAATAAAGGTGATGAAATGGAGATTCATCACCACCATATGTTTTCCTTTACTAGTCCCTAACAAATACTTATGCCTATAAATGTAGAAAAGAAAATAAAGGAAAGAAAACGAAATAACTTGTTATAATTGTCAACTTTTAAACTTATCTTAATAAAGTCAAAGTTTGGAGCTCAGAGATGCCTTTGGATTAATGATGTGTTCGAAACCACATAGAAGTCAGTAAGTGTGACACAACAGCCCTTAGATTCCATATTCCTATCATCTAGTTCATAGCTAGGACAAAACCATCCTCTTAGTCGCATACTCTTGCTACCTTGAAGTGATAGAACCATGTGTGTGAAATTGTTCAGCTCTCCCTAGACAAAACCATTGAACTATCAAGGTGTCTGCTCTTCTGGTAACTGGTCCTCGTGGAGACAGATATTTCCTTCTAAGTTCAGGTGCTCCTGGTCTTTACAATTGAAAGGGGAAGAAGTGAGAAGAATGGGAAAAGAAGTGAGAATGGACCAGTGTAGTCTTCACTCCCTTGTGAAGTCGACCAGTGTAACAGAGTCTTCACCCAGAAGAAGGCTATTTCTGAAGCTCAATTTTTTGTGGAATTTTTGTTTGTAGGCTCATTTGTATATGTAGCTTTTGCATTCTTGCTTGTGCCCTAGTGGATATAGCATTGTTTGTTCCACACATTTTTTAGGGTCTTGGAAAAAGGTGCGTCGTTAGACCATTCCTCATCTGAAGCATTGTCTCAATCCATCTCCAGTCTTCAGATATCATTGTTACAAGAAGAAGGGGGTTAGAGTACCGATGTCGGCAATCTCCAAAAATGGTTCTTGAGCCACCCTTAACGAAGCGTCCTTGCATCGTCCCGACTTATACTCCAGGATTTTTTAACAATCCATTCGAATTGAGCTAAGTGCAAGGCACGAGGTTTCTAGTCAAGTCACTGTCTCAAGAGTCTTATGGATGGTATGAAGGGTTTTCTTTAAGCATATTTATTTGACTCATGAACATAGTCTTATGAAACCTAAAGAATTAAGTCAAGGCGACCTGAAGTATCTCCAATTCCAGCCCTCAATGGGCTCCTCTGAAATTAAGTGTATTAAGGTCTACTCCAAGCTCCAATATTCAGACTTTATTTGGACTCGTTCAATTGTCTAGATTATTCCGAAAAATGTGGATGCTATGTACAATGTAAGAAAATATTTTTATGAAGCAGTTTTCTGATTTTGGGCTTTTTATGAGTTTTTGAAAAGGTTTGTAATTTTTTATGCAATTTTGAAAAAGATTTTGCAAATGTTTTGGGATTTTTAATTTTGCAAATTTTTAGGGAATTTTAAAAACATTTTTTTAGGGAAAAGAAATAGGTACAGATATTTACGCGAGAGTGAGTTTATTATTTACAAGAGTTGGATTTGAGGAATTTACAAGAGATATTTACAGGTTTGTATACACAAGGTTTGTAAAGAATCTTTATTTGCTTGAATTACGTACATAGTTCTCAAAATAATTTGAAAAGATTTTTGCAAATATTTTGAAAACTCTATTTGCAGACTAATTTGAAAAATAAGTTTTGCAAACATTTTACAAGTTTGAAAATCATTTTGCAAAAATTTTTCAAACATTACATATATTTTTCAAACTATTTTTGCAACCATTTTCCAACATTTGAAAATAGATTTTCAAAACATTTTGTTTCAAACAAAGAAAGAAATTTTTACAAACACAATATTTTAACAATGGTTGAAAATGTCTTACAAAATATTTTCCAAATAGATTTCAAAAGATTTTTCAAAAAGATTTTACAACCATTTTTCAAACATTTTGCAAAACATTTTTATCCGATTTATTAATCAGTATATATAGAGAAATGTAATGAATTTTATACAAGTACATTATTTACAATTAATTAATTGAATTTTAGCCATACTTATTGAAAATACGAAGTACAAGTTATGGTTAAAATATATACAGGGTATATATTGACCCCTCTATTCTTAGTTTGAGCTATGTCCTTGTAGATCGAAGAGAAAAGGAAGACATAACTCGTACTATGTAGAGAAAAGTCTATACTTCAATGACTCAAAAAAGAATATGAAGTCGACCATCATATCATTTCGGACTGTTTGCAAATTCGTGAAATATCATATCATTTCACGGTTTGGGGTTCCCAAAGTCATTATCTCTGACGGGGGTAGCCACTATGTTAACAAGGAAATGAAAAGGTTAACAAAGGACTACGGCATTGAACACCGTGTCGCTATTCCATACCACCCACAATCAAATGGCATGGCTGAGGTGTCGAATAGGGAGGTGAAGGGCATTTTACAGAAGCTCATCTGCCCTGACAGGAAGAACTGGTCCCTGCTCTTGGACCAAGTTCTATGGGCATACCGGACAGCTTACAAGACCCCGCTTGGAACCTCCCCATTCATGATGGTTTATGGGAAGCCGTATCATCTTCCTGCTGAGCTAATATACAAATCTGAATGGGGATTAAAGAAACTAAACTGGAACACTCAAGAAGGATAGCAGAGCAGAAAGATGGATCTAAACGAGCTTCTAGAAATAAGAAACAAGGCATATGATAATAGTGTGATTTACAAGGACAGAATCAAGCATTGACGCGATTAGCACATCAGAAGAAAGAATTTTGTCCCAGGACAGAAAGTGTGGTTATTTAATGACAGGTTGAAGATTTTTCAGGGCAAGTTGAAATCCAAATGGATGGGACCCTTCATTGTCAGAGAACTGAATGCGAACAGCAGTGTATGGATATCGGAGCTTACAGATGGAGCACAACCTTTCATTGTGAATGGCAATTGATAAAGCACTTCGTAGGATCAGATGAGGAGTTAGCCCAAGTTGAGGAGATCACATTCATGCGCATCTTAAAATCTCATGATCTTATCTTAGGGAATGCATGACTTCGCATCACTTTCATATATATACCTCAACCATCCTTTCCCCTGCCCCCATCGGTTCCCTTGTATGTTTTCTCCCTAAACTTAGGCCAAGGCCTAGGTATAGGGGTCCGATGTCATCTTTATGTATTCATCATTTTACTCCTCATTCTATCTGTATATTCTCCAGATCTCATCGGTTCTCACGCTTACTCTTATTCTATACTTAGGCTGACCAGAGCCTAAGTATGGGGGGACCGATGTCCGTCTTGTATATATACCATTGCTCCTCTTGACCTCAGTCGCTCTGCTTTTTTATCTTCTTCTATACTTAGGTAATCCATAGCCTAAGTATAGGGGGGCAGTCGACTTATATACTCCTTTTTATTTTTCTCTCTACACTTAGCACGAGCTATGTCTTCTTGTCGCTTCTTGTGCTTTGAGGACATAGCACAAGCTAGGTATAGCAGGGATTGTATATATTGCATATATACTTTACCCATAGCTCGTACTTTCATGTATTTTTGTATATATTATGCAATAATTACGAGATGGGTATAAAAAACACAAAAAATCAAAAAAATTAAAAAAATCATCTTGCTCCTCATGTACATCTGCATTTCATTTTGCATATCTAGTATATACAAAGTGAAAAGATATTGGGTTTTGAACCGAGTTGTGAGTAGAGGTGGAGAGTGGTCTTGACTTGGCCTTAATCTACCTAATTTCCAGAAGAACTTCACCGAGAAAGAGGATTTTAGAAGCTTCGGGTATTTTGACATAATTCTTCGAGTTTTGCATGATAATGTTTAGCCTTTGACTCTTAGTGTCTAACCTGGTCGCCTAATTCTGAGTATAGCTTTTGAGTAGGGAATTAATCTGTTCTCTTGCACTATGAACTTAGCTCAACTTAGACATGGTGTTGGAAGACTGTGTGGTCTCTTTTATGGTAGCGTGGACATCTAAAGACCAGAGTATGGGTTGAAATAAAGCTTCGGAAAAGGGATGGACGGCTGGGCACAATTTTTTCTAAGACCCCAAAACATGTACGGAAAAAAAGATTCCATATCCGTAGGGGCATAAAAGATCCATGTAGAGTCACCAAAAATACATACCAAAAAGAAGCCAAATTACAAAATAAATATCTGACCAAAAAGGTCCAAGCTTCAAGAAAACCTACAGATCTTTGTGGAGACTTGGCTAAACTGGTCGGCTTCACAAGGAGAGGTGATTGCACTGGTCACCCTCCAGTTCTTTTTCCCTTTCTTCAAATTTCTCCCCCTTTTCGATTGTTAACACAGCGCGACAAACATTAGAAGGAAATACCTAACTCCCCGAGGATGAGTTACTAGGAAGAGGTTTGCATGGTAGTCCGACATTCTTGATGGGAAGAGTTAAAACCTTTCACACACATGAGACAGTTGTTCAATATTCGTGGGATATGCTTTGGGAGAAGGATTGGTCTAAGATGACTTCTGAGCCGAAACTGTTACGATGATATGTAGAACTTGAGGGTTTTGATTTTAAAATCCTAAGTCTCGCAAAATTTCTGCCACACTATTAATCCAAAGGTCGGGTCTAGCTCCATTTTCTCCTTTTGTTCATGACTTTGGTATGGAACCCAAAATCATTCACTTTTGCATTTCATTTTAGTTGCTTGGGGACGAGCAAGGTCTAAGTATAGGGGGTTGATAAATCCATGATTCATCATACTAAAAGATGAAAATAGATCTTCGTTCCTGAGTAATTAGTTTCATTTCATCATTTATTCTGCTTTTTTATCATTCATGCATGTAAAATTAATATTTGCATTTTAAAACACACAATTGCATTCATAATCATCTTCACATTTGCACACAATTTCATGCATTTTTAACTAATTCATGCTAACTCCAATTGACCTCAAACCACCTCCACTGTGTACATATTACTAACAAGATTAAAAGAAAATACAAAAAAATTTACTAACTCAAATAATTGGCCCGTGGGACAAAACTCCAATTTCAGACAAGACAGACTAAAATGCTCATATCTTTCTTATACAGTGTTCGATTTAGGTATACTCATTTTAAAGTAATACATATCTAAAGACCTTCAAAACAAGACCAATTTCATAAAAATCGGAGCTCATATGTGAAAGTTGTGTTTTGGGCCTCTTTTGCGCGTGTTGAATTTCCCTTGATTTTGACCTAATATTTTATGTACATAATTAATATTTTTCTCTTATTTCTTTTTCATATGTACTCTTTGATGAAAATTTTATAAAATCCACAAAAATCAAAATTTAAAATAAGACTGAAATCAAAGAAACTGACTGGGTCCGAATGTCCCCTGAGAGTCTATACAAAAATCTCTCATTTTCTTCTTTATTTTATTTTTATTTTCTTATTTACTAAAAATCCAAGAAATAGATTATCATGTAAATATTTATCTCCGATTTTATCATTATTTTTCTCGATTTATTTCTTAATTAAAAATCACTAAAAATTTACAAAATCCAAAAATCAAGGTATTATATGTAAATAGAGTACCTCAAAAATATCATTTTACAAAGATTACTTCTTTTGCTCTTGGTCTCTTCATGAAAGTTGTAGATCTCATCGAGACGAGCAATTTTCTTGTTGAACAGTTTTCGATCCGAGATCATTTGCTATTTATTTCTCATTTATCTTTTTATTTAATTTTCGAATTTTTTGGAGTTGACACGTGCCAGCTCCTGGAGCTGCCACGTGCCACTCATTTTTAACCTCATTTTATTTCATTTATATTAAGAAAATAAAAATAAAAATTAAAAAAAAGGGGCACTTGTTGGTCACGTGCCTCCCCTTCGCACGTGCCCAGCACGTGTTGATCTTCTTCTTCCTCCTTTATCCCCTCCAGTCAACTCGGTTCCAACTTCCTCCTCTTCGCGTGGAACATCCACCCTCCTTATCTCCTCCACCGGCCATCGTGCAAACCCCGCAGTCTCCGCCAACTGCCCTTATCCCGTCACCAGCCTACCGGTCGCTCTGACTCGTCCGCCCTCTATCCCCGGAACAACCTCATCTCTCAACGATCTATAAAAACTCATCGAGACCTCTATCATCGGATCATCCACCAAACGAGAGGGAGAAAGAGAGCCCAGCTCCTTAGACATTTCTGGTGACAGCAGCAAGGTGAATAGTCGAGCAACGACGACTCGAAACCTTCTATCTCAGGTGAGATCCGCGGGAGAAGTCATTCCGCGTTGTAGCCGCTCCTAGCAGCTGTCGAACTTCGAGCCGTACTCTGCCACGGCTCTTGAGGCGACGACATAGCTCCCTTGAGCTTCATCTTACATGTGAAAAACCCCCATATATCCCCCTTCTCTCATTCCTCTTTTCTCCTTCTCCCTCGCTATCTCCGACATTTGTCTTCATCCTCTCCAAATTCCCTTATTTTCTCCCAATTACTCTGTTTCCCAATCACCACCATCAACCTGCGTATCTCCGCCTTCTTCTTCTACGATCAACTTCTCCTTACTCTGTGCTCCAGCCAGCCAGACCTCGACTGCGGCCACGCGCGACAGCGCAGCAAGCCGCACCTCCTGTTGTTCCGCCAAACGCTAGCAGCGGGTACACCTTGACGCCTCCACCGCTAACAGGTTCGCCACCGACTTCGTCGTGCGCACCTCGCTAGCAACTGCATAACAACGAACAACCCTCTGCTCGTAGGTGCCTCGGCCTCCATCAATGCCTCGAACAACGTGATCGCACCATCGTTACAACCACCAGCATCTCTACTTGTGGACCGTTGCAATCTCCACCCGTGGCATGTGTACGCCTCCGCTAGAATCCGCACTGTTGGGCGTGTGTCGCCTACGACCTTGGCCCCCAGCCGGCCTCCTCCAGGCACCACCATTTGCGGCGCGGCAACAGCCCGCACCGCTGCCTCCTCAACCTGGCTTCCTCTGCTCAGCCTCGGTTTGCCCAACCCTTAGGGTTCGTTTGGTTGCAGGGTTGGGCAGGGTTGGGTACTATTCACAGGGCTGGGTGAATAGTAAACTGTGAGGAGGGTGTACCCCTATGAATAGTACCCAACCCAACCCTGCCCAACCCTGTCTTCACGTGCAGAGTATGTGAGAGCGTGGGAAAGTTTGCACGAAGGCCCCTAACCTTTAGAGATTTACATCAACGCCCCAGCCGACCAGGAGCACACGTGAGGCGCACGAGCCGGTGTAAAAATTGCTTTAAATGCCTTAAAGTTCTGTGTATACCCTAGACGGTCCTCACCAGCAGGACATCACGCGCGACGCATGCGCGACCCTGGAAAAATTACAATCTGCCCCTATATGTATTGGTAATTACATTTGAGTCCCTAACTCTGTTTTTCCTCATTTTATTCTTATTATTATTATTTGCATACAGAATCTCATGTTCCTTTAATATTTCGAACCTCTCTTTGCATGCATTTTTATATTTAAACAATAGCTTTTTGTTCTGCAATTAATTCTCTACATGTTGGCATGCTCATTATATTTTTAATGTCTGTAGTTATTTATTAATTAATATTCTTGTAAAAAATTATGTATTTTACCTAATATGTGCTTAGAAATTCATAGACGATTAATCACAGCTCCAAAAATTGCCAAAAATTCACGGATCGTAAAAATAATTGTTAGTAACATTGTGCCCAAAAAGAATTGCATTTGCATGCATTGTTTTCTCTCTAAAAAATCATTTCGTGCATTTCACAAATTAATTTTTAATAGGTATAAATCCACCATTTTTAGGTTGATTTTTCTGAGATAGATTACCTAGTAACATATCTTAGATAACTTTATTTTATGTATATTTATTGTAATTAATTATTGAAAATCTCATTGTTTGCATTCATAAATTCATTATTTATTTATCTTGCATCCAAAATTTACAAAAAAAATTGCAGTAGTCTAATTTCATCATCTTTAACATTCTGGCCAAGTTTAAGGATTTTTTGACGTAGTTTGATCGAAATTTGCAATTAAGCCCTTGAACGTTGCCAAAATTGCATACCGCTCATTTATTGCATTTAAAAATTAAAAAAATCCTCTTTAAAAACCTAAATTCCAGATCGACTTTTAACCAACCTAAGTAGACAAATCCCTCCTTGAGTTCGACCTCGGACTTACTTAAGTAAAAAAATAGACTACTTGCTTTAAATGACAATAATTAAAAAAGTGATTTTTGATTAACCTTGCATTGCCCGACTACAACGAAATTCAAATAACTTTTCAATCATTAATTTGATCGAATTAAAAGCGCATTTTTAGGGTTCTTCACAGACATGAGTTAACTCATGAGGTATTGGGACCGATCAAATTCCATGCATGGTCATCGTGCTTTGGAAGCATGACAAGAATTTGTAGGTATGATATATGATTTTGGAAAGCATATGATCGATACCAACTCCTAGTGACCAAGAATGAGAAACACAAATGATGTATGCATTTTTAGGGTGGCCATCCCCCTCTTTTTAGAGATGAGGGCAATCTTCTCACCCTTTATCTCCAAGATTAATTGATTTAATTTAGAATTAATTTATATTTATTTATAAATATATATTAATTTAAATTAAATTAATTATTGTTGCATTTTTAGAACAATATCATGTCTATTGAAAGAAATACAAATCAATCTCGTCCATTGATTTTGTGTTGTCCATGGATTGAGATCCATGGACTCCCAAAACCCTATATAAAAAGAGGCATCCCTTGCTCTTCAAAGTTACGACAACAACACAACTCCTATCTCTCTCACACATTCTCATGACAAACCCTCTATCTCTGTCCTTGAATGGTCGTCCACTCCATCCCTAGAGAGAAGGTCACTATCGTCGTCGCATCACTGTTGTGTTGCCGCTTCAACAACTTTTGGATCTCCATCTTCTTTGGTGCATCTCGCTTGTGAAGAAGACGTTCGATCTCATGAGATGAGATCAGGAGATCCATTGCTTGGATCAACGACTTGGATTGTGAGAAGCACGCGACTCATCTCCGTGCTCACAAGCATCTCCTCTAATGAATTGGACTTGAGACAGGAGGTCTCTTCTCTTAAAGGCTCGATCATATCCACGCTACAAGAGGTATTCCTTTGTCTACTATGTGGTTAGATGAAACAATCCAAGAAGTGTTCTTAGATCTTGTTGTTTCATCGATTAAAATTTTTTAAATTCCGCTGCACTAAGCAACTAGTGCGACTAGTCGCTCTTCGTATATGATGTGATCCTCACACTTATGTGATGCGCTTAAGGATTCTTCAATATCCTTCACTGATCCCTTAGGCACGATCCACACGGGCACCTCCCTGTGCTACTACTCCAGGCAACACTAGCCGCGAGGCTTCCCCTGCCAGGTTTCTACAAGCGAAGATCAAAGAGAACCCCTTGCTCACACCCATTTTCAGGTGAAATGCCTCCTTTTTCCTCTTCATTTTCTCTTCTCCTGTGCTATCTTATTCACACTCTTCAATTATTCCCCACCAACGATCATCGCCACTATCATCGAACCCCCTCCTCGCTTCATGTATATCTTCCACACCCTTTCACCACCTTGCTCTGTCCATCACCTTCGAGGAGCTACTCCAAGTACCACCTTCCCCCGAGCATCAAGTAGGACCGACGGAGTAGCAAGCTGGTCGACGAGGAGCCCCAGTTCAAGCCCTGAACTCTAGGTGCCCTCAGATCAAGAATTGGCCCAATCCAGACTGTCGGGGCGTGCCCAAACCTCGGTCGTCGATCGGAGTTTTCATCGAACGACCTTGATCGACTTCCAAACATGCCTCCAAACCAACAGCTTCAAAAAGGCCTGAATCACTAGAGGACGTCACGTGGAGGTTAGGAAAATGAGGCACCCATCAAGCCAACCTTCCCACGCATGACGCATGTGCACGAATAAAACTTCACGTGCTCAAGCACGTGCTCTCTTTAGGAAATTTGCGATGGTCTCCCCTCCAGATTCCAACATTTGCACATGAGTCCCTGCCATCCTAGTGATGTAAGTGCATGTGTCAGGACACTTTGGGCAAATTGCACCACCATCCTCCTAACTTTTCGGAATTACACATATACCCTGCCAGGGGTAATTTGTAGTGGAGGTCCAGCAATTTTTGAAAATTACATGATGAACCTTTCCATGGGTATAACAACCAATATTTTATTTATTTATTTCCATTTTAGTCCTTGAACTTTAATTATTCATATCTTGAGCATTATTTATCGGATGTCCATGTACTTGGTGTCATTTTGAAGCTATCATATCAAACTCTGAGGTTCTATTTTTGAGATATTATTAGGCATCAATTATTGAGGCTCTATTTTGTTCATTTTGAGCACCTTTTTTTATTTTCATTGATTCTTTTGCTTGACAATTTGTGCCTTGATTATGAGATACTTATTGGAGAAATTAATTTCGTATTAATTGATAACTTATATCTGAGATTAATCGAGGGGGAGGCTATTTGAATTAATTGACTGGCTTGCTACTCCACATTCATCATTTTGCATCATATTTATTGTATCATTTAAAAATCATAAAAATAGTGCATTTATATATTTCTCATCACATAGCATAGCATTATTTTATTTGCACTAAATACTTTGAAAACTCATGCATCATATTTTCTTTTCGTAATTAATTACATATCTTTAATTAAAAGCCATAAAAAGCTAAAAAAGAGAAAAATACCAAAAACATTCTCCATCTCTCTAAAAACCTAATTTCTTGAATTATTTAAAGATTTATTCTAGACCCTCATATTACTTCCTTGAGTTCGGCCTTGTGACTTACCCAAGTAAAATAAATAAATTGGCCACTCACTTTGATTGCTAAAATTAATTAAGTGGTCATTTTTGACAAATCCTGATTGCATGAATGCTACAATATAAAATCGACGGATTAACGTAGGGTGTTGGGGCTCGTCTTATGCACAAGGCAAGATATCTGTCATGTAGTGGGAGTGGTAAGTCACTACCAATCCTGCTATGGAGAGCAACGCTGGAATGCAATGAAGAACATCTTCAAGTATCTGAGACAGGCGCAAAATTACATCTTGGTATATGGAGTTGGTGATCTCCAAGTCTTAGGATACACAGATTCTAACTTCCAATCTGATATTGATGATCGAAAGTCAACATCTGGGTTTGTGTTCCTGTTGAAGGGTGGTGTTGTGAGCTGGAGAAGCAAGAAGAAGGACACTACGACTGATTCAACAAGAGAAGTTGAATACATGCCGCATCAGATGCTGCAAAGGAGGTGGTGTGGTTGTGCAAGTTCATCATGGAGCTTGGTGTCGTTTCCTCTAATACTCCCATCCTGCTACTCTACGATAACACGGGATCCATAGCTCAAGAAAAGGAACACATATGGCATCAAAAGAGCAAGCACATGGAAAGGAAATACCACATCATTTGGGAGATACAAAAGTGGGTGGCATCGTCATCATCAAGATGAACGTTGCGGACAACGTTGTTGATCGGCTTACCAAACCTTTAACATAGAAGGTTTTCGACCAACATGTAAAGAGTATGGGTTTAAGGATCGTACTTGAATGGTTTTGAGGGCTAGTGGGAGAATGTTAGCCATGCGAGTCCGAGGCGAACCATTCCTACAATAAATGTTATTGTAATGTTTGATATATCAATAAAAGTTATTAGTTTATTTCACTCCATGTCTAATATTGAATGAATGAATACAATATGAGATCCCTTAGTATAATTAGGGTTAAGTACCATGGCTATTTTAATAATCATACAACTATTGATTCAATTGTTGAACCATAGAGGCTGGTGCTTGGATTAATATCTAAAGAGTTAGATTGAGGACTCATCGAGCACCATCAAATGATTATTAAGAGATGATATCCAGTATGAGAAGGATGTTGCAATCCTTCTATATTGGCTTATATGTGATGCAGGTCCTCTGCATAAGAATAGAGATTCGGAGGTGTCAGCTTAGTTAGGTCAAAGAGTTGACTTAACAAGATTGAGATAACCAAGTTCTGTCATATACTATCACGATATTAGCATGCATCCTCTGACTGGAGACAGATGTATTGCTATATATCTAAGTATGTACATTCGACAGATCGATAGGTTGATGACCTAATCAAAGTCTATACACCGACGAGCTGGTATGCATACAAGGTCATATGAGTAATACGATCTCTCAAAGGGATTGTACAGATTCACTTATGAATCGGAACACATGAGCTCACTCATGAGGTATTGGGATCGATCAAATTCCATGCATGGTCGTCTTAATTTGGAAGCATGACAAGAATTTGTAGGTATGATATATGCTTTTGGAAAACATATAATCGATACCAACTCCCAATGATCGAATGAGAAACTTAATTATAAAACCCAGAAGATGACACTGTAAATTGGACTATATCCCCAGGTTTATTTTAGGTCTTCCAGCATGCATGATGTAAAGGTATTAGGAATACCTGAGGGTGATGTGATCATAAACTATTGTATAACCATGATGCTTCCATTCCGAGGAAGTGATGAAATAGGTCTAGAGTTTAGTGAATCCTCTCAGTAGAGAAGTAACCTAATCTTGGTCCAAATGTTGGACAGTGATCTGAATGTGATTCAGATGCAATGAGAAGATTTGATCTACGACCTTGATTTAATCAAGAATCGATGAGAGGTCTCTGATATCTGGATATGAGATGTGATCTCGATATCCAAGCCACTATACGTGGAACGTACGATCGCCATGTCCTTATCTCCAAGTATTTGCAGAGAAAGCACATTCTTCTTAAAAGAGTTCAAGAATAATTCTATTGACAAATGTGTATCCAAGCATTGAGATATAGATAGTTAAATATAATTTAATTATCAAAAATAATGTTAATTTAATTTATATTATTTAATGCATGAGAATGTCGATCCGAGATAACTAAATATGATTTAATTATCATGTAAATATGATTTATAATATACTAAAGAGAACTATTTGTAAATAACATTTACAATTTAAATGTTGTTGTGAATTGAATTCACATTGGACATTCAATTGAAAATGTAATTTACATTTTATTTTGGGTGTGAATGTGATTCACATTTTTTCCATGGCATGATTGCAATATCCACAAAATAATTATGGATTATTTTTTAGAATTATTTACAATAAATGTTGTTGTAAATATTGAATTAATGTAATCTCATATAATAGGAGGATGGAGCCACCTTCCTTATAGAGAGGGTTGATGGCCATCAAGTCCTATTTGGAATTGGTGGTCGTCCCCCCCATGGAAGGAGCCTTGCCTCCTTCTTAGTTCTCCGAGGTGGATTGATTTAATTGGATTTAATTTATATTTATTATTATTATTTTATTTAATTGATTGTTGTTGTGTTTTTATAATAAATTGTGGCCATTGAAAAAATACAAATCATTCTCAACCATTGGATTTGTGTTATCCATGGATTGAGATCCATGGACTCCCAAAATATTATAAAAGGATATGCAACCTTAGCTCTTCATTTTACAACAACAATTGCAAGTGCTCTCTCTCTCTCTCATTCTCTACATGTGCCCCCCTTCTCTCCTCCAAGAGTGGTCATCCACCTCTTGCCTATAGAAGATCACTATCGTCGCCACGCCATTGCGTCGTCGCTTCGGCCGCTCGTGGATCTCCATATCCTTCAGTGCATCTTGCTCATGAAGAAGATGTCGGATCTTGTGTGATGAGATCAGGAGATTTGCCACTTCGATCATCAACTCGGATTTCAAGGAGCACGCATTTCATCAACGCACTCGCAAGTATCTCCTCCTTTGATAATATAATCATTTTTCCACAATGTAAGATCGGACTTGAGACAGGAGGTCTCTTGCTTTAAAGACTTGATCACAACCACGCTTCACGAGGTAATCCTGCATCTTACTTGTGGTTTGATGAAATGATCTGAGAAGTGTTCTCAGATAAGGTGGTTTCATCATTTAAAAAATTTAACGAGCTACTAGTATGACTAGTCGCTCCGATCGCATATGATGTGATCTTTACGCTTCCGTGATGCACTTACGGATCTTCTCATATCCTTCAAAAACCTTATTCCCTTAAGGTTTGGATCAAATCTAAGACCTTTGAACAAGCCTCTGATACCACTTAAAGGATAGGGTTTAGGACTTAACGCATTACAGAAGCGTGTAGATCGCATCAAATATGATCTAGGGCAACTAGTCATACTAGTTGCAATGGTCAGCGTAATTTAAAAATTTTAATTAGATGAAATTACATGATATGAGAACATTTCTCAAATTGTTTCAACAAGATCACAAAAAAGTGAAAGGATTACCTCTTGAAGCGTGATTGTGATCGTGTGTCTCTAAGCGAAGAGACCTCCTATCTCAAGTCCGATACGATGAAGGATGAACTTGTAGGAGCGTAGATGAGATGTGTGCTTTCCACAATCCGAGTTGAAGATCCGAGCACCAAGTCTCCTGATTTCATCTTATGAAATCAATAGCCTTTCTCATGAGCAAGATGCGCCGAAGAAGGTGAAGATCTACGAGTAGTCAATCCGACAACAAAACGGCGATGCGACGGCTACGAGGATATCTAGATCAATATAGTGGGCGACCACAATATTAAGAGATAGAGAGATCTTGGGCGTGTATGAGAATAGAGAGAGATTTGTTGCTCTTGAGGTTGTAATACAAAATACTAGGGTTTACCCTTTCAGTTATACTAAATTGGATGTTCATGGATCCCAATCCATGTGCACACATACTCAATGGTCAAAGATCAATTTGTGCTTTCAAATCAACAACCATGATTTTGTTGCATAAATTTACAACAATAAATAATTAATTTAAATAAATTAAATATATTGAATATTCATCCATATAATTTACTTTGAATTATATCAATTAATGTTGAAATAATTGGAAAGAGGACAATCCTCCTTCCTAACATAGAGTGGACGACCCACATTGAATTAAGACTCAATGGTGGTTCTCCACCCTATATAATAAGAATGTGGCTTCCCTTTTCCAATTCTGTGAGATCTCATATCTCTCTAAATATTCCACACGTCCAACAACTTTTATTGCATAATGTTCGCCAAAATCTATTTCAAATTATTTTGTGATATTTTCAATCATGCCATTAACAATTGTGTCAAATTCAACCATCCAATATAAAAATACAAATTGCATTTACAATTAATTATTCAATGTGATACCAATTTGCATCAACATTTAATTCGTAAATATTCTTTACAATTAAATCTCTCAACATAGTATAAATCACATTTATAATATTTATGATTTTATGGGCATGGATATCCACATTAATCATATCCTTGATAATTAAATCAATTTAGTTATCTTAGATGACTATTCTCATGTGTCCAAATAATATGAATCATATTCATATTATTCATGATAAGTAAATCATATTTAATAGGGATTTTTACCCGGCAGACCCTATAAACTTTGTCAATTACCTCCACGACCTTTGAAACAACATAATTCCCCCCTCGACACCGTAAACTTGCCAACTCTTACCCCATGAACCCTGCGGTTACTCTGTTTGAAGCTTGTGAGGGTTCTTGGGGTAATTTATAGGATCAATGGGATAATTACAATATGCAAAAGGTCGTAGAGGTAATTTAAAAAGTCTATAGGGTCTGTCGGGTAAAATTCCCTATTTAATAATCAATTTCTCAATGCTTAGATATATTGTTAACAATGGACTTATTCTTGAACTCTTTTAAGAATAATGTCCTTTCTCCGCGGATACTTGAAGATAAGGACATGGTGACTGTACATTCCGTGTATAGTGACTTGGATATTAACATCATATCTCAAATATAGATCTCGAGGACCTCTCAAAAATGTTTGATTAAATGAAACTGTAAATATAATCTTCTCATTACACCCGAATCACATTTAGATCAATGTCCAACATTTGAACTAAGATTGGATTAATAATCTACTGAGATGAGTCACTAAATTCCAAACATTTTTCATCAGTCCCTCGGAATGGAAGTGTCAAGGTTATACAATCATTTACGATCACATCGCCCTCAAGTATTCCTAATACCAGTACATCATGCATACTGGAAGATCAATAATAAATCTAAAGTTTTAGATCATATTTAGAATGTCTTATTTGGGGTTTTATCATTAAGTTTATCATTTGGTCATTGGGAGTTGGTATCAGTCATATGCTTTCCCAAAACATATATCATACCTACAAATCCTTGTCATGCTTCCAAAGCAGAACTACCATGCATGGAATTTGATCATTCTCAATACCTCATGAGTGAGCTCAGGTCTTCTGGTTCATTAGCGAACCTTTATGATCCCTTTGAGAGATCGTATTACTCATATTCCCTTGTATGCATACCAGCTCGTCGGTGTATAGACCTTGATAAGGTCATCAGCCTAATGATATGTCTAATATACATACTCAGACATATAATACATCGGTCTCTAGTCAGAGGATGCGTGCCTATATCACGACAACATATGACATATGTCTTGGTTATTTCGATCTCGTTAAGTCAACTCTTTTACCTAACTTATCTGTCACCTCCGAATCTCTATTCCTATGCAGAGGACCTGCATCAAGAGGTCGATCAGATATCAGCCTTTAGAGAGGGATTGCCATCTCCTTAGACTGGAGATCCTTTCTTAACAATCATTTGACGGTGCTTTATGAGTCCTTAATCTAACTCTTTAGATATCATCCAAGCACCGTCTATGTGATTCAACCGTTTAATCAAAATATGCATGATTATTAAGGTGACCATACTACAAAACCCTAATTGTACTAAAGGATCTTATAAGTGCATTCATTCATTTAATCTCAGATAAGGAGTGAAATAAATCAGTAACTGCTTTACCTTTGTTGGTCCCTTAGCAAACACTTATTTGAAAGAATAAGTGAAGAAAAAAGAAAGGGAAAAGAAAGAACTTAGGACAATATTGAGTATTAAACTTATCTTCATAAAATTGTAGTTTGGAGCTCTGTCAGACCTTTGGATTATTAGTGTGTCGGAACCTTAACGGGAGATGGATTTAAAACCTAACAACCTCTAAGTTCCACTAGACTCCTATTAAAGTCACCTCAATAGTCAGGTCAGAACGAGTCTACATACACAAATTCTTGTGACTATGAATCTTTACTTGTACGGTGTAAGTGAGATATAGCTCCCAATCTCAAAAGTAGCAAAGAAACAGCCTTCCTCAACAAGGTAACTCTAGTTCCTCGATCTTGCAACTCTTTCCTCAAGGAGCGGAGATATTCCCTTCTAAGTACAAGTACAACCAGCTCAAGAAGAGGGGATGGAGAAAAGAATAGATGTAACCAGTGTAGCTACCTATCCTTGGATGCATGACCATTGTAGCCAAGTCATCCGCTGCAAGCTTACAAAAATTTATCTTTGAAGCTCTTATTGTAATTTTTTTATCCTTGTATATGCACTCCGATAGGCATTTTACTTTTCAATCAGGCCTGCCCACTTTTGGAGTTCATTTTTCCATACTCTTTTTTTAAAAGTATATACAAGGTGCGGCATGTACATAAGGAGTTTTTCCTCTTGAGCCAGTAGACTATCCCTCTTTTGAAGCATTATTGTAACCCCACAGCATCCTGTCTTTAGATCTCAAAATCCCTAGACCAGGTTGAGACACACTTCCTTCCCTAGAGGAAGACGAGAGGTTCTGCCTAGATGTACTACCCTCGTATGCTACCCCAAGCCAAAATATTCTGCCTCCTCACTACCTCATCCATGAAGAGCTACGTGTAGAGTGTTTGTACAAGATAAGCCACGGTCTGAAAGAATCATGTGTGTGTTGTTAAATGTTCTGCTTAGACTAATCAAGATGACATGTGAACCTAGTCTTATGGACTCAAAGAATTAAGTCACTAGGACCTGAAAAGTCTTAACTCCATTTCTATAAGGTTCCTCTGAAATTGAGTGGATTAAGGCCCAACTAAGCTCCATACTTCAATTTTATTCCAGACTTAGTTTAAATGTCAATACTATCGTGGAAAATGCAAATGCAAATGCAAGAAAATATGAATAATGCAAAGAAAGCTTTTTTAAAAAATGATGCACATGTGAAAAGAACATTTTAAAAAAATAATTTTCTAATTTTCAACTTTTTATGGATTTTTGGAGAAAAATGCAGATGTAAAAGAAAGGCTTTTTTAATTATGAAAGTTTTTGTAGATTTTTGGTTTTGTACTTTTTTTTTCAAAAAGGAAAAAAGGTTAGTAAAATATATACAAGTATATACAAGATTTTTTTGTTTTTTTGTTTTTTTGTTTTTTTTTGTTTTTGTTTTGTTTTGTTTTGTTTGTTTTTTTTTTGTTTTTTGTTTTTTTTTTTGTTTTTTGTTTTTTTTTGTTTTGTTTTGTTTTTTGTTTTTTACACATGTGGATTTTCAAAAAATATATACATATCCCCCAAAATAATTATCTTAAAAAGTACGAGTTATACCTAAAGTATATATACAATATATACGACACCCCCCTATACTTAGCTCAAACTATGTCCCCATAGTGATCAGAGAGCGACAAAGGAAGACATAACTCGTGCTAAGTATAAAAAAGAGAAAAGACTCCTATGCTACAACGACTCAAAGAAAAGATAAAAAAGAGAAGTCGGTGATCCCCCATATACTTAAGATCAAGTAATTCTAAATATAGAAGACTATACAAAAGGGGAAAATCGATGGAGAGAATTTACAGACTCAAAAATAAAAAGACGACATGAACAAAATCACCCCCCCCCCATACTTAGGGTAGAGTATCCCTAAGTATAGGCAACAACAGGAGTGATGAACAGGATGAATATGAACAACACAAATCATTCACCCCCCCCCCCCATACTTAGGATAAAGCACATTCTAAGTATAGCATATATACACACACGAAAAAGGGGTGAATGATAAAACGGAAGAAGAAATAGTGAAACGAAAGGATATACAAAAGGAGTGGATGTACAAAGGTCAAGAAGGTCGTAAACAAACCTTCTTGGGGGATTGCTGAGGTATGGATTTGACAAGGTGTAGGTTGATATCTGGATTATCATTAGATATGAACTGATCAGGATCGACCAAGAAAGTATCCTCAACAGTCTCAGAGTGTGCAGGCACGAATCGATTATTGGAAGTAGTGTGGTCATGTCCTGCTTGGGAAGTCTCGCAAACATCAAAGTAAAATGGCTCGAAATCATTATCAGAAAAAGTAGGATCAATTTCAGCATGGCGAGCCTCTACTGGATCATCATCTTTATCAAAAGGCCCAAATTTCTTTATAAAAGCAATCAAATCAAAATTGGCCTAATCGGTCTCATCTGAATCAGGGTGAATAGAAACAGACTCATCAGTGAAAGTAGTCGAATCATGTCTGTCCTGTCTACTCTTAGAGTCTGCCTTCCGCTCTAGGGTGTCTATCGTGCAAATCCTGCAAATGTTATCAATGCATCTATACATACCAAAAGGGGGAACTCCAAGGTCTATGATTTCTGGGGCTTCCTCCTTCAAGAGGAATTCTTGGGTTTCTTTATCATCCAACATATAACAAGAATCTCTGATATTATCATCGAGGTCAAATTCCTTGGGGTTGTCTAACACGGACGGGCTCTCATGGGATGCAGGACTCTAGTCAGTACTGGGTGTAGTGATCAACACATCGCTCCCTACTTCAGAACAAAAGCGAATCTCTCCTAAACCATAATCAATAACGGCTCCCGCAGAGGCGAGGAAAGGCCGTCCTAGGATGATTGGAGGGTGTTCCACAGGGGTGGAGGTCTCCATGGGCATTACAATAAAATCAGAAGTGAATTTCATGCCCTGAATAAAAATGACAGTGTTTCTAGAATACCCTTTGGCCTCTTAATAGATCCATCAGCAAATTGAACTATCATCCTAGTTTCCTTGAAGGCCCAAGATGAAGAAATTGTACCATAGAGAAGGGTATTATATTGATTGACAACCCGCCATCAAGGAGAGTGTTATCACAAGATAGTTTAGAGATGGAGCAGCTCACAAGAGGTAAGGTAGTGTTCCCTTTCTTAAAATGTGGATGGTGAGAGATGGCGTAGGCAGTGACCATGGTCAAGATGTGACGCTTAGATCTTTTCCTTTGCTTTCTCTTCTTGTGTTGAGAAGTAGATAAATCTGTCATGGCCTGATGAAGTGGGGCTTTAATGACCTCATGAAGGGTGGCTACCACTTCAGGTTCAGTCAACATTTTTTGAATTTTTGGACCTCCTTCATACAAGGGAGGAGATCAGAATCGACATATACACAAGGATTGCCAAGATCAGTCTGTATAATGGAATCCTCGGAGTCAAGGTTTGGACATGTAGTGGATGACTGTTGGGAAATTTGTTTGGCATGAGTGCCCTCTCCTCACAAAATGAATCAATAGTGTGTCTCTCAGAATCTTTTTGTATTTTTAGAATTTTCTCATTTTTTGTATTTCGGGTGATTGTAAGCTCTCATGATTATCCTCAAGTGAATTCATATCCTCAAATAGTGGAGCAATGTTCTGGCTCTCATTTATGATAAATAGATTGCTAATCCTCGAATTCATATGCTCCATCATCTAGTTCAGTGTCTCAAGTGTGGAAATCATGAAAGGTGACTCCAAAATCTTTGGATCGGGCGGGTTGAATGAGGGTGGGTGAGAATCAGAGTCAGTCTCTTGAAATAATGGATTAGGGGGATATGCACAAAAATCAGGAGGAAAGTACTCCTGGAAAAAGGAAGGTGGATCATCTGGAGAGTGCAAGAAGTCCACGAAGATCAGATGAAAATAACTCCAGTCGGCCATCTCCGAAACAAATGACATGGATTGGGAGAGCACAAAGGTCAAGTGGTGATCCCCCATATACTTAAGATCAAGTAATTCTAAATATAGAAGACTGTACAAAAGAGAAAAATGGATGGAGAGAATGTACAGACTCAAAAATAAAAAGACGACATGAACAACATCACCCCCCCCCCCCTCATACTTAGGGTAGAGTATCCCTAAGTATAGGCAACAACAGGAGTGATGAACATGATGAATATGAACAACACAAAGCATTCACCCCCCCCATACTTAGGATAAAGCACATCCTAAGTATAGCATATATACACACACGAAAAAGGGGTGAATGATAAAACGGAAGAAGAAAGAGTGAAACGAAAGGATATACAAAAGGAGTGGATGTACAAAGGTCAAGAAGGCCGTAAACGAACCTTCTTGCGGGACCGCTGAGGTATGGATTTGACAAGGTGTAGGTCGATATCGGGATTATCATTAGATATGAAATGATCATGATCGACCAAGAAAGTATCCTCAGCAGTCTCGGAGTGTGCAGGCACGAATTGGTTATTGGAAGTAGTGTAGTCATGTCCTGCTTGGGAAGTCTCGCAAACATCAAAGTAAAATGGCTCGAAATCATTATCAGAAAAAGTAGGATCAATTTCAGCATGGCGAGCCTCTACTAGATCATCATCTTTATCAAAAGGCCCAAATTCCTTTATAAAAGCAATCAAATCAAATTTGGCCTAATCGGTCTCATCTGAATCAGGGTGAATAGGAACGGACTCGTCAGTGAAAGTAGTCGAATCATGTCTGTCTTGTCTAGTCTTAGAGACTGTCTTCCGCTCTAGGGTGTCTATCGTGTAAATCTCGTAGATGTTATCAATGCATCTCTACATACCAAAAGGGGGAACTCCAAGGTCTATGCTTTCCGGGTCTTCCTCCTTCAAGAGGAATTCTTGGGTTTCTTTATCATCCAACATATAACAAGAATCTCTGATATTATCATCGAGGTCAAATTCCTTGGGGTTGGCTAATACGGACGGGCTCTCATGGGATGCAGGTCTCTGGTCTGTACTGGGTGTAGTGATCAACACATCGCTCCCTACATCAGAACGGAAGCAAATCTCTCCTAAACCATAATCAATAACGGCTCCCGCAGAGGCGAGGAAAGGCCGTCCCAGGATGATTGGATGGTGTTCCACAGGGGTGGAGGTCTCCATGGGCATTACAATAAAATTAGAAGTGAATTTCATGCCCTGAATAAAAATGACAGCGTTTCTAGAATACCCTTTGGCCTCTTAATAGATCCATCAGCAAATTGAACTATCATCCTAGTTTCCTTGAAGGCCCAAGATGAAGAAATTGTACCATAGAGAAGGGTATTATATTTATTGACAAACCACCATCAAGGAGAGTATTATCACAAGATAGTTAGAGATGGAGCAGCTCACAATAGATATGGTAGTGTTCCCTTTCTTAAAATGTGGATGGTGAGAGATGGTGTAGGCAGTGGCCATGGTCAAGATGTGACGCTCAAATCTTCTCCTTTGCTTTCTCTTCTTGTGTTGAGGAGTAGATAAATCTGTCATGGCCTGTTGAAGTGGGGCTTTAATGAACTCATGAAGGGTGGCTACCACTTCAGGTTCAGTCAACATTTTTTGAATTTTTGGACCTCCTCCATACAAGGAAGGAGATCAGAATCGGCATATACACGAGGATTGTCAAGATCAGTCTGTATAATGGAATCCTCAGGGTCAAGGTTGGGACATGTGGTGGATGACTGTGTGGGAAATTTTTTTGGCATGGGTGCCCTCTCCTCACAAAATGAATCAATAGTGTGTCTCCCAGAATCTTTTTGGATTTTTAGAATTTTCTCATTTTTTTTATTTCGGGCGATTGTAAGCTCTCATGATTATACTCAAGTGAATTCATATCCTCAAACAGTGGAGCAATGTTCTGGCTCTCATTTATGATAAATAGATTGCTAATCCTCGAATTCATATGCTCCATCATCTAGTTCAGTGTCTCAAGTGTGGAAATCATGAAAGGTGACTCCAAAATCTTTGGATCGGGTGGGTTGAATGAGGGTGGGTGAGAATCAGAGTCAGTCTCTTGAAATAATGGATTAGGAGGATATGCACAAAAATCAGGAGGAAAGTACTCATGGAAAAAGGAAGGTGGATCGTCTGGAGAGTGCGAGAAGTCCGCGAAGATCAGATCAAAATAACTCAAGTCAGCCATCTCCGAAATAAAAGACGTGGATTGGGAGAGCACAAAGGTCAAGTCAAAAGATGTGGAGAAAAAGGCGCAAATGCGTAGAAGGATCTAGTATGCACACAAACAATCAAACACAATACAAACCCGCAGTCCACCAACTCAACTCAATATGAAGACCGTGAAGGTTCGGTCAATTATCTTGCAATTTTAGAGTTTGGTGAGAATACGATCTATCAAAGCGGTTAAAGCGATTTGTTAGGATCCCAATGCTTCCAAGAGACTGGCCTAATCTCCAAGTTAGATCTTTCCCATCCAGTATGAATTGCGGACCGTTTACTGGCTACCCAATCAATTCAAGCTGCTAAGGACATCGCGTGTCGCTTTACCGGCTATCAGAGAGATCCTCACTGGAGAACGACTAACCCAAGATAGTAGTCTGAAAAGAGTTCAGGTGTGATTCTATCCTAGTGCTCTCTCGCTACATACAAACCATACAATAAGGGGGTTACTCTCCCTAAAGCAATGATTTTTCCTTGTGTTTATTTTAGGGACGAGTTTTCTTTAGCAGTCCCGTTTTGAGGCAGTTGTCACTTTGTTAAAATATTTTCAAAGAATCGCCTACCGAGTGTCCAAATTCCTTTTTAACTTATGTGAGTGAAAACAAGGAAGGAGATCGGAAATGTCAATGCGTGATTAAACACAATGATGCATGCAGGGGTTAGAGATGCGTACCTTGTCGTCAGCACTCTACATTCAAGTGATCCGTGAAGAATTGAAATACAGAAAAAAACTATCCTATATCATGCAAGTGAACTGTCCTAGATGATAGCTTCTATTAACGAGTAAGAACAAGTTAATTTGACTAAGTCCAAATTACGTTCTACTCTATAGGTACAGAAACTATTGTTTAGGGTGTTTGGACCTAATTAATTACCTTGCTCAAGCAAAATATATAAAGCAATCAATAGGTAGCTCACGAAATCCATGTAAAACAAAGAAAAATAAAGTTGATGAAAACAAATCCGGTGAGGTCCCCCAAGTGCACCGGCACTTGGCGAAACATACCCCGTAACAAATGAATGTCCATTTACAATGGTTCAAATGCTAGAAAATAAATGAAAAAAATCTTTTTTTGGTCCCCTTCAATTCTTCTTCTCCTCCTCTTACGCTATCATGTGGCTTGGTGAAGAATCAAGCCACCTCCGCGTCGCTTGGATGCTTCGGCTCTCCTAGGATCACCTCCTTCGCTCTGCGGGCCCTCGCAAGAAAAGAAAGAGAAAATGTGTAAGAAACACAATTATAAAAATACGAGCACAAATAATGAAATGAATGCAGTGGATATGAACAATGGATTGAATGGCAAAATGTAAACAGATATTTACAACCAAGAATAGCATGTCAAAAGAGAAACCTAACTACCCTCGTCGTGCCTCTCCGGCAACGGTGCCATTTTGTTGGCACTGGATCTTCGAGGTTTGGTTATTAATGATAATGAAAGTCGTTGTTATCCCCAAAAATCCCGCGACAAACAAACATTTTTTCTTCTCTCGCTGCAAAATAATTATAGAAAATAATGTGGAGCAAGAGAAATTTTTGCTACTTATTACCAGTATAGCGGACATGATCAAACTCAAGGAGGATACAATTCCCGAGGGTTATTCAATTAATCAAAAAATCAATTAAAAGAAAAGGCAGGAATCTCGAAGGCAAACTATCCTTGGTTTTTGTGAAAAAATCACTTTTTAATTTTTTTTCATTTTTTATTTCTATTTTTCTATTTTCTGATTTTCAAATTTTTAGTGATTTTAATTTTGCAATTTTTTAAATTTTCAAAAAAAGAACAATATCACAAAATAAGAACTACACACACCAAACTATTTTTGTATTTTTCAATTATATCAAAATTGCTCAGAAAAAACCAGAGAAAATATTTTTGTGTTTAAAAGATTTGGAAATGTTTTTGGGATTTTTTGTAGAATTTTCAGATGTTTTTGAATTTTTCTAAAATTCAAACAGTGGCAAAAATGAGAAAGAATGCACAGCCTGGAGTAATTTGCAACTTAAAAATATTTAAGTGCCCAAAACTCCTTGCAATTATTTTTATGATGAAATATATGCAAATATCTACAAACAGAAACTGAAATCATGATTTTTTTATTTTTTAGAATTTTCTGTGATTTTTATAAGATTTTTGATGTTTTTAAATTTTTAGATTTTTATAAATAGTTAATGCGTGAAATTTGGAAAGAAATTAAAAGATAATAAAATACAATTACTCTAATTTTTTAAGAATTTTTGGAGCAATATTCAAATTTTTATGACTTTTTGAATTTCAAGAAGAGAAAAAGACACTATTTTTTATTTTAAATAATATCAAATCACGACAAAATGCAATGAAAAATTTATGCTAAAAAGATACACACGTCAGAGGCATAGCCTGATTTTTGGAAATTTTATTGACCAAAGAAAACATTTATTTCAATATGAAACGCAAGCCAATGAAGGTCTGGAGTTCAAGGATAGAAATGCAAATGTTAAAATTTTGTGCATCAAATAAATAAAGGGAAATAAATAGAAGGCAAAAAAGTGAAATTTACCCAATCATCACGTGGTGCACGTGATGCTCTGGCTGGAGGGGCTCTTTTGAAATTTCAGAATGCCTAGGGGTAAACCTGCAAATTTTCCAAAATAAAATAAATACTAGGGTTTCTTCTTCACGCACAAATAAGTTAGAGGGCATGGGCAGTGCCGCCCTTCTCTTCCCACGGTTGCGGCGAAGATTCGACATATGGCGGCTTCTTCGACGGAGAAGTAGGTGCTTCCGGTTGAACTCGTGCGGGGATGCAGCGGTGCCGCAGTGGCTGCGCCGATTCCCGGCTGGTTAGGTGGAGGCCGAAGACGAGCGGCCAAGGGCGCGGCTTCGATGCGCGGTCGTTGGTGGGGTCATCGACGCGTTGGCGGCCGTGCGTTCATGGTCGTGGAGCGCAGGAGGTGGCAGCGAGCTGCCACACTAGAGGTTCGTGGCTATTGCGATCTGGTGGCAGGAAGGGTACCGCCAGTGTTTGGGAGGGCGGTGCGGCTCAATCGCTCCGAGCGGGTCCGACGGCGAGGGTGGCGGAGATGGCTTAGCCGCGCACAGTGGTGGCGCGGCCCCCAACTGGAGGATGCCTAGCAAGGCGGATGTCACCGGGTTGTCGGAGCTCGGTGGTGTTCCGCCCAGGATGGAGGGGTTGCGGGCTCATGCGGTGGCGGACATCGTCGAAAATTTTTTATTTATTTATTTCTTTTACTTTTTAAAATGTAAATAGTAATAAAAAACTTTTATTTATTTTTTTTGTAAATCCGAAATAGAGGATAGAAAAAATAAAAATGTTTTTTTTATTTTTATTTTTTAAATTTTGTAATTCATTTTTAGATGATCCTGCAAAATAAATGTTAGAGTGAAAGCAAACAAATGTATTTTTTTGTTTTTTATTTATAAACAAATGAGGATGAGAGCACGACGGCTCGGCCCCAAAATCAAAACAGAAGATGTAAATGGAGATCCGGTGAAAAATGAGGAATGGATTCAAGTCTCCAGCCACCATGTGTGGCCTGAGTTGAAAGGTTGTGGGAGGTAGAAAAGCATGCGTAGAGATCGAGATAAGGGATGAAAAATCGAGTCGGTGACGGATCAAATCGTGATGGATTTTAGGATCTAAAAAATGATAATGAAGAAAAATACGAGAAAATAAAACTACGATTAACCTAGGATAAAACAATAAGAAGAAAAATAGATCTCATCTTAGGAGCGGAAAAGACCTTGATCACCTCGACGAAGACCGGCGTGCTGTCACCAGACGGCTCGGAGGCTAGGCACCCTTCTGTGATAAGAAGACTCTCAGAGATCGGGGTCCTCTCACCAAAGATTGATCAAGTTGTAATGAGGGAGAAGGAGCCATATAAATAGAAAAGATAATGGAGTTTGATTTTTTTTTTGAATTTTTGGATGAAGATAAGAGATAAGAGAGAATGAAAATTGAAATAAGATAAATTAGCAATATAAATATTTACAAAAATTAACTATTTTTTGAATTTTCGTCACTTTATTTATTTCAAAAATAAATGTTAATTTTTTATTTTTTTGTGCTAGTTAGTTAAGAAAGTTAACTATATACATATGTTATATACATATATGACATTATATACATGGGTAAACAAGCAAATTAGTTTTTTTATTTTAACTTTTTTATTTTTTTTAATTTTATTTTAAATAATTAGTAAAAATATTTACAAATATTTACAAATACAATATGTACAAATACATGGGAAAATTGCACAAATCACCCCAGAAAACCAACTTTTAAGTTGTAACTCCAAAACTTATGAAATCACAACCATTTTAAAGATAATTTAATTTAGGATACAATGGAAGTGAGTTTGGTTCAATTTGAGTTCATATGGAGTCGGAATTAGTCTTTCAATTATCATTTAGTGGTTTTTCCAAGTGTGGTTGCTTTTATTATGTATAAGATTTGATTGTGCAATTATTTGTATTATTTAGAATACATTTTTATTTACAACCTTTGTTTTGAAAATTACTTTGTTTGAGGTCAATTTAGGTACAAATAAAACAGTGATAGTTTACAAATATACACAATATACATTTTTTTGGATTTTCTGATTAAGGACCCTATCTCCGCCTACTTTATTCCTGGTCGATCAGGTCAAGTTTTGACCTTCTCTCGGGGTTCGAGTCAGCCTGTATCTATTACATATATACAATCTTCCTCTTTTTATATTTTCTTTTCTTTATTTTTCCTTTCTTTCTTTCTTTATTTATTTTAGGTTAAAATAATATACAAATATATAATATTTACACATAGATGCAAGTTAGTAAGAGCATGGAGTTAGTATTATATACATGTGTATTATAAGGGATTTTAAGATAAAATAAACAAATAAAGATGACGAATCGCATATTCATCAGTAACCTTTATTGATATATCAAATATTACAATAATATTTATCGTAGGAATTGTTAGTCCCAAGGACACGTGGCTAATAGTGACACACGTAGAGGCAAGGAGAAATGTCAACAGAGAAGGCATAGTAACAACATACAATGGAATAGAAGTGTCAGGGAAGTGGGGGATTGATTATTCCACCGACATTGTCGTCTGTTGAAGAGAAAGCATTTGTATTGGAGGAAACTTTAGATTGTTATTTGCATCAAGAGGTATCTTTGTTATGGTAAATAGCAAAAAAAATAAAAAAAAGGTAACAACCTGATGCAAATAATCCTACTCCCCTTCATTTCTCTCTATTGTGGGATCTTCTGGATCAAGTTACAAAGCAAAAGAGATTGAGGGATGACCTTTCAAAAGTTTGCTCTCGTCGTCGCTTTATTTTGGGCCTCCCACTTTAGTTAGGTGTCTTCTCTAAAAGGTTGAGGGTGGATATTAGACTTGGCAAAAGTTCGAGCGAGGCCATGGCTAGGCCAACAGGGTCGACTTTAAAACGATATTGTCCAAAGCTTGGCCGAGCCAACCATGGGTTGTACTTCACAGCCCAAGATGATTCGACCCATATGCCACATATATGATATGATACTTTTTAGAAGAAAAATATATTAGTTGACAAGTAATCCTACTTTGTAACAACAATATCAATAACATAAATCGCTACATTTGAATAAAAAGAAGTTTGATTGAATCTTTCTAATAATTAAAAAGTTTAGAAGCTCACACAAAGTGAGAGCTTGATGACTAGGGTATTCAGAGGGTCTAGAAATCTCACAAGGCGAGAGATCCAGTCGCTGAGTCGACCGCTCCAGAATTCCCAAATCAATCAACAATTAACCCACAATGAAATATATGCAATGAATATCAAAAATGTGGAGTTAAAATTTATTATAACTCTACATGCAAGTGTGTATAGGTGTAAGCATGAGTAGAGGTCGAACACTGGGAGGCGAAAGGTGATGTGGTAGAAAATTGGTGGTGCAATTATTCAATTCAATGACCATGTCCAATTCTTATTGTTTTTGTGGGTTTTGATTTTTATATATTTTTTATATTTTTTGTTATAATAATTTTTATTTTGTTTTTATATTTTATACATTTTTTATACTTTTAATTATATAATATAGATATATATATATATAAAGAGATATATATATATAAGAAGAGAAAGAGAGATATATAGTATATGGATATATATATAAATGCTCAAAATATATTACATATAGTATTTTTTGGTTTTTTATATTTTTATACTTTTTTGTTATTTTTTCTGGAATTTTTCTAATTTTTATGTATTTTTAATTTCAAAAATGTCCCTAATATGGACTAATTAAATAAGCCGAAACTAATTTGGGTTTTTTTAAAAATATAAAATAAGACCAAAAATTACCCAAATTAATTTTAATATGTACATAATAATATATAGATAATTATCAAAGAGAAAAATATCTTTTTTGGTATTTTTCTAGGTTTTTTCTATTTTTTGTTGGATTTTGGAGCTTTATAAATTTTTTTCTTTTTCTTATTTTTAGGTTTTTTCATTTTCTTGACTCAATATATATAAATATACCATATATAATTTTTTTGGAAATTTTCAAAAACATTTTACATTTTTTTGGTATTTTATAAATTAGACAGTACAAAAATGGTTGTTTTCATTTTTAATAATTAGGTTAAATGCAAAAAATGTAAACTAAAATGTGGGCGTGAAAGTTCACTACATAAAGCATCTAACCTAATTTTTGTGGATTTTTAGGAGCTACAAAGGTATTTTTAATAAATACATAAAAGACATAAAAATTAAACAGCCTGACAGGGGCATAAATGCAATAAAATTAACTTGCAGGGGCACAGTACAAAAACACCAACATAAATAAACATTTATTTAAAGTTTTCGAACTTTTTCCCAATATACAAAAAGAGTCAGGGCTACAGTGCAAAATTCACGCGCCTCACGTGGGACTGCACGTGAGGCGCGGAAGGACCTAATTGCAAATAGAAGAACAATGGGGGCCTTCTTGCAAAATTACCATTTATTTTACAACGTAGTCATTTATTTACAATACTAAAAATTAATTACAAAAATGGCGGGGATATATATGAAATTTACCCCAACAGGCGCTGGATCCGACGGTTAGATGACTTCACTTGAACACGTGTTGGCCATCCAGCGGCTGATACCGATTCGCCGATGGACGCGTGAGATTAGATCATCCCAGATGATCTGACAGTGAAGGCCTCGTTCCATCGGACGGTGGATCTTCGACCTGGGATCTTGTTCTTCATCCAACGGCGAGGAAGACATCTAGAAGAACTGGGAAGAATGCTCGCCTGGGCGAACTTCTTCTGGTGAGATCTCGCTTCTCCGTCGGCTTTTGCTACTCCAAAGCATCCCAGAAGGTTCATGGCAGGTAGCCCTATCTGCTAGAGGTCTTGGATCTGGCGGAGACGCACTGGAGATCCCCGCAAGGTCGGAAGAGCTCATGGGTTCCAGATGCCTCCGACGACTCTTGAATGCATCCCCTGGTGTTTGGTAGCGCACCTAACCTGCTCAGGAAGGAAGCACGGCTCGAGGCGACGCTCCTCGGCCAAAAATAGAAGTCGTTAGCATAAAAACGAAGGGGGTGGCGATGCTCCGGTGAAGTGGAGGAGGTGAGCATCGATTCGCAGATCTAGGGAAGATCTGGTTGGGTTTAGGTGGCTTGGAGGTGGAGAAGGCGATGGGGAACAGGATGAAGGTGAAAGTGAGTCGGGAAAGGTCGGGGATACAGCGAATGGGTTCGCCGTAGCGGAGCTCCGGCGAACTACGAAGGGGCTTAACTAAGCTAAACTAAGGTGCAAAGAACTAATCTAAATGCATAAATAAAACTACAGGAATGAAATCTACCTAAAAAGAGCAAATGCGCAGCTCTTATACCTGGGGCCTCCAGGGAGCTTCGCCGGAGCGCCGCCTTGGGCGCATCTCCTTCCTCCGCGAGCTTCCACGACCTTCAGGGGACCTCCAGCTGTCACCTGGATGCACGCTAGGCCGAAGGTGGGGGCTCTAGGGTTAGGGAAATGGCCAAAATGGTGAAGGAGGGAGATGGAGTTATTTATAAACAAGAGGGGGGCACCCTTATTGATCGGCTCAAATCAAAGAATCAGACGTATGTACAAGCAATCTACTAGGGTGGCGTGGATCATGATGATTCTAGGAGAAATTTCCGTGAAGGGATCGAAAGTGATTGAGCTATGTATCATCCGCGAAAAATACAAGAATATGGGGGATTGGACAAGTCTGACCGAAGTCAGAGGCGCGGGGGGAGTTGATCGGGGGTCAACACTCCCTAGCCTCTGATTGGTCCAAGTCAACAATACATTGACTCATTATTTTAGCCTAATAAATGATTTAGTTAAATTTTATTTATAAAAAAATGTTTATTAATTAATGTAGTATTTATTTAAGATTTTTATTTAATTTTTTGATGAATTTTATAAAGGGTTTATTAGTGATGTATTTATAAGTATATTTATATGTATTTATTTTTATTTTGTGTATTTTTATTTTATTATTTTATTTTCTTATTTTATAAATTTATAAATTATTTTTGTGAGTATAGATATATTTTTATTTAATTTTTATGAGTTTATTTACATATTTAAATAAATAGGTATATGTAATATATAGGTATATTTATAGGTATTTTACCTATATTTTATATACATTTTATTTATTTAATGTATTTTATTTATTTTTATTTTTGATTTGTTTTTTAATAAATTATATGTAATATTTAAAATATTATAAAAATATAAAAGAATAAAATAATTAAAGAATTTATTCCCTTTTTATTTATATACATACATGACATAGGTATTTTGCCTACATCTTTCATTGACTTATTTTATTTTACAAATTCTTTTTGGGTTTTATTCTAATTTCAATATATGCACATGTATTATATATATTATTTACAGAATTCTAAAAGTATAAATTTATAAAAATAATGAATAATGAATAAATTTAATATTTTAATCGGGTATTATGTACAATGAAGGCCAAAAATATGTACAATGAAGGCCAAAAACCTATCTTTCACAGATGGACTCCAAAAATTATGAAACCAATTTTATTAAATAGTTCTTGAAAAGTTATATACAATTAAAGGTGATTTTGGTGGATTTTGAGTTTTTATTTGCAAGATATGGGTCTGTGAAGTTGAGATTTTGGCTTTTTATTCTGTGTATAAAATATACACTGGGTATCATTTTTGTACAAACTCAATTTTGTATCTTTATTTATATTATTATCTACAACTTTCATGTACAAAATATTTTAATTCAATGAGTAAATAATTAAATACAAAATAGGTATCAAAATGCATAAATTGATGAATAAATAAATGAGGCATTTATTGTATTATTGGCCCTTATCTCCCCCTACTTCATTCCTTGTCGACCAATTCCATTCTGGCCTTGGTCTCGGGGTTAGGGTCATAAAATATTTGCAATATTTTATTCTTTTTCTTTTCTTCTCTTTATTCTATAATTTTGGCATTAAAAACCTTATTTTATGTACAATAAATACAATGAATAATGAATGCTATTATGGATAAATTGATGGTATTTACATGCAATTGCTGGGGTTTTTAAGTCCAAAATGATAGAATAAAGAATGATGAATCGAGATTCATCATCCCCCTATACTTGCCTTTGCTAGTCCCTAGCAAATACTTATGCAATAAGTACAAAAAGAATAAAGATAAGAAAAAAGAAAAAGCAAAAATAAAGAATAAATCGAATTGATCATGATTATTAAACTTATCTGTACAAAATCAAAGTTTGGAGCTCATGTTAGACCTTGGTGTGAAAATGTGTGTGAAACCTAGTCGGGAATCAAATTTAAAACACAACAGCCTTCGAGAGTCACAGAACTTAGTTCAAATCACCTCAATAGCCTGGTCAGAACTAGCCTACATCATACGCAAACCCTTTTGACTATGAAGCTGACTTGTACAGTGTAAGTGATAGTGGCTCTCCCCAACTGAAATGACAAAGGAACTGACTTCTCCAGAATGACAACCCAATGATTCCCTAATCCAACAGCTTTTTCCTCGAGGAGCGGGGTATTCCCTTCTAAGTTCAAGTGGCATCCAACTCAAGAGGAGGAGGTAGAGAAAAGAATGGACGGTAGCCATTGTATCTACCTATCCTGGGATGCAAGACCAGAGTAGTCAAGTCATCCAGCTGCAGGCTCACATGGTGTAACTTTGATGCTCAAGCTTGCTTATTTTCTATACAACATATATACATACTCCGGCAGGCACTTTTATTTTTATTTTCAAGCCTGTCCACTTTTTTGGAGTTTTTTTTCAACATACTATTTACAGCAGCATTTACATAAGGACTTTTTTGCTCTTGAGCTAGAAGACTATCCCTCTTTTGAAGCTTTATTGCAACCCACACTCTCCTGTCGTTAGACCTCATGGCTACTGGACTAGGTTGGGGTGCACTTCCCTCCCTACACGAGGACGAATATTTCCACCCTTGTGCGTCTCTGACTGACAAATCCAACCCCCTCACCATTCCAACTGAGTTGAGCCAAGTGAAAGGTGCAAAGTGTCCAAGTTAGGTCACGGCCGACAAGAGTCATGCGTGTGTCTCGAAAAGTTCTAGTTAGTCAGTTGAGGTGACTTGAACCCAGCCCTGATTTCTCAAAGAATTAAGTTTGAATAGACCTGAAATACCTTAAACCTAGTTCCCATAAGATTCCAGTGCAGTTAGGTGCAGTAAGGTTCAACCAAGCTCCAATCTTTGACTTTATTGGACTAGTTCAATTATCAAGCTCAATCAAAGAATATGAATGCTATGCAAATGCTATTTACAAATATGCAAAGAATAATGCAATTTTTCAAAGAATTTGAAAACAAAGAGAAAATTTTTACACAAAGAATTTTTTTGCAAATAAAACAATTTTGGTACTCAAAGTATAAAATATGTACAACTATTTACACGGTCGTGCCGCTTTATTTTACAAGAATTAAGAATTTACAATTTAGTTTTTTTATTTATAGGTCTATATGTACAATTATTACAAAATTTTGTTATTATTTATTATTTTATTTATTATATGTATCTATTCCTCAAACTTATTTGAAAATCATTTTCAAACGATTTTGAAAAACTATAGTTCAAAATAATTTTTACAAGCATTTTACAAACATGTACACACATTTGAAAATCATTTTGCAAAGGTTTTCCAAACAATATAGATAGATTTTTCACATATTTTTGCAACCATTTTTCAAACCATTTGCAAATAATTTTTCAAACATTTTATTTCACACAAAGAAAATAAACCTTACAAACCAAAATGTTTTTACACAGTTTGAAAACATGTAACTAAACATTTTCAAAATAGTTTTCAAAAGATTTTCACAAAGATTTTCAAACTATTTTTTCAAATATTTTGCAAAAAACATTTTCACCTGATTTATTAATTAGTATATACAGAAGAATTTTGAGGAATGATAACATCTTTTTATTAGGATATTTTAATGAATTTTAAAGAATTATTAGCCATACTTATTACGAAAGTGCGAGTTATGGCTAAAGTATATACGCAGTATATACGACCCCCCTATACTTAGCTTGAGCTATGCCCTCATAGATCGGAAAAGAGAAAGAGAAGACATAACTCGTACTTAGTATAGAAAAGTCTAAAGAATATACAAAATGAACGAATGAGAAGTTGACCGTCCCCCCTATACTTAGGATCAAGTAATCCTAAGTATAACAGACTGTACACAAAGTAGGGAGGGTCAAGGGTGGGAATAAACAGATCAAAGAATTAACAAATCAGGGGTGCACCCCCTATAGATAGGACAAAGTACGTCCTAAGTACAGAAAACTGGCACAAAGGGGCAACACATTTTATTTATATACAGCAGATAGAAAAGGAAAAGAAGAAAAGAAGAAAAGAGAGATATATACAGATAGACGAAAAGATCGTGGAGAATATACGCACCACTCCCCCTATACTTAGGGTGAGATATCCCTAAGTATAGGCAACAACATGAGTGACAAAACTGAACGAAGAAAGAACAACGCGGTGTATACCCCCCTATACTTAGGACAAGGTACGTCCTAAGCGTAGACACAAAGATATGGCGATAGATCTAGGGCACACGTAACATGCGGGAGAAGGAATGAATACGACAAACATATATACAAGTGGTAAAAAACTGGTGGAGTATAGGACGGTATCTGACATGTGAATACCGTATTTGCGCCATTGTCTCCCTGTGAGAACAGTGACGCACTCAGACAGTGTAGGACACCTGGATAAGCAGTCAGGTGGGTGTCGGCTACCAGGGACAAAACAGATCAGAAAGTAAAGCGGGGACCGGTAGCATGAAGCAGTCAATCGGCTCATAAGGTCAGCATGAGGAAACAGAGCCGATATTATAGGACCGGGAGGAAGAAGGAATAGTACAGATTCCTCCGGTCAATCAAAGTCTCAGAAAGATATGGAAGATAAGGATAAAGAGACCTCGTGGCATACGGTGGTCATGAGGTCGGAAGATCACAGGAGACACACCGAATACCACTAGTCATGGCTCAACCCTGCGAGGGTCGTCAAGGTGAGCAGGCTCAAAGGAACCGGGAATCAGATCATAATCAGAAGACTTGGTCCAGTGATCCACAGATCAGATACACCATCAGAGAGGGAACCAAGTACACAACTCAGAAGTCTCGGCTTCATTCTCCACAAACAGGAAACACCAGAAATGAAGCCAAGTACCTAAAATATGATGTACTCTCCCGCAGATAACCTCGGGGAGTAGTACATGCTAGTCAATGAGAAACCATAATAGAAGCTCACCCTTGCGAGGGTCGTCAAGGAGAGCGGACGCAAAGGCATCAACGATCCATCAGACGGATCACAGAGATGGTCTTGGCGGCCGACAGATCGGCTACCAGCAGAAGAGACCGACAAATCAAGAGAGTGTGGCAGCATCCCACAAATAACCCTCGGGGAACATACTGCCAACTAGGCATGGAAATAACAGATATTAGGAGGTCAACCTTGCGAGGATCGTCAAGGCGAGCAGACTCAAAGGAGTCTAATCAGATGGGTCCCATGATCCGCAGACCGGATAGGCAACTCATGATGGGACCGAAATCATATATATCAAAAGACTCGGTTCCATGCTCCGCAGATCTGAGGCACGGTCAGAAGGGGGGAACCGAGCGTAAAGAGAGTGTCGCATGCTCCTGCAGGTAGTCCTCGGGGAGTAATGCAAACTAAGCATTGAATATTCAGACTGTGTTGCTGCCTTGCGAGGGTCATCAAGGAGAGAAAGAGGCTCAAAGGAGCCGGATCCATCAGACGGATCCACAGAGGGGTCTCAGTAGTCGACAAATCGGCTACCAGCAGAAGAGACCAATCATATCGGAAATATGTCGTAGTCTCCCACAGATAACCCTCGGGGAGCTACGAGCTAGTCAAGGAATAATCAGAAAAGAGCTCATCCTTGCGAGGACCGTCAAGGAGAGCAGACTCAACGAAGTCTGAGCAAGTCGGTCTCATGCCCCAACAGATCGGGCGCATAATCAGAAAGAGAGACCGACTGCCCATATCAGACGAATCGGTAACGTGCCCCAACAGATGGAGGCACCAGCAGTGAGTGAAGTCGATGGTGAAGAAAGTGTCACATCCTCCTGCAGATAGTCCTCGGGAAGTGATGTGAGCTACACAGTGAATAATCAGAGTACATCTCGTCCTTGTGAGGGTCGTCAAGGAGAGAGGAGGCTCAAAGGAGCCGGACCCATCAGACGGATCCACAGAAAATGTGGCCTCTATAGACTGCAGACCGCCTACCAGCAGAAAAGACCACGAGAGCTATAATGTGTCATAGCCTCACGCAGATAACCCTCAGAGAGCTATGACCTGGGCAATGAAATCATCAGAAAAGTGAAGCTCTGCCTTGCGAGGACCGTCAAGGAGAGCGGACTCAGAGGAGTCTAGTACATTGGCCTCGTGTACTGACAGGTCAGGTACACAATCACCGGGGGAGGCCAATCAAACATATCATCTGACTCAGTTTCGGGTCCCATCAAAATGGCGACCCAAGCAGTGGATGAAACCGTAGTCCTAGAAATTCTCACATTCTCCCGCAGATAGTCCTCGGGGAGGAATGCGAGCTAGATCAATGTAGATCATGGGAATGCTGGAATAAAATCTCAGGTCCTCAAAATCATTCAATCATTCAATCATTCGGAGGGCATAAGATCATGTGAGGGAGGGTCATTCACAATACGGTCCCTCAAGTTACTCTAATCAGCTGAGATGGTACAATATGTCATCAGGATTCCTCTAAGTGCCATGGGTGGATCGAAGACTCAGGAAATTGAGGGTGGGTCAATCAAGAAGATGAAGAGGTCCATGGGGGTTCGAGGCACCGTAATCATGAAGCATATATCAAGATAGTCAATCCAAAATCCGAATCCAGATGGGCCGAACCGAATGGGTGGATCAATCAACCAGGTCACATGAATTCCTCATCATATCATCAAAGTACGTCGCATCCTCAATCCGGTGTGCTTGATCAAAATATCCCAATAAATAATCATACCTAATGATTGTTCATCATCAAAAATCCTCAATAAACTCCTATGCACATATCAAAGTCGAATCCACCAAGAGTAGTATATAAATCTCAGCATCCTCAACATCATGCCCGGCTTACTCCAATAATCAATGTAAGTCAAAATCCTCGATGCGGGCCTCATCAATATGCACAGCATTCCCGGGTAAAGGGGGAGGTGGTACGGGGAACACGAGGAAGGTGGATAAGAAGGGTATCACAATGGAGTGGAGAAGCTGATTGAGCTTGCGCGCCAATATCACGGGTGGTAGAAGAGTGACACAGAGGAGACGAGGAGGGCGGGTGAGAAGATCGGGACCTAGACAAAATTGGGTGTTCCACACAAGGCGGGAACACCGTCAAAAATGGTGGTCCGAAGAGCATGCTCTCCTCGAACAAGAGAGATGGGGATGGTATGGTGGATACGAGGAAGGTGGTGAAGAAGAGTGAAACGAAGGACTTGGCGAAATATGATTGAGCTCAAGCGCCAATATCACGACTTGATGCCGATGAGGAGGTATATGTATAAGAGAGGTAGAGACACTCAAAGATGAAAAATGCATGACTTACACGGACGGGACCGACTACTCTAATAATGAATGAAAACACAACGAACTCCAAGTCACAATCAATACACAAGGCAAACCCCCGATTCACCTACTCAACACAGTGAAGACCGTCAGGTGACGGTCATTTATCTTTTCGTTTTTAGAGTGAGGTGAGAATCACAAAGTTGTACAATCACTTAGGAGGCTTGATGGGATTTGGGCTCTACTCCTTAGTGTGTACGTAAGCAATTTAAAGCGCATACAATGAGGGGGTTGCACTCCCCAAAATAAGGAAATCCCTTATGTTTTATTTTAAGTCAAATAGAGTTAACAATCCCAATTTTATTTAGGTTATCACTTTTTTGGGGGTATCTTCAATGCACGTGCCTATCGAGGTTCCAATTTCCATTAAGCATCCTAGGTTGGCAAAAACAGAGGGATAAGATCGGAAAAGCCATGCATGTCGGAAATCGATGATGCATGCTAAGTAAGAAGACTTACAGTGCCTCCAGCTCTCTCCATGCGGGATGCAGAACAGAATTTGAAACCTATGCTATATGATATGCAATCCGATGAAATCGCCCTAGGATAGTAACTGCTATTATCGTGAAGCACCATAAGTCGGTCACCGATCTTCAATCCAGGAGTCCGGTCTAGGCTCACCCCTCCTCCTCTCGACACATCGAGTTCAGGAGAAGCGCTTGGCAGGGTGGGCTCGCAGCGCGTAGGCTCGAAGATGGTGAGGCGACTGTTTAGAGTTTGACTAAGCCCAAAAATGCACTGTAGGTACATGCAAATATATTAGGGTGTTTGGACCTAATCTACTCGATCAAGCAATTCCTGAGCTAGGGCTCATTCACACAAAATAATAAAAATAAAATAAAAGAGGAAAAAGCGTCAAAACCATCGAGGCCCCCAAGGGAACAATCCCTCGGGCAATGGACCTTGGGAGTCGGAGTGTACCTGTGAGAGTCCTGAATTATTACAAAACTCTAAGTGTCACTCGCTCACATAAATATACATAATAAAATAAAATAAAATAAAGTGCATAAAAATAAAGACTGTCTTCAAAAAATCTCCTTCATCTGCCTTCGATGCCCTCTCCTGTTGGCTAATGTAGAAGAGCCAACTATGCCTTGCTTGGGTGCACTGGTCCTCCTAGGAGGTCCTCCTTCGCTTGGCGGTCCCTCGCATCAAAGACAAAGAAAGAAGATGGGTCAGAACAGTCAATCAAATAATGTCAATAAAAATAAAAAAATTCAAATAAATAAATATATAATGGACATGAGCAAAGAATTAAATAAATAAATGAAAACCACACAAAATCATACAAAATCCGTTGCCTCCCCGGCAACGACGCCATTTGATGACTAGGGTATTCAGAGGGTCTAGAAATCTCACAAGGCGAGAGATCCAGTCGCTGAGTCGACCGCTCCAGAATTCCCAAATCAATCAACCATTAACCCACAATAAAATATATGCAATGAATATCAAAAATGTGGAGTTAAAATTTATTATAACTCTACATGCAAGTGTGTGAAGGTGTAAGCATGAGTAGAGGTCGAACACTGGGAGGCGAAAGGTGATGTGGTAGAAAATTGGTGGTGCAATTATTCAATTCAATGACCATGTCCAATTCTTATTGTTTTTGTGGGCTTTGATTTTATATATTTTTTATATTTTTTTTGTTTTTATAATTTTTATTTTGTTTTTATATTTTATACATTTTTTATACTTTTAATTGTATAATATAAATATATATATAAAGAGATATATATATAAGAAGAGAGAGATATATATAGTATATGGATATATATATATATATGCTCAAAATATATTACATATAGTATTTTTTTGGCTTTTTATATTTTATATTTTTTTGTTATTTTCTGGAATTTTTCTAATTTTTATGTATTTTTAATTTCAAAAATGTCCCTAATATGGACTAATTAAATAAGCCGAAACTAATTTGGGTTTTTTTAAAAATATAAAATAAGACCAAAAATTACCCAAATTAATTTTAATATGTACATAATAATATATAGATAATTATCAAAGAGAAAAATATCTTTTTTGGTATTTTTCTAGGTTTTTTATATTTTTTATTGGATTTTGGAGCTTTGTAATTTTTTCTTTTTCTTTTTTTAGGTTTTTTCATTTTCTGGACTCAATATATATAAATATAACATATATAATTTTTTTGGAAATTTTCAAAAATATTTTACATTTTTTTGTATTTTTTAAATTAGACAGTACAAAAATGGCTCCTTTTTCATTTTTGATAATTGGGTTAAATGCAAAAAATGTAAAATAAAATGTGGGCGTGAAAGTTCACTAAGGTATTTTTAATAAATACATAAAAGACATAAAAATTAAAGAGCCTGGCAGGGGAATAAATGCAATAAAATTAACTTGCAGGGGGTACAGTGCAAAAACACCAACATAAATAAACATTTATTTAAAGTTTTCGAACTTTTTCCCAATATACAAAAAGAGCCAGGGCTACAGTGCAAAATTCACGTGCCTCACGTGGGACTGCACGTGAGGCGTGGAAGGACCTAATTGCAAATAGAAGAACAATTGGGGCCTTCTTGCAAAATTACCATTTATTTTACAACGTAGTCATCTATTTACAATACTAAAAATTAATTACAAAAATGACGGGGGATATATATGAAATTTACCCCAACAGGCATTGGATCCGACGGCGCAGATGACTTCACTTGAACACGTGTCGGCCATCCAGCGGCTGATACCGGTTCGTCGATGGACGCGTGAGATGAGATCATCCCAGATGATCTGACGGTGAAGGCCTCGTTCCATCAGACGATGGATCTTCGACCTGGGATCTTGTTCTTCATCCAACGGCGAGGAAGACATCTGGAAGAACTGGGAAGAACGCTCGCCTGGGCAAACTTCTTCCGGTGAGATCTCGCTTCTCCGCCGGCTTTTGCTACTCCAAAGCATCCCAGAAGGTTCCTGTCAGGTATCCCTATCTACTGGAGGTCTTGGATCAGGCGGAGACGCACTGGAGATCCCCCGCGAGGTCGGAAGAGCTCGTGGGTTCCAGATGCCTCCGACGACTCTTGAATGCATCCCCTGGTGCTTGGTAGCGCACCTAACCTGCTCAGGAAGGAAGCACAGCTCGAGGCGACGCTCCTCGACCAAAAATAGAAGCTGTTAGCATAAAAACGAAGGGGGTGACAATGCTCCGGTGAAGTGGAGGAGGTGAGCATCAATTCGCAGATCTAGGGAAGATCTAGTTGGGTTTAGGTGTCTTGTAGGTGGAGAAGGCGATGGGGAACAGGATGAAGGTGAAAGTGAGTCGGGAAAGGTCAGGGATACATCGAATGGGTTCGCCGGAGCGGAGCTCCGGCGAACTATGAAGGGGCTTAACTAAGCTAAACTAAGGTACGAAGAACTAATCTAAATGCATAAATAAAACTACAGGAATGAAATCTACCTAAAAAGAGTAAATGCACAGCTCTTATACCTGGGGGCCTCCAGGGAGCAGGACGTTCGTCGGAGCGCCGCCTTGGGCGCATCTCCTTCCTCCGCGAGCTTCCACGACCTTTAGGGGACCTCCAGCTGTCACCTGGATGCACGCTAGGCCGAAGGTGGGGGCTCTAGGGTTAGGGAAATGGCCAAAATGGCAAAGGAGGGAGTTAAAGTTATTTATAAACAAGAGGGAGCACCCTTATTGATCGGCTCAAATCAAAGAATCAGACGTATGTGCAAGCAATCTACTAGGGTGGCGTGGATCATGATGATTCTAGGAGAAATTTCTGTGAAGGGATAGAAAGTGATTGAGCTATGTATCATCCGCGAAAAATGCAAGAATATGGGGGATTGGACAAGTCTGACCGAAGTCAGAGGCACAGGGGGAGTTGACCGGGGGTCAACACTCCCTGACCTCTGATTGGTCCACATCAACAATACATTGACTCATTATTTTAGCCTAAAAAATGATTTAATTAAATTTTATTTATAAAATAAAAATGTTATTAATTAATGTAGTATTTATTTATGCTTTTAATTAATTTTTTGATGAATTTTATTAAGGGTTTATTTTAATGATGTATTTATAAGTATATTTATATGTATTTATTTTTATTTTGTGTATTTTTATTTTATTATTTTATTTTCTTATTTTATAAATTTATAAATTATTTTTGTGGGTATAGATATATTTTTATTTAATTTTTATGAGTTTATTTACATATTTAAATAAATAGGTATATGTAATATATAGGTATATTTATAAGTATTTTACCTATATTTTATATACATTTTATTTTTTAATGTATTTTATTTATTTTTATTTTGGATTTGTATTTTTAATAAATTATATGTAATATTTACAATATTATAAAAATATAAAAGAATAAAATAATTAAAGAATGTATTCCCTTTTTATTTATATACATACATGACATAGGTATTTTGCCTACATCTTTCATAGACTTATTTTATTTTACAAATTCTTTTTGGGTTTTATTCTAATTTCAATATGCACATGTATTATATATATTATTTACAGAATTCTAAAAATATAAATTTATAAAAATAATGAATAATGAATAAATTTAATATTTTAATCAGGTATTATGTACAATGAAGGCCAAAAACCTATCTTTCACAGATGGACTCCAAAAATTATGAAACAAATTTTATTAAATATTTCTTGAAAAGTTATATACAATTAAAGGTGATTTTGGTGGATTTTGAGTTTTTATTTGCAAGATATGGGTCTGTGAAGTTGAGATTTTGGCTTTTTATTCTTTGTATAAAATATACACTGGGTATCATTTTTGTACAAACTCAATTTTGTATCTTTATTTATATTATTATCTACAACTTTCATGTACAAAATATTTTCATTCAATGAATAAATAATTAAATACAAAATAGGTATCAAAATGCATAAATGGATGAATAAATAAATAAGGCATTTATTGTATTATTGACCCTTATCTCCCCCTACATCATTCCTTGTCGGTCAATTCCATTCTGGCCTTGGTCTTGGGGTTAGGGTCATAAAATATTTGCAATATTTTATTCCTTTTTCTTTCCTTCTCTTTATTCTATAATTTTGGCATTAAAAACCTTATTTTATGTACAATAAATACAATGAATAATGAATGCTATTATGGATAAATTGATGGTATTTACATGCATTTGTTGGGGTTTTTAAGGCCAAAATGATAGAATAAAGAATGATGAATCGAGATTCATCAGAGCTTCAAAAGTTGGAGCTCAACAACATTTTCAATACTCGAGAATGACATCAAACTCGGCACTCAACACATTGATTAGGGAGTAATGAGAGAAATGATGTCGTTGTTGGTTCTTGGGACTTGACACTCGACAATCTCCAGTTAGCACTTAGCAACAACAAGAGGAAGAGCTCAATGAGAGGAGGTGCGGCAAAACACACTAGTAGTTTGCTCGAGAAGAGTGGGTATGGATGATTTTCGAAAATGAAAATGTGAATGGTATCAATGGCAGATTGTTTGTAGTGAGATTTTTTGTTTTTTAAAAAGGATTTCATGTCATGATTCGTGAATCATGAATTGTGAACTGGTAGCATTATGATCAATGTTGATTCTTGGAGGAATTTGTATAATGAGATCAGGGAATGTGAAAGGACATTTGTGGTGATTGGTGGTGGTTTTTTTGTTAAACAAATTATCAGGGATGAACAATATGATTGTGATATTTGTTTATTAATACGAGGAATGGAGTTTCCAAAATATCAAATTGGATGAGTTTTTTGCAAGTTTGTCGAGGAAAATTCACCCGAGTGTTCTTGCGGAAAGTTATTCCACGTGACCCCCAGGTGAACATATATTTTGTTAAGAACCCTAACAAAGCCATGACTTGAGATCGTGGCTTCCTTTGGAAGGGAGCCATGGTTTGAAGTCATGGCTCCCACCCATGGAAGGCGTGACCTCAAGTCACGGCTTTCTCTGCTCCTTAACCAGGTAGCTCCCCTTTCCATGGAGTGCAACTGTTCCAATTCAAGTTAAAAGTTTCCAATTTCAATAGGCTATGTTAATATAATAATTTATTAACCCCCTCATCTGAGATCTTCTTCCTCTCAATTAAGAAATTTATATTCCTTTTGGGCTGATTTCATTGGAGTTTTTATCGTGAGGAATGATAATATCACATACAAGAAAATTGATAGCAGAAAGTGTCATAAATAAAAAATTTTCTCCGTGATTCGATCTGGATACATAGAACTACATAGAGTCATAATATAACAAGAAATTTTTCATTTAATATACATTGTGACACATAGAACTATATAACACAAGTACATCACACACGTTTCCTTCTATGAAAGAATCTAAGCTTTGGTGGCCTTTCCTCAGGTTCTTGCGATATCGTCTCAGGTTGTAGTTGGGTTGTGGGCAAGATCTGGCTAGCTTAGTCAATCTCTGAAATCCGATATCCACCGATAACCTCAACGACGTCTATATGAAGTGCCGGAAGAGGAGAGAAACGCGAAGGCCCAATGTTAGTAGGACCCCTCTCCTTCGCAGGGGCTACTGGTGTGGACGGGCTACTAGAGATGCAATGGACCTGAAAAGGAGTATGAAAATCATCACCACTAGATGCTTGGACATACCGCCATCAACCTCCTCTAACTCTTGCACCATCACGTACTCGCCCATGTCCTCGTCCTCGACCTCACTCAGTAGGAGTTGGTTCCGCGGACTCCCCTTCTTCATTTCCTCCAACTTCCTCATCATCATCTAGACCATCTCTAAACTGTCTCTCGATGGCTTCCACTAGTAGGAGCTCAGAATCAACAGCTAAAAAGGCCACACGATCTGAGTCATCCCTCGTCAGATGGATCTCCCCAAACCTTGATACCTAAAAAGGAGAAAGATTTGAGTCATATTCTGTAATGTTGAAAATGCAAGGATATTATAACTGTTACTTGCAACAAAGTCCATTATGCATCTGTGACTATTAATGAACTGTTGAATGATACAGTCATACCAATTCATGTAGTCGTATGTTACCCCATCTCCTCCTAGCACTATAGGGATTGTTTCCACAATATAATCTCTCACGTTCTCCCACGTCCCTAAGAAGTTAGCATGGAATTGGATCCAATCAACGTTGATCTTCCCTTGAAGATCTATTGAGTGGAGCTTTGTGCACGTGTTGCACGGACCTGGGATCCCCTACACTACTTTAAACTATCATAAGACACGATCTGGAGTATATAACTATAGTGGAGATGGGGTCATTCGGGTAGGGTCTCAAAGATTGCCATCTCCACAAGAGTTGTTGATACAAGAAGAGGTTCACGGGCCCTGATAAAAGTGGGGCGTGTCACACTGGGTGTATGACACATAGAATGCATTCTTGGAACCATAGCCGTAGATTGGGGTATCAACGTACGATCTCATGTGCATACGTGGCCAGTAAACAAAACTGGTTTGTATGAGCCTCCCGTCATCTCAGCATACTTCAAAATATCATCAACGTCACCATCATACTTGACATCAACCAAAAATGTGTCATTGTTCTCCAATATCCTATGAAATACATGAAATTATATACCATTGATTATGTTGACATGAAATGAGGATGCAATCAACTCGACTAATCCATTAAAGGTCAAACCCATCCCGATTCTTATGGGTTTCATACGACCTCCCTCATATCTGACTTCTTTGCCATCCTTAACTATCTTCCCACCAACATGGCACAAAGCACATTACTTCTATGACTTTGTCTCTCTTCAAAAAAGGATAACATTTGGCATTACACATAATAATAGACACGTCGTGTGACATACACAAAACAAAAATAGAAAAAATACCATTGTAAACACATGTGATTAGGGTATACTCACAATGGAGGAGATGGTCGGAATGACGGAAGTCGAGGTTTCAACCATAACAAAGGACGATGATGGAGGAGATGGTCGGAATGACGGAGGCCAAGGTTTCGACTACCAGCTCCGAGGAGGCAGAGGAGCAGGAGCTGGCGGGGGAGGGGGTGTAGGAGTTGGTGGGCAGGTCACGATTGAAGGGATTCTGTTAGCGTGGGGGGAGGCAGAGGGTCGTGACTGAGGCTATATTCAAGCCCTAGCTATGACTGTTGATTCCATTAGGGCATTCCAGAAGGACCCACGGTCACCACACCACCGAGTGCATCAGAAGGTGGCACAGGTTTTTGAGAGTCACGGTCTTACATAGGATTCATTAGTGAGAAGCTTGCATTAGTCAATGTGACTCAGAAGCAAGTCCAAGAGCTGCAGTCGCTGTGAGAGTTAGAGAAACTCTCATCACTTCCTCAGCAGTTGAGTGATTTGACGAAGAAGGTAATCGAATTACAGCTTCAGTACCAGCAGTCTCACACTCCTTCTACCACTTCTCAGCCTGTTCCGAGATCTTTACCTGGTCCTCCCACCCATCAGATACAGTTTGTTCAGAGCGAGCCGATTCAGCTTATTGATACTCTACAGATTGTTTAGCATGCGGATTCATCCAATGCTAACCCGAGTCAGATCACTATCCCTGGAGATGATGATGTTTATTCTCATGCTACTCTTGAGATCAACGAGATATGGTATGCTCCTATTCAGCCTTCACCACACTTTACTCCTCAGAGCGTATATCACCAGCATCAACAGTACTATAGTCATTTGCAGCATGGATGTCTGCATTTCCAACATTGTCGACACTACACGCAACAACAGTCTCACCAGCAAGCATATCAGAGACCACATTCACATCAGTTTCCTACTACACATTCACAACCATATCAGTACCAGCAGTAGCAGCATTCTTCCTTCACACCACAGAGATCTCCTCAGCTTACACACCACAGCAGCACACTCCTAGGCAGGAGAGAGTAGACAATCAGGGTCACCACACTGAGTCTGAGATGTCTTCGTAGGCCCTGACACTAAACCAAATTGTGGATATGTCGACCACGTTCTAGAAACACGTAGGATAGAGATGGAGCGGGTTAACCATCATCTAGATGAGTTAACCACATCCAAGAGCACTCTACCAACCTAGCCTCGGATGAATCCAAACAACAAGTGGAGGCATTCAGATCAAATAGACACCACTACATGTACGATCTCTTTTCCTGATTTTTTTATCTAACTTCATTCATCTCGGGAGCGATAGATTGCCACGAGCAGATGATCAAGAGGGGAGGGCACTGGATGAGGAGAGAGAGAGCCAATCCATGATGATACACATACTGATGTTGATAGGGAGGACGACCATGATGATAAGGACCAGCATGATGTCCAGCGTGATGATTAGAAAGAGGGGAGCGATACAGAGACAATAGACATGGACACGGGCGAGTCAGATTAGTACACAACAGAGATTTTAGAAAGATTTCCAGACGAGAGTATCTTTGCAGTTACAGAGCCTCCATGGTATGTAGATATAGTAAACTTTCTAATTACACAGAAGAGTCCACAGGGTTGGCCGAAGGATCAACTCGACAGGCTAGTTTCTGAGGCACGATACTACCATTGGGAGGATCCGATTCTTTTTCGTAAGGGACCAGATTGTATCTACGGGCGATGTACTCCTCAGGAGGAATACAATAGTGTCCTCACTCTATGTCATTCCTTAGAGGTAGGGGGACATCATTCAAGGAAGATGATAATGCATAAGGTACTTTAGAACGGATTTTGGTGGCTAACTTTTACTAGAGATGCTTGCACATTCATGAAGAGTTGCTCGGATTGTTAGAGAGCAGTAGGGACAGTCAGTGCTAGAGATGTGATGCATATGCGACCTGTTATCATTTGCGAGATCTTTGAAACTTTTTTGTATAAACAAAATACAGAAGAAAACTTTTTTGTTTATTTTTTATTTTTTTGTAAAAAATACAGAAATTAAAAATCGAAAAAAAAAATATTTTTTGGATGAACTTGCAAAACAAAAATTAAAGAGAAGGAAAACACTTTTTTATTTATTTTATTTATAAACAAAGTCCGGACGCGAGCATGATGACTCGGTCCCAATCAAATCATACGGAAGATGTGAATGAATGTGGTTCCGCGGAAGATGGCGGATGGAACCGGATCTTCGACCACCGTGCATGGTCGGAGGTGAGAGATCGTGCGAGGTAGAAAAGAACGCGTAGAGGTCGAGAAAGTGGGATGAAAAATCGAGTTGGTGGCGATCAAATCATGATGGCTTTTAAAAATAATTAACAACGAAATAAAAATGCGAGAGATAAAACTACGATTAGTCTACGATAAAAATAATAAAAAGAATGGATCTCACCTTAGGAGCGGAAAAATACCGTGATCGCCTCGATGAAGGTTGGCTCGCTGTCACCAGATGGCTCGGAGGCTAGGCATCTTTCTTGACAAGAAGAGTCTTGGAGATCGGGCTCCTCTCACCAAAGATTGATCAAGTTAGAATGATGGAGAAGGAGCCATATAAATAGAAAAGATGGAGAATGAAATTTGAATTTTTGAATTTTTGGTTGAAGAGATAAGAGAGATGAAACTTGAAATGAGATAAACATAAAGAGAGATAAAACTATTTACAAAATAAACTAATTTTTTTGAATTTTCGTCACTTTATTTATTTGAATAAAAAATGTTATTTTTTTATTTTTTATGCTGGTTAATTAAGAATAGCAACTATATACATATACTATATACATATATGACATTATATACATGGGTAAATGAGCAAATTAGCTTTTGTTTTAAAATTTTAAATTTTAACTTTTTTTATTTTTATTTTAAATAATTAGTAAAAATATTTACAAATATATATAAATACAATATGTACAAAATACATGAAAATTGCACAAACCACCCCATAAAACCAACTTTTTACTCATAACCCCAAAAATTATGAAAATACAGTCATTTTAAAGATAATTTAATTTAGAATCCAATGTAAGTGAGATTGGTTCAATTTAAGTTCATATGGAGACGGAATTGGTCTTTCAATTAGTGCTTAGTGGCTTTTTCCAAGTGTGGTTCCTTTTATTCTGTACATGATTTAATTGTGCAATTATTTTTATGAATTAGAACACATTTTTATTTACAACTTTGGTTTTGAAAGTTATTTGATTTGAGGTCAATTAATGTACAAATAAAGTAGTGTAGTATACAAATATACATAGCACACAACTTTTTTGGATTTTCTAATTGAGGACCCTATCTCCCCCTACTTTATTCCTGATCGATCAGGTCAAGTCCTTCTCTCGGGGTTCGGGTCAGCCTGTATCTAGGGATGAGTATTGGGTTGGGCCGGCCTGACCCAGCCCGAAGCCCAGCCCAAAAAGTCCAGCCCGGCCCAGGCCCAAATGAATATCGGGCCGGGCTTGGGCCTAATATTTAGGCCCAAATTTTTTTGGGTCGGGCTCGGGCTTGGCTCGGCCCAGCCCGACCCGGCCCAAGGGCCCGACCTGAAGAAGGCCCAAACCCTTTCCCACATCCTACATGTATGAAAACTCCCACCTATTTCATGTGCACTCTCTTCTTGTATCATGTCTGCATAAAATGTTTATAAATCAAGAAAGTCAGGTGTGTGACATGAGTTGATGATCATTGTATTTCAATTAAGAATTAATTTTCCTTATTTAGTATTTGGTTTATATTCTTTTGGTTATTCTTGTATTTGTTAGTATTTTTCTCAATCAGAACATTTTTATTATTGTACCTTTACCCAATATAGGCATTATGCCCATTTTTTAACATGTCGGGTCTAGTGCACCTATTGTTGTTAACTAGGTAAGTTTGTTTTACTCTTTCAATTTCTATACATGAGAGACATTCATGGTATCTAGCATTGAGTGCACGTGTGTAAAATGAGAAATCTTCGGATTTGGTAGAGTTGAATTTTAATTGTTTCACAAGTATTATGATACATGTTTTAAACAATTTTGGCTTGTGTAAATTGAATTGAGATTAACTTGAAACAAAAGACTCAAAGTTAAAAATATCTAATTGGTGGAGATGGGTCGTCCCGGCCCAAGCCTGGCCCAAAGGAATTGGGTCGGGCCTGGGCTTGGGCCGAACAAAAAAAATTACGGGCCTAAGCCCGACCCAAGGCCCTAATTTTTTAAACGGGCTTGGGCCAGGGCCCTTCAAAGCCCGACCCAACCAGGCCCATCTCATCCCTACCTGTACCTATTACATATATACAGTCTTCCTTTTAAATTTTCTTTCCCTTATTTTTCCTTTCTTTCTTTATTTATTTATTTTAGGTTAAAATGGTAAGAAGTGTACAATATTTACACACAAATGCAAGTTAGTAAGAATATGGTGTTAGTTTTATATACATGTGTTTTATAAGGGATTTTAAGCTAAAACAAATGAATAAAGGTGACGAATCGTTTAAATGTCAATACTATCCTGAAAAATGCACATGCAAATGCAAGAAAATATGTACAATGCAAAGAAAGCAATTTTTTGAAAAAATGATGCACATCTGAAAAGAACATTTAAAAAACGATTTTCTATTTTTGAACTTTGTATGGATTTTTTGGAGAAAATGCAGATTAAAAGAAAGGTTTTTTTTGAATTATTCAAGTTTTTGTAGATTTTTAGTTTTGTAGTTTTTTTTCAAAAAGGAAAAGGATTAGTAAAATATATACAAGTATATACAAGAATTTTGTTTGTTTTTTTATGTTGTTTTTTTTTGTTTTTTGTTTTATTTTGTTTTTTTGTTTTTGTTTTTTTTGCTTTTTTGTTTTGTTTTGCTTTTTTGTTTTGTTTTTTGTTTTTGTTTTGTTTTGTTCTTATTTTGTTTTTTAGGGTTTTTTTGTTTTTTACACATATAGATTTTACAAATTTATATACATATCCCCCCCCAAATAAACATATTTAAAAGTACAAGTTATGTCCAAAGTATATATACAATATATACGACACCCTCCTATACTTAGCTTGAACTATGTCCTCATAGTGATCAGTGAGCGAAAAGGGAAGACATAACTCGTGCTAAGTACAGAAAAGTGAAAAGACTGCTACGCTACAATGACTCAAAGAAAAGATAAAAAGAAGAGAAGATGGTGATCCCCCCATACATAGGATCAAGTAATCCTAAGTATAGTAGAGTGTACAAAAGGGGAAAACCGATGAAGAGAATCTACAGACTCAAAAATAAAAAGACACGATATGTACAACATCACCCCCCCCATACTTAGGGTAGAGTATCCCTAAGTATAGGCAACAACAAGAGTGATAAATAGGACGAATATGAACAACACAAATCATTCACTCCCCCCCCCATACTTAGGATAAAGCGCATCCTAAGTATTGCATATATACACACGGAAAAGGGGTGAATGATAAAATGGAAGAAGAAAGAGTGAAACGAAAGGATATACAAGAGGAGTGGATGTACAAAGGTCAGGAAGTTCGAAAGCAAACCTTCTTGCGGGACCGCTGAGGTATGGATTTGACAAGGTGTAGGTCGATATTGGGATCATCATTAGACATAAACTGAGTAGGATCGACCAAGAATGTATCCTCAGCGATTCAGATTGTCCAGGCCTAAACCGATTATTGGAAGTAGTGTGGCCATGTCCTGCCTGGGAAGTCTCACAAACATCAAAGTAAAATGGCTTGAAATCATTATCAAAAAAAGTAGGATCAATTTCAGCCTGGCGAGCCTCTACCGGATCATCATCTTTATCAAAAGGCCCAAATTCCTTTATAAAAGCATTCAAATCAAATTTGGCTTGATCGGTTTCATCTGAATCAGGGTGAATAGGAACGGACTCATTAGTGAAAGTAGTCGAATCATGTCCGTCATGTCTAGTCTCAGAGTCTGCCTTCCGCTCTAGGGTGTCTATCGTGTAAATTCCGTGGATGTCATCAATGCATCGCCACATACCAGAAGGGGGAACTCCAAGGTCTATGCCTTTCGAGTCTTCCTCCTTCAAGATGAATTCTTTGGTTTTTTATCATCCAACATATAACAAGAATCTCTGATATTATCATCAAGGTCAAAGTTATTGGAGTTGTCTAACACGGGCAGGATCTCATGGGATGCAGGTCTCTGGTCAGTAGTGGGTGTAGTGATCAACACATCACTCCCTACATCAGAAAGGAAGCGAATATCTCCTGAACCATAATCAATAACGGCTCCCGCAGAGGCGAGGAAAGGTCGTCCCAGGATGATGGGAGGGTGATCCACAGGGTTGGAGGCCTCCATGGGCATTACAACAAAATCTGAAGTGAAATTCATGCCATGAATAAGAATGACAGCGTTTTCTAGAATAACCTTCGGTCTCTTGATAGATCCATCAGCAAACTGAACTATCATCCTGGTTTTCTTAAGAGGCCCAAGATGAAGAGACTGTACCCTAGAGAAGGGTATTATATTGATTGACGAATTCCGTCAAGGAGAGTGTTATCACAAGAATGTTCAAAGATGGAGCAGCTCACAAGAGGTATGGTAGTGTTCCTTTTCTTAAAATGTGGACGGTGAGAGATGGCGTAGGCAGTGGCCATGGTCAAAATGTGACGCTCAGATCTTCTCCTTCGCTTTCTCTTCTTGTGTTGAGGAGTAGATAAATATATCATGGCCTGTTGAAGTAGGGATTTAATGATCTCATGATGGGTGGCCACCACTTTGGGTTCATTCAACATTTTTTTGAATTTTTGGACCTCCTCTATACAAGGGAGGAGATCGGAATCAGCATATACACGAGGATTGCCAAGAGCAGTCTGTATAGAGAAATCCTCGGGGTCAAATTTAGGACATGTGGTGGATAGATGTGTGGATAAATGATCGGCCATTTGGGTCCTCTCCTTACAAAATGAATCAATAATGCGTCTCCCAAATTCTTTTGGATTTTTAAAATTTTCTCATTTTTTATATTTTGAGTGATTGCAAGATCTCATGATTATCCTCAAGTGAATCCATATCCTCAAATAGTATAGCAGCGTTCTGGCTCGTATTTATGATAAATAAATTGCTAATCCTCGAATTCATATGCTCCATCATTTGGTCCAGTGTCTCAAGTGTGAAAATCATGAAAGGTGACTCCAAAATCCCAGGATCGGGTGGGTTGAATGAGGGTGGGTGAGAATCAAAGTCATTCGATTCCTGAAATAATGGGTTAGGTGGATATGCACAAAAATCAGGAGGAGAGTCCTCCTGGAAAAAGGATGGTGGATCGTTTGGAGAGTACGAGAAGTCCGCGAAGATCGGATTAAAATAACTCCAGTCAGCCATCTTCGAAATAAAAGATAGGGATTGGGAGAGCACGAGGGTCAAATCAAAAGATATGGAGAAAACGGCACAAATGCACAGAAGGATCGAGTATGCACATAAGCAATCAAACACAATAAAACCCCCAATTCACCAACTCAACTCAGTGTGAAGACTGCAGGTTCTGTCAATTATCTTGTCAATTTTAGAGTTGGGTGAGAATACAATCTATCAGAGCGATTAGAGCGAGATGTTAGGAACCCAATGCTCTCATGAGACTGGCATAATCCCAAAGTTAGATCTTTCCCAACCAGTATGAACTACGGACCGTTTATCGGCAACCCGATCAATTCAATCTGTTAAGGACATCGCAGGCCGCTTTACCGGCTACTGGAGAGATCTTCACTTGAGAACAACTAATCCAAGATAGTAGTCTGAAAAGAGTTTAGACGTGGTTCTATCCTAGTGTGCGGCTCTCTCTCTCTCTCTCGCTACATACAAACCAAAAATGAGGGGGTTACTCTCCCCAAAATAATGATTTTTCCTTGTGTTTATTTTAGGGTCGAGTTTTCTTTAGCAGTCCCGTAGTTTAGGGAGTTGTCACTTGGTTAAAATATTTTCAAAGAATCGCCTATCGAGTGTCCAATTTCCTTTTTAACTTATGTGAGTGAAAATAAGGAAGGAGATCAGAAATGCCAATGCGCGATTAAAAATAATGATGCATGCAGGGGTTAGAGATGCGTACCTTGTTGTCAGCACTCTATCTGTAAGTGATCCGCGCAGAATTGAAATACAGAAAAATAAACTAACCTATATGCAAATGCAAGTGAACCGTCCTAGATGATAGCTTCTATTAACGGGCAAGAAAAAGTTAATTTGACTAAGTCCAAATTATACTCTATTCTATAGGTACGGAAATTCTGGTTTAGAGTGTCTGGACCTAATTAATTACCTGGCTCAAGCAAATTAATTAAAGCAATCAAGAGGTAGCTCACAAAATCTGCAGGAAACAAAGAAAAATAAAGGCGATGAAAACAAAACCGATAGGTCCCCCAAGTGCACCGACACTTGGTGAAACAGACCCCGCAACAAATGAATGTCTGTTTACAAGAGTTCAAATGCTAGAAAAGAAAAACTCTCTCTCTCTCTTTAAATTTTTTTTTCAATTCTTTTTCTCCTTTTCTCACGTTATCCTGCGGCTTGGTGAAGAATCAAGCCGCCTCCACATCGCTTGGGTGCTTCGGCTCTCCTAGGATCGCCTCCCTCGCTCCGCGGGCCCTCGCAAGAAAAGACAATGTGTAAGAAATACAATTATCAAATATGAGAAAGAAAAATGAAACAAATACAGTGGATATGAATAATGAAGTGAATGGCAAAATGTAAACATATGTTTACAACCAAGAATAGCATGTCAAAAGAAAACCTAACTACCCTCGACGTGCCTCCCCGACAACGGCGCCATTTTGTTGTTCACGGCTCTTAGAGGATCGAAAATTAATATATGGATATGAAGTGGTCATTGCTATCCCCAAAAATCTCGTGACAAACAAACAATTTTTTTATTTTTGCTACTTATTTACTTGTATAGCGGACAGGATCGAACTCAGGGAGGCTATAATTCCCGAGGGTTATTCAATTAATCGATAAAAATTCAATCAAAAGAAAAAGGAAATCTCAAAGGCAAACTATCCTTGGTTTTTGAGGAATTTTTCTCTTTTTAATTTTTTAAAATTTTTTATTCCTATTTTTTATTTTTTGATTTTCAGATTTTTAGTGATTTTAAATTTTGCAATTTTTTTATTTTTAAATAAAGAATAATATGCATAAAATAAGAAATACGCTCACCAATGTTTTTTGTAATTTTCAATTATATCAAAAATACTCAGAAAAATTCAGAGAAAATATTTTTGTGTTTTAAAGATTTTGAAATGTTTTTTTTAGAATTTTTGTAGAATTTTCAAATGTTTTTGTATTTTTCTAAAAATCAAACAGTGATAAAAATTAGAAACAGTGCACAGCCTGAAGTAATTTGCAACTAAAAATATTTTAAGTGCCTAAAAATTCTGGCAATTATTTTTATGATAAAATATGGACAAATATCTACAAACAAAGACTGAAATCAAGATTTTTGGATTTTTGTAGAATTTTTATAAGAATTTTAGTATTTTTCAATTTTTTGGGTTTTATAAAGAATTAATGCGCAAAATTTGGACAGAAATTAAAAGACAATGAAATATAATTACTCTATTTTTTAGAATTTTTAGAGAAATATTCATTTTTTTATGAATTTTGGAATTTCTGAAAAGAAAAGGACATTGTTTTTTAATTTTTAAATAATATTAAATAACATCAAATGTAATTAATAAAAATATGCTAAAAAGAACATCACATCTGGAACATAGCATGATTTTTGTGATATTTATTGACTAAAGAAAATATTTATTTCAATGAGGAAAGCAAGCAAAATCAAGTCTGTCAAATAAGGACTGAATTGTAATTAGTTAATGTTTTTGTACTGAATAAATAATAGAAATAGAATAAGAGGGAAATGCCGTAATTTACCCAAAAAATCATGCACAACACGTGCTTGCGGAAGTGGCAGGGGTCTTCTTGTAATTCTGGAAATGCCCAAGGGATAAGTTGTAAATTTTCAATATTTTATTGAAAACCCTAGGGCTCCCTTTCATATTCTTTTCATTTCAAGAGGGCAAAAGGATCCAAGATGGGGGCATGCCACCGCCCCTTTATCTTCTCCTCCAGGTAGGGGAGGCGAGCGGCGGTCGGTGATGGCTCTTGTTGGCGATGAAGTGTTGGCGGCTCCGGTCGGGCGGCAGAGCTACAGGTCGCGCGGGGAAGCACTGGCAGTTCTGGTCAGCGGAGTTGCAGGTCGTGCGGGGAAGCGTTGGCGGCTCCGGTCGGCAGAGATGCATGTCATGCGGGGTTTGGAGGTCGGCGCACGGCCGCTATAGCCCGCGGTGGTGCGAAGAAGCATTGACGGCTCTGGTCGACGGAGATACAGGTCGTGCGAGATTCGAAGGTCGGTGCACGCCCGCTACAGCCCGTGGTGGCGCAGAGATGCACTAGCGGCTCTGGTCGACGGAGATGCAGGTCGTGCGGGGTTCGAAGGTCGGCGCACGGCCGCTACAGCCCGCGGTGGCATGGAGAAGCGGAGGCGACGTTGGCAGATGGGCCACGGATCCACAACGGAGGCCATGACACGGGGGCGATCTGGAGCGGCGGATGTGCGTGGCTACGGCTCGCGCGGGAGGCGCGCCACCGCTGGCTGGAGATGGCGGTTCTACTGCCCAAACTTTTTTTGTATAAATAGAATACTGAAGAAAACTTTTTTTGTTTATTTTTTTATTTTTTTTATAAATTCGAAATACATAAATTAAAACTGAAAATATTTTTTTATTTTTTTGGATGAACTAGCAAAACAAAAGTTAGAGAGAAGGAAAAGACTTTTTTATTTATTTTTTTATTTATAAACAAAGTCCGGATGCGGGCATGATGACTTGGTCCCAATCAAATCATAAGGAAGATGTGAATGAATGCGGTTTCACGGAAGATCCGGATCTCCGACCACCGTGCGTGGTCGGAGGTGAGAGATCGTGCGAGGTAGAAAAGAACACGTAGAGGTCGAGAAAGTGGGATGAAAAATCGAGTTGGTGGCGATCAAATCGTGATAGCTTTTAAAAATAATTGACAACGAAATAAAAATGCGAGAGATAAAACTACGATTAATCTACGATAAAAATAAGAAAAAGAATGGATCTCACCTTAGGAGCGGAAAAATACCGTGATCGCCTCGACGAAGGTCGGCTCGCTGTCACCGGATGGCTCGGAGGCTAGGCACCTTTCTCGACAAGAAGACTCTCAGTGATCGGGCTCCTCTCACCAAAGATTGATCAAGTTGGAATGATGGAGAAGGAGCCATATATATAGATAGATGGAGAATGAAATTTGAATTTTTGAATTTTTGGTTGAAGAGTTAAGAGAGATTAAAATTGAAATGAGATAAAGATAAAGAGATATAAAACTATTTACAATATTAACTTTTTTTTTAATTTTCATCACTTTATTTATTTAAATAAAAAATGTTATTTTTTTTATTTTTTATGGTGGTTAATTAAGAATAGCAACTATATACATATACTATATACATATATGACATTATATACATGGGTAAATGAGAAAATTAGCTTTTTGTTCTAAAATTTTTTATTTTTATTGTTTTTTAAATAAGTAGAAATATTTACAAATATATACAAATACAATATGTGCAAAATACATGGAGAATTGCACAAACCACCACAGAAAATCAACTTTTTACTCGTAACTCCAAAAATTATGAAACTACAGCTATTTTAAAGATAATTTAATTTAGAATCCAATGGAAGTGAGATTGGTTCAATTTGAGTTCATATGGAGCCGGAATTGGTCTTTCAATTAGTGCTTAGTGGCTTTTTCCAAGTGTGGTTGCTTTTATTTTGTACATGATTTAATTGTGCAGTTATTTTTATTAATTAGAACACATTTTCATTTACAACTTTGGTTTTGAAAGTTATTTGATTTGAGGTCAATTAATGTACAAATAAAGTAGTGTAGTATACAAATATACACAGCACGCAATTTTTTTGGATTTTCTAATTGAGGATCCTATCTCCCCCTAGTTTATTCCTGGTCGATCAGGTCAAGTCTTGACCTTCTCTCAGGATTCGAGTCAGTCTGTATTTATTACATATATACAGACTTCTTTTTTTATTTTCTTTTCTTTATTTTTCCTTTCTTTATTTATTTATTTTAGGTTAAAATGGTAAGAAGTGTACGACATTTACACACAAATGCAAGTTAGTAAGAATATGGAGTTAGTGTTATATACAGGTATTTTGTAAGGGATTTTAAGCTAAAATAAATGAATAAAGATGACGAAGCGTAGATTCATCAGGGGGATCTTAGCTCAACACGACGGTGGCGTGGAGCTCGGGGGCTACTCGACGAAGAGGACTGTTGCAAGGCTTTGTCATAGCCTTGGACCACGCTGGATGAGAGTCGCCGTCGTCAGTCAAGGGCACAGAGAATCCCAAGATTTTAGCTTCTCCCCAAGACCAACAGATACAGTGCGACGGTGGCAGCATAGGAGCATTTAAAGGAGGTTGGCATCGTAGGCTGTAGTTGCCATGAGGAACGGAGGAGAGAGAGAGAAGTGTGGAAGTCATGCAATGGTTGGGGTGATGGCGGGAGATGCAGAGGCGCGAGATGCGTGTGGTGGTTGCAACCACTGTAGGAGGTGGAGGAATGCATCGTGAAGTTGGAGGTTGCAGGCGGTAGGTGCAGGTGTAAGGGGGAAGAGAGAGAATAGGGTTGCGGGTCAAGGGTGTAGCGCCACCGCAAGAGGCGGGCGGTTGCATCGTGGGAAGCGGACGGAGGATGGACGGAAAGGGGGAAGAGAGAAGAAGGGCCATGTGGTGCGTCTGGGCACGGCCACGTGGCAGGAATAAGAAAAAATAAATTAAAATGATAGTAAAATAATAATATAAATAAAATAAATAATAATTACAATAATAAACCAATTACGTAAATAAATAAATAAAATACAAAAAATAAATAAAGTAAAATAAAAATAACAAGAAATAATAATAATTAATTAAATAATAAAATAAAATAAAAAGAAAACAAAAATGAGGGTGACACGTGGCGACGCTAGGAGCTGCCACGTATCGCTCCAGAAAAATTAAAAATTAAATCTAAAGAAAAATAAAAATAAATAACAATTGATGTCAAATCGAAAAGTGTTCAGCGTGAAATTGCTTGTCTTGACGAGATCTACAAGTTTTGTGAAGCATCCAAAATCAAAAGAGATCGATTATATAAAAGTATTTTTGGTGGTACTCTATAGATTTAATACCGCATTTTTGTATTTTGCAATTTTTTTGTATTTTTAAATAAGATAAAAGTCAAAATAAAATCAAATAAAATATAAAATAAATATCTACAACTTAATCTTTTTTTAGTACATAAAGAAAATAAAGAAATAAAATAAAGGGAACAACATATGTACAAACTATATATACATACTCAGGTTGCTTTATTTTATTTGATTTTTGCTTCTTTTTTATTTGGATTTTTACATAATTTATTAAAATAATAAACAAAGAAAATAAATACAAAATAGATAAACAAATCAAAAGGGATTATTTTTATACTTAAAATAATAACGTTAAATTAGGCAATATGTATAAGATACAATGAGGGCCCAAAACCGAAGTTTCACATATGAACTCCGATTCTTCTAAATTTGATCTTGTTTTGTAGATAATTGAATTTACATTAATTCAAAAGTAAATAGGGTCCATAGGAGATTGTATGAGAGGGATATTCACGGTTTATCGCTTTTTGTCTCGAACTAGGGTTTGGGTTTTATTGGACAAATTTACAAGTTAGTATTTTTTTGGTATTTTTTCTTTAATTAATGTTAGTGATATGTACACTGTAGAGTTGATTTTATTTGGTTTTAAGTTAGTGAAAAATATATAAAAATAAGAGAAAATAGGGAAATATACATGTGATATTTATAAGGGAATTTGGACTCCTTATTCATGCAATTATGCATGATAAAATGCCTACATTAGTTCTAAGTGCATGAATGATAATAATGCGAAATAGATGGAGAAATGCAGCTAATTACTCGACAACATAGCTCTATTTTCAACTTTTAGAGTGATGAACAACGGATTCGTCAAGGAGCCGTTTATCTTTCTTCAGTAGTTTGAGATGATTTGTGGTACGTCTACATGCTCGAACGTTATGTAGGAGGCTATACACCTCAAAGACTTCCCCTTCGCCTTAGCAGATAAGGTGCTTTATTGGCTGAATCATTTGGGGAGGGATATTTCTACTTGGGATGATCTAAAGTCCACATTCCTACGTAAATATCTTCCTCTTGGGAGAACTAACATGATGACGAGCTAGATAGCGAACTTCATGTAGCACTCCCATGAGTCATTCCATGAGGCATGGGAGCGATTCAAAGATATAACTGAGAAGTGCCCTCATAATGAGATACCTTTGATGGTGCTCATGCAAAATTTCTTTGGAGGACTTTGTGTCGATATTCATGAGTTGATCAGCACTGCATGTGGCAGCAATTATCTAAATTGGGATGTCGAGTATGTTTAGGCCATCTATGAAAGGATGGTCAAGAACTCGAGAGTTGTCAATTCCACTCAGGCGTGCCAGAAGACCACCCAGTAGTTGCCACACCATAGAGATCATCAAAAGGTGACCAACATTTTGAGTCTGATTCACGATCACCTAACATGGGATACATTAGTGAGAAATTAACAGTTATAAATGTGACTCAAAAGCAAGTTCGAAATTTGCAGAAGTTGCGAGAATCGGAGAAGTTGTCTAAATTACCTCAATAGATGAGTGATTTGACGAAGAAGGTGGAGGACATGCAAAGACAGAGCCATCAACCACCTTCATTTAAGCAGAAGCGGAGATCATTACCCATTCCATAGTTGGCCGGACCAAATTATCAGATTGGATCCGTAATTTGGATCTTTTTCTTTCAACATGTCGCATTTCTTATGTGCTCTCAAAGAACAATCACACAAACCCTCAAACATTGGAATAAATAAAGTTCAATGAAAATATGATGAAGATCATTCATTGACCAGATGTTATATTCTGGGGTCTTTGTCCAATGGGCTTCAGAAGCAACATGTACATGGACTCAGCTCAAGATATAATGCTGAATCTAAAAGGGATGTTCAGTGATGTGAATCGAACTCAATGTTGTAATGTTATGAAAGAATTTATTCACTGCAAAATGCAGGAAGGAACTTCAAATCGAGAACACGTAACCAAAATATTTGGTTATCTCTCTGAACTGGAAACTCTCGAAGCTAAGACGGATGCAGAAATGCAGTCTGACTTTATTCTATTGTCTCTGCCTGAGTCTATAAATAACTATGTGGTAGCATACCACATGAACAAGTTGAACTTGACTAATGTTGAGTCAGTGGCTTCATTAAAGTCTGCAAAAGATGTATGAAGAAAGAAAATCCCACTGGTAGTGTAATGGTTGCACAGGTCAAGGGGAAGCACGGTTGGAAGCATGGGGATTGGAAGGGTTCAGCCCAAAAGAAAAAGATGAAGAGTCAAGTTGTTGGCTCATCTTCTAATGCTTCTACACTGATATTATCGAAGAAGATCGATGGTTGTCATCACTGCAAGATGTTGGGGCACTGGTGAAGGTTATGGAAGAACCTTAAACGCATCACAGAAGCGTGAAGATTGCATCATATGTGATCAGAGCGATTAGTCACATTAGTTGCTCGGTGTCGTGGGATTTAAAAGAACAAAGCAATGAAACCACATTATCCACGAATAAATCTCAAATTGTTTCATCTTAACCACAAAGTAGATATCAGAATACCTATTCAAGTGTGGTTGCGATCGAGTCTATAAAGTAAGAGACCTCTTGTCTCAAGTCTGATCCAACGGAGAAGACGCTTGCGAGCGCGTTGATGAAACATGTGCTCCTCGCAATCCAAGTTAGTAATCCAAGCGATGAATCTCCTGATCTCTTCACACGAGATCTGACATCTTCTTCATGAGCGAGGTACACCGAACGAGATGGAGATTTACGAGTGGTCGAAGCGACGGCACAACGACGTGGCAATAACGATAAATTTCTCTAGCATAAGGGTGGATGACCACACTTGAGAGAGAGAGGCGTGTGATGAGAATGAGAGAGGGAGAGAGATTTGCAAAGTGTTGTTGTTCTTGTAAAAAGAAGAGCTAGGGTTGCCTATTCTTTTATAGTATTTTGGGAGTCCATGAATCACAATCCATGTGAAACACAAAATCAATGGTTGAGATTGATTTGTGTTTCTATTCAATGGACATGATTTTGTTGTAAAAATTACAATAACAACTAATTTAGAGTAAATTAAATATATTGAATAATCAACATAATTTAATAACTAAATCAATTAGGATACAATGATTAGGAAGGAGATCACCCACCTTACTAAAACAGAGGGGACAGTCATGCTTTGAATGAGTCATAGGGTGGTCATCTGTCCTCCATTCATTGAAGGCATTAGCCTTCTAATTATGTGAGATGTAAAATCTCACATAATCTTCACATATTTACAACAACTTTTGTTGTGAAATAATTCACCAAACAATTCAAATTAATTTTCTGAATATTGCAATTATGCAATTGAATAATTGTGAATCATATTCACAGATCCGGAATAAAATGTAAATTGTATTTCTAATTAATTTCTAATGTGAACCCAATCGACAATAAAATTAGTTTGCAGATATTGTTTACAATAAACTCTATCTTGTATATTATAAATCACATTTATAATATATATATATATAACAAGGATAGTGCTACTTACATTATTCATATCCTTAACAATTAAATCACATTTAATTATCTTGGATCATTATTCTCATGTAACTAAATAATATGAATCAGATTCACATTATTCATGATAATTAAATCACATTTAATGCACAGATACATAATTCATCAATGGAATTATTCTTGAACTCTTTCAAGAATAATGTGTTTTCTCCATAAATACTTGAAGATAAGGACATGGCGATTGTACGTTCCATGTATAGTGAGTTGGATATTGAGATCACATCTCAAATCCAGATATTGGGGACCTCTCATAGATGCTTGATTAAATCAAGGGCGTAGATCTAATCTTCTCATTGCATCTAAATCACATTCAGATCAATGTCCAACATTCGGACTAAGATCAGATCACTTCTCTAATAAGAAGTCACTAAAATCCAGACATGTTTCATCACTCCCTCGGAATGGAAGCGTCATGGTTATACAATCATTTATGATCACATCACCCCCAGGTATTCCTAATACATGTACATCCTGCATACTGGAAGACCTAGAATGAACACGAAGTTTAAGATCTCTTTCAGATTATCTCCTTCAATATTTTATCATTAAGTTTCTCATTTGGTCATTGGGGGTTGGTATCGATCATATGATTTCTAAAAGCATATATCATACCTACAAATTCTTGTCATGCTTCGAAAGCAAGAAGACCATGCATGGAATTTGATCGGTCCCGATACCTCATGAGTGAGCTCATGTCTTCCGATTCATAAGTGAACCTGTATGAACCCTTCGAGAGATCGTATTACTCATGTGTCTTTGTATGCACACCAAGTCACCGGTGTAGAGACCTTGATTAGGCCATCAACCTATCGGTCTACAAAATATACATACTTAGACATATAACAAAACATTTATCTCCGGTCAGAGGATGCATGCCTATATCATCACAGTATACGACATAGGACGTAGTTATATTGATCTCGTTAAGTCAGCTTTTTAACCCAACTTATCTGACACCTTTGAATCTCTATTCTTATGCAGAGGACATGCATCACGAAGTCGGTCAGATGTCAGCCTTTAAAGAATGGATTGACATCTCCTTCTTAGGCTGGAGATCATCTCTTAACAATTATTCGATGATACTTGATGAGTCCTCAATCTAACTCCTTAGATATTCATCCAAGTACCGGCCTCTATGATTCAACAATTAAATCTACAGTTGTATGATCATTAAGATGGATATGGTGTATAACCCTACTTGTACTAAGGGACCTTATAATGCATTAATTCATTTAACCTAAGTTACGAGGTGAAATAAATCAATAACTTTTATTGATATATCAAATATTACAATAACATTTATTGTAGGAATGGTTCACCTCACGCTCACATGGCTAACAATCTCCCACTAGCGCCCTCAGAACCATTCATGTACAATCCTTAAACCCATACTCATTACATGTTGGTCGAAAACCTTATGTCTCAAAGATTTGGTGAGAGGATCAGCAACGTTGTTAGCAGAGGCCACCTTGGTGATGACGATGTCACCATGCTTTTGTATCTCCCGAATGATGTGGTATTCCTTTCCACGTGCTTGCTCTTTTGGTGCCATCTGGGTTCCTTAACATGAGCTATGGCTCTCGTGTTATCGCAGAATAGCAGAATGGGAGTATCAGAGGAAACTATGCCAAGCTCCAGGATGAACTTGTGCGACCACACCGCCTCCTTTGCAGCAGTCGATGTGGCAATGTATTCGGCTTCTATTGTCGAATTGGTCGTAGTGTCATGCTTCTTGCTTCTCCAGCTCGCATCACCACCATTCAACATGAACATAAACCCTGATGTCAACATTCGATCACTAATATCAGATTGGAAGTCAGAATCTGTGTATCCTAAGACTTAGATATCACCATCTCCATAGTCCAAGATGTAATATTACGTCTGTCTTAGATACTTGAAGATGTTCTTCACTGCATCCAGTGTTTCTCTCTATAGGAGGATTGGTAACAGCTTACACTCCCACTGCATGGCAGATGTATGGCATTATGCACATCACGACGTACATTAAGCTTCCTACAGCTGATGCGTTGGGGCATCCAACCATGCCTTTCTTATCCTCAACACTTTGAGGAGTCGTCTCTTTAGAAAGGTGGATACCATATCTTAGGGGAAGGAAGCATTTCTTGGAATTCTCCATATGGAAACGTTCCAAGATCTTAATGTGCCCATGTTGCGACAATCCCAAAATCCTCTTTCCCTTGTTTCTGAACAGCTTTAGACCCAAGATATAAGAGGCTTCTCCAAGATCTTTCACCTCGATGGTATGGGACAGACAAATCTTAACATGGGTCATCATCCATGTATCATTCCCAATGATAAGATGTCATCTACGTAAAGCACGATGAACACAATGGTGCTCCCACTAAGCTTCTTGTACACACACTGTTCATTAGGATTTTGCTCAAAATCATAACTCTATATGGTTTCGTCGAATCTGATGTTCTTGCTACGAGAAGCTTGTTTGAGCCCATAGATGGATTTCTTCAGCTTGAATAATTTACCTTCCTCGGTTAGGAAGCCTTGGGGCTGCTCCATATATATATCCTCTTCAAGGTATCCATTGAAGAAAGTCATATTGACGTTCATCTGCCAAATGTCATAGTCAAGATATGCAGGTATAGCTAGCAATGCTCTGATGGACTTGAGCATAGCCACAGGAGAGAATGTCTCATCGTAGTCAATGCCCCCTCTCTGTGTGCAGCCCTTGGCTACGAGTCATGCCTTGAAGGTCTCTACCTTTCCATCATATGTCCGTTGTCTCTTAAAGATCCATTTACACCCAATGGGTTTTACCCTTCTAGGTGGATCTTCTAGGGTCCATACACCATTTTTATGCATGGAGTATATTTCAGACTTCATTGTTAGCATCCATCTATCCACGTCACAATCCATGAGTGCTTCATCAAATGAAGCTGGATCATTGTCAGTTTCACCTGACACATGGAATATGTACCTTTCAGGTGGTGCAGTCACCCACGAAATTCTTCGATGAGGAACTGATGTTACATCTACATTTACTTCTTCAGTTTCTGATTCAGGAAACTCAGTATCCTTAGGGGATTCGATGAGTTCCTTCACTTCATTTTTGTCTTTACTCTTAAGGAAGTCATCCTCCAGAAATTTTACATCTCTAGAGACGAATGTCTTCTGAATCTCAAGGTAATAAAGTTGGTATCCAATACCATCCTTAACATACCCAATGAAGTAGCACTCACGAGTGCACGATTCTAGCTTACTTGCGTCCACGTTCTTTGTATGGACCAAGCAACCACAAATCCTAAAGTGTCTAATACTGGGTTTGGTTCCATACCAAAGCTCATGAGGAGTTTTATGTATAGATATGTTAGGAATCTTATTCAGAATATATTGCAGTCTTTACTACATATCCCCGGAAACTAAGTGCTAAATGTTCTTTACTCATCATTGAACGGACCATGTCCATGATGGTCATGTTGTATCTTTCATCAACACCGTTAAGTTGGGGAGTTTCAGGAGGAGTGAGATTGGAGACAATTCCTCTCTCTTTAAGCTATTCATTGAATCCATCTGAGAGGTACTCGCCACCTCGGTCAGATCAAATCCATTTAATCTTCCTATCAGTTCGGTTCTCAACCAAAGCCATTAATTCTTTGAACTTTTCAAAAGTTTCATATTTATGACGTAATATGAAGATAAACTCGTATTGTGAATGGTCATCAATAAATGTCAAATAATATCGGTACCCATTCCAAATCATGGTACAGAAGGGACCAAAAACATTAGTATGTATTAGGTTAAGAATACATTCGCATCTTGTAACCTTATAACGGAAAGGTATCCTAGTCATTTTACCTCGAATATAATGTACACATGTAGGCAAAGATTGGACCTGTAGAAAATCTAAGGTTCCATCCTTTATCAATCTATTGATCCTATCAACAGATAAATGACCAAGCCTTTGATGCCAAATAATATTAGAATGATTTCCATCCTCTCTGGTTCTTTTAGGGTTTTTATCAGTGGCAGTAACATTCATGATATTCTCATCAATGCACAATTCATAGGGTCCACCATAACTCAAAACACCATTCGCAATATATTTATCATAACGACTCATGATAAGTTTATTACAGAATAGAAACGAATGTCTATTTCTAACTAACTTAGATATATATATATATATATATATATATATTCCTTTTGACATCTGGAACATAAAGACATTCTTTAAGTACTAAGATTCTTCCACTAGATAATGATAGTATGAAGGTCCTGACAGCAACTGCTACAATAGTTGTATCAGATCCCATCTGGATGACTATCTCCCCTTCATCAAGATTCCTAGTTTCCTTAAATAGATGCAACAAATTGCATACATGAACAGAAGCACCGGAATCGATGATCTAACTATCTTCTCGTCATATGAGAAAATTGGTTTCAATGATGAAAGTATATTTTATACCTACTGGGGCTTACCTCTATCTGTAGATTTCAGGTAATCTGGGCAATTACGCTTCCAATGCCGCGGCTTCTTGCAGTGATGACATGCATCGGTATTCTTTAATGCCACCGGTGTGGAAGCATTAGAAGATGAGTCAACACCTTGACTCTTCTTCTCTCTCTTATGGGTCGGGCCCTTCCGAGATCCTTGTTTTTGTCCACGCTTCCCTTTTACCTGTGCAACCATTGCACTGCCACTAGGATTATCTTTCTTTATTACCTCTTCTACAGACTTTAATGAAGCCATCAACTCATCATTAGACAAGTTCATCTTGTTCACGTGGAATGATACCACAAAGTTATTGAAAAACTTGGGCAGAGATAGCAGAACGAACTCGGACTGCATATTTGCATCCATCTCATCCCCGATAGTTTTCAATTTAGACAGGTGCCCAAACATATTGAGTATGTGTTCTCTAACTGAAATCCCTTCCTACATTTTCCAGCGAATAAGCTCTTTCATAATGTTATAACGCTGATTGCGGTTGACATCACTGAACATCTCCTTGAGACTTAGCATTATATCCTGGTAATTTTCTATCTCCACATGTTGCTTCTGAAGTACATTGGAGAGAGATCCCATAATATAACACCTAGCCAATGAATGATCTTCATCATATTTTCCATTGTACTTTATTTCTTCTGGTGTCTTAGGGTTTGCATGTTTGTCCTTAGACATCACATAAGATATGGGTCCATAGAATGAACAAGATCTAAATTACAGATCCAATCCGAATATTTTGGTCTGGTCAATTGGTTGACCTCTAGGAGCCTATTGAGTGGGTCTATGGACTTCCTTGTCTCCTTTTCTACCATCATTACATACCAATAATATGAGAAACTATAACTCGGGTAAAAAGAAGCGGGAACACATTCCGCATTGCGAGTCCAACTTGCATTCCCAATTCGTTCTTTAATACACGAGCCCACCACCCCTAAGGAGATGTTGATCCATCTTTAGTTGAACCAACCATCAACAGGAATAAAATTCGATATGTGTGATCAATATCAGCCCAATAATATGAAGAACCGATATTAGGGTCATTGCACATATAGACTTACTCTTTCGAGAACCCAAGAGCTCGATCCTTGTGCACTTGTATGCATGAGCAGTCACTTCGAATAGGCGTCTCCTACATACAATCCATGGTGACGGAACCCTTCGCCTAAACGGGAGACCATGGATGTCACTTTGTGATCCCAAATCATGTTCAAATTCTAATTAATTATTATGAATCATATTCAAATAATTAATTCTTCCAATGGAAATACTACTCTATTCATAAAAGAACGTTTTAAATGGATATAACTTATTACATCATATTAAATCAACTATCAATCCAATTTAATCAACCAACAAACAATCTTGATTGTTACTTGAAGGATGGTATAATCTGAAAATCGGTATTATTCAAATTTTAATAATTAGAAAATACCTCATGATCATTTCAAGCATTATCCTTTCCTTACCTGCCGTCATGGCCAGTACGCACAGGAAGTGGGATAGACCGCTCACCGAGCAACCTGCTACCCCAACGATCCCCGACTAGACAATATATCCACCTCAAGTTAGGATAATGTGATTTGATCATTTTGTATTTGAGATGATATTTGACCATTCAGCTGAAGTTATACCATATAATATTTATCAAAACTATATTAATTAATATTATAAGGAGATTTTCTAAAGAAACCCCCAATCCTATCAAAGTAACAATGTTTTGCATGTAAAGAGTGTCCTACAACTATTGTAGGTGAAACTGGGGTTTTCATGAAACATACATTCAATGGCCTTTAATGATTAATCAATTATTTTCATAATTATTAAGCATCATAATTAATCAAGGAAAATTCATAATTTCCATGATTTCCATTGAATATAAATACAATAAGCAAAGAGGTTTGATGATCTAATTATCTTCCGACCCATCTCCGCTAAATATGGAATATCTAGGGCAAAAGGAGTCTGAATCGCACAAAATAAATTCAATCGATTTTCTGATTTGATTCTATAGTTAATTCAAATGTTTATTTCATATTTCATGATGGGAAAACAGTAAGAAAAAATAATTTTCTTACATATATGTGAATACATGCAAAATAACTTTCATGGCGGGAATTCTTTGAATAATTTTCATGCACTTTTAATGCCAACATTAGGCTACTAATTTTGGGACATATTTAGACATTATAAATAAATTTTAATAACCAACAAATACATCCAAACAGTGTACAAATAATAGGTTTTATTTTAGCGAAAAACCAATTCGAATTTTGCATCCAATGCAAAAATAATGATTCTAGTGCATCTGAAACATGAACCTTGATTGCCTAGGGTTTCGGATCATATCCAAGACCTCGACCAAGGCTCTGATACCACTTTAAGTCTATGGAAGAACCTTAAGCCCATCAAGTAAGCATGAATATCACACCATATGCGATCGAAGCAAGTAGTCACACTAGTTGCTCGGTGCAGCGGAATTTAAAAAAAATAAAGTGACGAAATCACATGATTTGAGAACAATTCTTGAATTATTTCATCTAAACCATGAAGTAGATATTAGAATACCTCTTGAGGCGTGGTTGTGACTGTGTCTCTGAAGTAAGATACCTCCTGTCTCAAGACCGAAACGGAGAAGACGCTTGCGCACGTGTTGATGAAACACATGCTCCTCGCAATCCAAGTTGATAATCCAAGCGACGAATCTTCTGATCTCGTCACACGAGATTCGACGTCTTCTTCATGAGAGAGGTGCACCGAAGGAGATAGAGATCCACGAGCAGTCGAAGCGGCAGCACAACGGTGTGGCAACGACGACAAATTTCTCTGGCACAAGGGATGTACGACCACACTTGAGAGAGAGAGGAGTGTGATGAGAATGAGAGAGGGAGAGAGAGAGTTGCAAAGTATTGTTGTTGTAAAAAGAAGAGTTAGGGTTGCCTCTTCTTTTATAGTATTTTGGGAGTTCATGGATCACAATCCATGTGAAAAACAAAATCAATGGTTGAGATTGATTTATGTTTCTATTCAATGGTCATGATTTTATTATAAAAATTGCAACAATTAATTTAGATAAAATTAAATATATTGAATAATAAATATAATTTAATTTAATTTAATCAATTAGATAGAAGGATTAGGAAGGAGGCCACCCACCTTCCTAAAATAGAGGGGACGACCACTCTTTGAATGAGCCAAAGGGTGGTCATCCACCCCTCCATTCATGGAAGGCGTTGGTCTTCTAATTATGTGAGATATAAAATCTCACATAATCCTTCATATAATTACAATAACTTTGTTGTAAAATAATTCACCAAAAATAGTTTCAAAATACTTTTGTGAATATTGCAAACATGTCGTTGAATAATTGTGAATCATATTCACACATCTAAAATAAAATGTAAATTGTATTCCCAATTAATTCCATTGTGAATCCAATTCACATTAACAGTTAATTTGTAGTTACTATTTACAATAAGCTCTCGCTCTCTCTAATATATTATAAATTTTATTTATAATATATACATAAATAAGATGGATAGTGTTATCGACATTATTTATATCTTGATAATTAAATCACATTTAATTACCTTGGTTCATTATTCTCATGTAACTAAATAATATGAATCACATTCACAATATTCATGGTAATTAAATCACATTTAATTATCAATTTCTCAATGCTCGTATACATAAATCATCAATGGAATTATTCATGATCACTTTCGAGAATAATGTGTTTTCTCTGCGGATACTTGGAGATAAGGACAGGCCATTGTACGTTTCACATGTAGTGACTTGGATATTGAGATCACGTCTCAAATCTAGATCTCGGAGACCTCTCATAGATGCTTGATTAAATCAAGTCCATTAATCTAATCTTCTCATTGCATCTGAATCACATTCAAATCAATGTCCAACATTTGGACTAAGATCAGATCACTTCTCTAATAAGAGGAGTCACTAAAATCCAGCCCTATTTCATCACTCCCTCGGAATGGAAGCGTCATGGTTATATAATTGTTTATGATCACATCACCCTAAGGTATTCCTAATACATGTACATCCTGCATATTGGAAGACCTAGAATGAACACGAAGTTTAAGATCTCTTTTAGACTGTCTCCTTCAGGGTTTTATCATTAAGTTTCTCATTCGGTCACTGGGAGTTGGTATTGATCATATGCTTTCCAAAAGCATATCATACCAACAAATTCTTGTCATGCTGCTAAAGCAAGATGACCATGCATGAAATTTGATAGGTCCCAATACCTCGTGAGTGAGCTCATGTCTTCCAATTCACAAGTGGACCTGTATGATTCCTTTGAAAGATCGTATTACTTGTATGCTCTTATATGCACACCAACTCGCTGGTGTATATACCTTGATTAGGCCATCAATCTATCGATCTGTCAAATATACATACTTAGGCATATAACAATACATCTATCTCCGGTCAGAGGATGCATGCATATATCATGACAGCATACTACATAGGACTTGGTTATCTCGATCTCGTTAACTCTTTGACCTAACTTTTCTGACACCTTCAAATCTATATTCTTGTGCAGAGGACATGCATCAAGAGGCCAGTCATATGCCAGCTTTCATAGAAAGGATTGACATCTCATTCTCAGGCTGGAGATCATCTCTTAACAATCCATTGACGGTGCTTGATGAGTCATCCATCTAACTCTTTATATATTCATCTAAGCACTAACATCTATGATTCAACAATTGAATCAATACGTGTATGATCATTAATATGGCCATGGTGCATAACCCTAATTGTACTAAGGGACCTTACAGTGCATTCATTCATTTAACCTCAGATGAGAAGTGAAATAAACCAATAACTTTTATTGATATATCAAACATAATAATAACATTTATTGTAGAAATGGTTCGCCTCGGGCTCACATAGCTAACAACTGGAAGCGTAACTACCCAGAATACCTTAAAACAATAAAGAAAGGTAAAGCCCGAGCCGGTATAAAATCTACTTTCATTATTGAAACCAATTTTCTCATAGGACGATAAGGTAGTTGGATCATTAATTCGAGTGCTTATGTTCATGTATGCAATCTGCTGCATCCATTTCAGGAAACTAGGAATCTTGATGAAGGGGATATAGTCATCTAGATGGATATGACGCAATTGTTGCAGCAATCGTCGTCGGGACCGGTAAACTATCATTATCTAGTGGGAGAGTTCTAGTACATAAAAAGTCTCTTTATGTTCTAGATGTTAGAAGGAACATTATATCTATATCTAAGCTAGTTAGAAAGGGATATTCGTTCGTATTTTATAATAAACTTGTCATAAGTCGTTATGATAAATGTATTGTGGATGGTATTCTAACTTATGGTGGACTCTATGAATTGTGCATTGTTGAATATGTCATTAATGTTACTACCACTAACAAAAACTCTAAAAGAATCAGAGAGGATGGAAATCATTCAAACATGATTTGGCATCAAAGGCTTGGTCATTTATCCGCTGATAGGATCCTTAGATTTTCTACAGGTCCAAACTTTGCCTACCTGTGAGCATTGTATTTGAGGTAAAATGACCAAGACGCCTTTCCGTAACAAGGTTATACAATGCGAGGGTATTCTTGACCTAATACATACCGATGTATATGGCCTCTTTTAGTATCATGACCCGAAATGGATATCGATACTATTTGACATTTATTGATGACCATTCGCTATACAGAATTATCTTCCTATGACATCATAAATCTAAAACCAAAGAGTTCATGGCTTTGGTTGAGAACCAAACCGATAGGAAGATTAAATGGATTTGATCTGACCGAGGTGGCGATTGCCTCTTAGATGAATTTAAGGAATTCTTGAAAGAGAGAGGAATTGCCTCCAATCTCACTCCTCCTGGAACTCCCCAACTTATTGATGTTGCTGAAAGTGCAACATGGCCATCATGGACAGGTCCATTCAATGATGAGTAAAGCGCATTTTCCTCTTAGTTTCTGGAGATATGTAGTAGAGACTACAATATATATCCTAAACAAGATTCCTAGCAAATTTGTACCCAAAACCCCTCTTGATCTTTGGTATGGTACCAAACCCAATGCTAGATACTTGAGGATTTTGAGGTTGCTTGGTTCATGCGAAAAATGTGGACGCAAGTAAGCTACAATCTCGTACTGGAGAGTGCTACTTCGTTGGGTATGTAAAGGACGATATTTGGTACCAACTTTTATGACCCTGAGACTCAGAAGGGTTTTTATCTCTAGAAATGTAAACTTTTTGGAGGATGAATTCCTTAAGGAGTCAAGATATATATGAAGTAAAGGAAATCATTGAATCTCCTAAGGATATATAGCTTTGGGAACCATAAAATGAAGATGTATATAAAGATGAAACACCCGTACCTCTTCGAATGAGTTCGAGGGTGGTTGCTTGATGACGAGAACTTTCGACCGGGTAAAGGTAAAAATAAGGGTCGTTGCGACCCAAACATCGAAGCTCAGTCAACAAGAAACAAAGACCACCAAATATCAGAATCAAACAAATCAAGCCAAATAGCGGTCTCGCTATTTATTTAACCTGGTATAGCGATCAGGGTCGAACTCAAGGAGCACGGATTGGCTAGAAGCCTACAAAGTAGTCGAGACTCAAAATAAAAAGAAATAAAATGCTTTTGGTGGTTTTTATCTTTTTAATTTTTTTGTGATTTTTAATTATAAAGAAAATATAAAAGAATGGAAAAAATTCACAAGGAAATACTTAATACCACAAATCAAGTCAGAAAATTAAAATAAAAATATTTTGGATTTTATGAATATTCATATGTTTTTGGTATTTTTCTCAGATTTTTATATTTTTAGTGAATTTTATAAAAATGAAAGAAAGCCAAAAATGAAAGCTACTGTGCAGCCAGAATTTAAAGGCTATTTTAAAATATAAAAATAACCTATTAAAATCTAGCAACAATTTTGTGAAAATCTACAAATAAAAACCTAATTACAGAAAAAGTTATTTATTTTTTTGATTTTTTTCTGAATTTTTTATATTTTTATGGGTTTTAGCGTTTTTGGATTTTTAGGGGTTTTATAAATCAAAATCAAGCAAAAATCGAACTGAAATAAAAACACAACAAAAGAGGCACAAGGAATTTTTTGGATTTTTTAGAAGCATTTTAATATTTTTAATGGATTTTTCAATTTAGATAGAAGAAAAAATAGAGGTTTTCAATTTTAAAAATATAAAATGAAAACAAAAATGTCCCAAAAATTCATTGAAATTTCTACACAGTGGCAGGGGCCACGTATCCAAATTTCAAGAGATTTGGAGTTAATTTGCTATTTTATTCAACCAGTCAAACATGTACAGCTCACAAGGACCTAGTTGCAATTTTAGCAAAGTTTTCAGCCAAATAATAACACGTGTAAAGAATGCAGGGCGAAAACTTCAAAAATCCTAGATATGCATGAGGTCGGCACGTGATTCACACACAGAGGGCATAAATGTAATTCCTATTTATAAAGCTTCAAAAGGAAACAACAAGAAACTCCAGGAGCAAATGTGCAAATATGCCAGATAGCACGTGACAGACCACATGAGCTACATTCAGAGGGACTTAAATGCAAATAAAAGAAACTTGAGGTCCTACGTGCAAAATGTCCAAAATAAAAATAACTTCGAAAATATTTACAGGACTATTAAAATAAATGCAAAAACTAAGGAGGGCCTAAGTGTAAATTACCCTTTTATTAACGATCCAACGACCAAGGGGCTTCGCGTGAGATCGGACGGCTGTAATTGGTTGTACCCCTTTAGTGATGGACGTTCAGAATTAGATCCTCAGATGGATCCAACGGTTGCGATCCTCGGATGATGGACGATTGGGATCAGAACTGGCGAGGATGCTCGATCGAACGGCTGGGAGGGTCCCTGGAAGAACAGATCGCCGATGAACTTCGACCGGCCAATACGCGCACATGGGGGCTCCTCTGGTGCTGCTCTGATGGGGGAAACGTTCCTGGCGGTGGACTGCAGTGAATGGTGGTCTCCGAGGGGGGCGGGAGCAACTGGAGCGCTCCGGCGATGAGGTGAACCTAAAGCTCATGTTCTTCAACAGTTGGACCTCTAGATGAGGCCCATTGGCTTCCAAACCTGCACAGGAAGCTCACTGGGTCGAGGGCAAATTGCCTCGACCCGGTTACGGGCAAATAGGTGGATGGGTGAGGCGGAGCGAGACTCTCTGGCGAGGCGATAGTGGAGGAGAGTCGGGGTCCTATTCTGGGGCGAACCAGGAGGGACGAAGGGGTGAAGAATGTGGAGCGAGGTCTGGCGAAGGTGATAGGATAGTCAGAGTGGCAGATGGGTGATCGGAGGATGGAGAATGGACGATGAAGGTGGAATGGCCGGAATCGAAAAATCAAAATCTAACGCTAACTAAAAGCTATCTAGGTTACCTGGTGGATGAATCCGTCTAGGCTGGAGTTGCTGGACCTCCAAGGGTCTTTGCCTCATTGGGGCGACGCGTCCAGAGGCTCGAGCTCGCCGGTGGCGGAGCACGGCGAGATGGCTTGCCGGATCTGAGGCTAGAGGCCTCGATCCTCGCTGTTACACGCTCCCTCGCTAGATTTCACTCAAGGAAGGAGGATGGAAGTCACCAGAGCCGAAGGAGATGGCCAAAGATGCATGAAAAGTTGCGGCTCCGGCGAGTTATATACGGTGAAGGGTCCGAGAAGATGGGCGTGAAGCGCACGGATCGAGGAGCGGACCCCTAAGAAGGATATCGGGCGTGAATCACGGGTTGCTCCTCGACAATCGGAGCCTCAGATCAATGCGAATGGTGGGCGGATCGATGCAGAGAAATTCGGAGAAGATCGGGTCGGCACGAGGATCCGTAAAGAGAGTGGTCCAGGGGTAGTTGATCGGGGGTCAACAATCCCCCGTGGACCAATCAGAATTCGGCAAACCAAAAATATTTATAAATTAAATTAAAAATAGAAAATGCTTTTATTTAAAAAAATTACAAAATGAAAATTTTTTATTATTTTTCAAATTATTTTTTAGTGATTTTTTTATTTTTTTGAAAAATAAATTAATGTATATACATAATATAATATTATATACTAGTATAAAATACCTATGTATTTTATATTTTTATTTTTATTATTTTATATTTGTACAAATACTCTATTTTTATATTTTATTTATTTACGACATAAAATGTGGGTATAAAATAATTTTTATTTTATTTTTATTAATTATTTACAAAAGTGAAATAAATAAATATAGGTACATATATACATGGTATGTACAATGTGGAGAGAGAGAATTTATTGTCTTTTTATTTTATTTTTATTTTTCTATTTATTAATTTATTTTTAGAAATATATATACAAATTAATAAAAACCATTTTTATTTTTGTTTTTATGAACATAAAAATATATACATAAGAAGGAGTATATACATGGATGAATGGCCCTATCTCTCTCTACTTGTTTTATTTTACGGTCAGGCCAATGCTTGACCCTCCCTTGGGTTTGGGTCACTCGATATTTATTCTAAATATCTCCTTCTTTTTCTTTCTTCTTTATTCTTTTATTTTTGCACAAAAACATGCTAATTATTTAATATTAACAAAAGCATGCATTTTGGTAATTTATTATATTTACAACTATCTACATGGTGTTTTGCAAAGTTTTGTAGCTAAAATAAAAGAATAAAGAGTGATGAATGAGGATTCATCACCCCCTATACTTTACTTTGCTAGTCCCTTAGCAAACATTTATTTGAAAAATAAGTGAAAAAGAGAAAGGAAAAGAAAAAGAAGGGAAAAAGAATGAATCAATGCAGATTATTAAACTTGTCTTCATTAAATTGAAGTATGGAGCTCAGTCAGATCTTTAGATTATTAATTTGTCAGAACCTTATTTGGACTTAGGTTTAAAACTTAACAGCCTCTAAGTTCCACTAATCTATAGTCAAGACTCCTCAACAATCCAGATCATAACAAGTCAACATACACAAACTCTGATGACCATGAATCTTTCCTTGTACTGTGTAAGTGATATAGCTCTCCACCTCAGAAATGGCAAAATGACAACCCTCCCTAACAAGGTAACTCTAATACCCTAGTCTGGCAACTCTTTCCTCGAGGAGCGAGGTATTCCCTTCTAAGTTCAAGTTCAACCGGCTCAAGAAGAGGAGGAAGAAGAGAATGGACCATGGCCAGTGTAGCCATGTATCCTTGGGAGCTCAACTAGTGTAGCTAAGTCTCCCTGCTGCAAGCTTCATGAGATGGGCATGGATAACATAAGCTTTGCTTTATTGAACTATATACACTCCGGTGGGATTATCATTTTCTCTCAGACCCACCACTTTTTTGGAGTTCTTTTCTTTTTGCATTTTTTGACATATGTACAACATATCTACAAAGTACAGCATATATACATAAGGAGTTTTTCCTCTTGAGCCAGTAGACTTCCCTCTTTTGAAGCATTATTGCAACCCACAACTCCTATCGTTAGACATCACAGCTACCAGACCAGGTTGAGATGCACTTCTTTCACTATAAGAAGAAGAGAGGCTCCTCCTAGAAGTACTACCCTCATATGCTACCCAAGTCAAAGAAGACTGCCTCCTCACCACCTCATCCGTAGAGAGCTAGGTGTAAAGTGATGGTCCAAGTAAAGCCATTGTTTGTAAGAGTCATGTGTACGTTGTTAAGTGTTCTACTTAGGCTCATCAAGATGACATATGATCATAGCCTAGTGGACTCAAAGAATTAAGTCACCATGGACCTGAAAAGTCTCAACCCTAAGCCCTATAAGGTTCCTCTTAGAATTAGGTGGATTAAGATCTGAACCAAGATCCATTTTTCAATTTAATTCCAGGCTAGTTTAAATGTCAACTATGATTTGGAAAAACTGTACAAATATTTACAAAAATGCAATTTACAAAATTTTTGAAAAGATGCAAAATTTTTGAATAATATTTGAAAACATGGATGTATGCATGAATGCAAAGTTTTGCAAAATATTTGCACACATTTACACAAGATTTTTGCAAACTTTTTGTTTTTCAAAATATTTTACAAAAATTTTGTACTATATACATAATTTTGATATGAAAATATTTACAAAATGTTTACACAAAAGATTTTTACAAACATTTTTACAAAAAATAATTTTGTACATAGCTATGTATGTGCAATAAAGAATTTTATTTACAAGAAAAATTTTTAATTTTTATAGATTTTAAGCGTTTTAGCCATTTTTATTTATTTACACACTCACACAAAGTACGAGTTATAGCTAAAGTATATATGAAATATATACGACACCCCCCTTACTTAGCTCAATGATGTCCTCAACGTGAATCAAGAGCGATGAAGAAGACATAACGCATGCTTAGTATAGGGAAGTGAAAAGAAAGGCTATATACAAAGACAAATGAAAGAATAGAAATGAAAGGAATCTCGGGGTTTCCCCCTATACTTAGGATCAAGTAATCCTAAGTATAGCATGTTGTACACAAAAGGAAATCCGAGTGGGAGAATGTATAGGGTCTACCTCCCCTATACTTAGGGTGAAATATCCTTAAGTACAGGCAACAAAACAGAGGTAGAAAAAGAAGAAGAAGACAAATATGTACAAGATGGAAGGGCATCACTCCCCCTGAACTTAAAGTGAAGAATCCTTAAGTATAGGCAACGACATGAGTAATGAAACGGAATGAAAGGATCAACTCAGTGTTTACACACACTATACTTATGATGAGGTATATCCTAAGTATAGCAAAATAATCCTAAGCGGGACCTGGGGTGAACAAACACGGAAGAAACAAGGAACAAATCAAGACGAACCTCTCAACAAGCACTAGATTTTACGCCCCTAGCTGGGCGCAAATGCTAGAACAAACTGTGTCAAGGTTCAGGACGGCATCTGTATGGCGAATACCTTATTGTCGTCGCAGTCTAGGTATGAGAACAATGATGAAATCAACAGTCTAAGGGAAGACACCCAAATAGGCAATCAGGCAGGTGTCTGCTACCGAGTAAGGATATGGGAATATGGACTCAGGATCTGGTAGCACAAAAGAAATCATCAGCTCAGGTTCAGATTGGAGTGGACGTGTAGAGCTGAAGAAATCAAACGTGGAGAAAGAGGGATCGGTCGTGGAATCCTCCACGTCAATCAGTGTCTCAAAAAGGTGTGGAAAGTCAGGATCAGGAGACTCTCTAAGAAAACTGATATCTGATGCATATAATAGAGAAAAATCAGATAGATCGTCGAATATCTCAAAGATCAGCTCATCCTCGCGAGAGTCGTCGAGGTGAGATGACTCAGAATCAGAAAGATCATCTGACTCGGTTTCGTGATCCGCCAGATCAGATACACTCTCAGAAGCTGAAACCGAGTACATATCGTGTGGGGCATTCTCCCGCAGATAACCCTCGGGGAGTAATGCAAGATTGTTAGTGAAAAAGAAAGGATCAGGATCTGAATGGAGATCTGCGCTGCTAGCAAGCACCCACTCCATCTACCAGAATGCATCATCTGCTAAAGTCTGTCTCTAGTCAATCTGGAAACAGGAAAAAGTATTGGTGAACAACACGGAAGCTGTCGATGTGGTTGTGGATGATCCTCGGGTTGCGGCAGTGCTGGCTATCATCTGCTCCTCCTGAAATGGGTCTATCTCTACAAACTGGAGGGAAAAGGGCTCAAATATGGGACTCTCTATATCAGTCATCCAAAAGTGGCATCCTGATCGAGTTGTGGCTTCTGGGCTGAGTCATGATATCTGTCTGAATCCGAGAAGTATCTCTGCAGAATAGAAGCTGAGTCGTCTGAGGATGGACACTGAAATATCTAAACTAATGGTTGTAGAAGATTGGGCTCCTCCAACTCCTGGAATATCAGAAGATCTGATATCCAAGACTCGTCAACTGAAAAGTCTGGGGCTGACTCGAACTCTAGCTGGAAGACCAACGGGAACTCGATTAGTCTCTCGGTCAGGGCATCCACTGTGGCAGTCATCTCCTCTATCATCTATGCTGCAGCAGAATCCATGTCCTCGGGCTGGTGTGTAGAAGATGTGTCATCGTGACACGCGGCACACCCAACTGGTATCACCTCATCCTCGTGTGTTGTCCCGACTAATGTATCTCGTGTAGATGGGCTCTATGAAAGTAATCTTGAGATGACATCAAGTAACTCAATGTCGGAACTACGGTGTGAACCGCCACACGAGGTCACGACAAGTTCAATCTGATCGGCGATCATCCCCCTCATGGAGATCTCGATGAGGTCGGTTGGTGAAAGTCCGTGATCGGGAAATCTCCTCAAGAGGTCAAGAAACCTAAGCCATGCTTCATGCACTGGCTCCTAGGGGTCTACTGAAAAATCCATGATAATAGACTGCATCATATCTGCTCAACGCTGGGGATAATATCTCTGTAGGAAATCGAAGCATAGCTCTCCCCACATAGCGAATCTCCTTCCCAATCACCTGTGCCATTTCATGGCTCTACCCTGGAGTGTAAATGGGAAGGTCTTCAACATCATCTCCTTCGCAGTGATATCTGAATATGTCTGTGTCCCGCAGAACTCCTTGAACTCGGACAAATGAAGATACGCCCCTCGTACACCTCCCCTGAAAATATCGACAGTCTCTGAATGTACTCCAAATCTGGAATGAATGGACCGAATGTAGAAGCTGACTAAGCTCCCTGGCTTGTATGCTCATCCATCGTCCTGTCGTCGGAGATATCTGATACTCGCATCTGTTGTCTATGATTGGGTGTGGAGTGCACTCTCATCCCAGCAATGATATCGTCCGGGTCTCGTATCTGCTCAACCTGATCTCCGCGGACATCTAGCACAACATGCCCAGAAGAATGAAAGGGAGGGGATGGAGGGAACGGGAGGTCGGTCAGAGATCCGACCTCCCTCAAAGGTGGTCTGGAATGATGGTCAGAAGATGGAGAAACCGTAAGAGTCGACAAGAATGAAGGTAGATCCATCATCCAGGGATAGAGAGGAAGAAGAGAAATGAAGGGAGGGTGGAAGGGAGAAAGATAGATGATTGGAGGAGAAGATAGATGGGAAGAAGGCGGATGGGATCGGGCAATCAAATAAGATCGGTCTTATAATACCCCGATTCACCAACGCACACAAAGCTGATGACCGTGAAAGTTCGATGTTTTATCTTGTTGATTCTATTAGGTGAATCAAACAGTCTTTCAGAGCAATTACGTGAGCTGATAGGAATCCAACGCTCCCAGGAGACTGTCCCGATCCCAAACTAGATCTTTCCCAGCCAGTACATGCCGCGGACCGTTTAACGGCTGCCCGATCAGCTCGCTCTGTTAAGGATATCGTGGTGCACTGTACCGGATACTGGAGCGATCCTCACTGGAGAATGACTAGCTCAAAATCAGTAGTCTGAAAGAGGGTCGGATATGGCTCTAGCCTAGGGTGTGTGCCACTCTCTCGCTCATCCAAACCAATCAATGAGGGGATTGCTCTCCCAAGACAAGTTATTAGGTCGGTGTCTTTTAAGGTCAAGTTTGATTAACATCCCCGATTTTATTATTTTTATTTTTAGATATTTTCAAAAATTAAACAATCGTTTAACAAAATTTCCGATTTCCTTTTTATTCCTAAATTCAGAAAACTGAGGGAGGAAGACGGAAAAGCCGATGCGCGATGAAATCAATGATGCATGCATGAGATAGAAGGCGTACCTTGCTCCAGTAGTCTACATGCAATATGATCCGCGCATAAATTTAAACTAAGCTATATGCAATGCAGTGCGAGAACCGTCCTAAATAGAAACTCCTATTATCGTGAAGCACTGGTTTATTTGTTTAAGTCCAAGCGTGTTCTATAGGAACAGATATTATTTTAGGGGCCTTGGACCTAATGCTACCTAGCTCGATCAAATAGAAACCTAAGTCTAGGGGCTCAAGCACAGAAATCCACGAAAAACAAAAGAAAATAAAAGCAAGAAAATCAAAATCACGGTGGGGTCCCTCGATTACACCGGTGCTCGCGAAACAGACCCCGAGAAGTCAAGTAAGGTCCAAGAAAGTCTGAGTCTGTCCCTGTATTATTACAATAATAATGAGCTGAAAGGAAACTAAGCTAAACTACGATACTCTCTCCTCTCTCCTGCTCGACTCCCTCGCGCTCTCCTGCAGCTTTATGCAGAAAAGAGCTGCCTCCGACTCCCATGGTTGTGTCAGCTTCTCGAAGAAAGTCGCCTCGGTCCTCGGGCCCTCGTAAGAAAATCAAACAAAAGATATTAGACCACAGTTATTATAATAATGCAAATAACATAAAATAAAATAAAATGCCAAAATATACGCAAAAATAAAAACAAACACAAAATAAAATAAAGAGAAATAAAAACAAACAAAAATAAAAAGAAAAAGGAAACAAATAAAAGAAAATAAAAGAAAAAGAAAAAGCTGCGAAAACCATGAAAGAAAGAAAAACTGCGAAAAAGCTGCGAAACGAAAATCGAAAAAGAAAAACGACTACTAAGTCATGCTCCCTGGCAACGACGCCATTCTGATGACGAGTTATTTCGTGATCTGGGTAAAGGTAAAAATAAGGGTCGTTGCGACCTGAACCTCGAAGCTCAGCCAACAAGAAAACTAAGACCACCAAATATCAGAATCAAACAAATCAAGCCAAATAGCGGTCTCAGTATTTTATTTAACCTGGTACAGCGACCAGGGTCGAACTCAAGGAGTACGAATTGGTTAGAAGCCTACGAAGTAGTCGGACTCAAAATAAAAAGAAATAAAATGTTTTTGGTGGATTTTTATCTTTTTAATTTTTTTGTGATTTTTTATTATAAAGAAAATATAAAAGAATGGAAAAAAGTCACAATCAAGGAATTATTTAATACCACAAATCAAGCAAGAAATTAGAATAAAAATATTTTTGGATTTTATGAATATTCAGATGTTTTTAGTATTTTTCTCAGATTTTTATAATTTTTAATGAATTTTATAAAAATGAAAGAAAGCCAAAAATGAAAACTAGTGTGCAGCCAGATTTTAAAGGCTATTTAAAAATATAAAATAGCCTATAAAAATCTAGCAACAATTTTATGAAAATCTACAAAAAAACCTAATTACAGAAAAATAAATTGTATTTTTTCAGAGATTTTAATAATTTTATGGGTTTTTTTAGTGTTTTTAGATTTTTAGGGGTTTTATAAATCAAAATCAAACAAAAATCAAACTGAAATAAAAACACAACAAAAGAGGCACAAGGAATTTTTTTGGATTTTTTAGAAACTTTTTAATATTTTTAATGGATTTTTCAATTTAGATAGAAGAAAAAATAGAGGTTTTTCAATTTTTAAAAATATAAAATGAAAATAAAAATGTCCCAAAAATTCATTGAAATTTCCACACAGCGGATGGGGCCACGTATCCAAATTTCAAGAGATTTGGAGTTAATTTGCTATTTTATTCAACCAATCAAACATGTATAGCACAATAGGACCTAGTTGCAATTTTAGAAAAGTTTTCAGCCAAATAATAACACGTGTAGAATGCGGGGCGAAAACTGCAAAAATCCCAGATATGCACGAGGTCAGCACGTGATTCACACAGAGAGGGGCGTAAATGTAATTCCTATTTATAAAGCTTCAAAAGGTAACAGCGAGAAACTCTAGGAGCAAATGTGCAAATATGCCAGATAGCACGTGACAGACCACATGAGCTACATTCAGAGGGACTTAAATGCAAATAAAAGAAACTTGAGATCCCATGTGCAAAATATCCAAAATAAAAACAACTTTGAAAAATATTTACAGGACTACTAAATAAAAGCAAAAACTAAGGAGGGTCTAAGTGTAAATTACCCTTTTATTAACGATCCAACGACCAAGGGGCTTCGTGTGAGATCGGACGGTTGTGATTGGTTGTACCCCTTCGGTGATGGACGCTCAGGATTAGATCCTCAAATGGATCCAACGGCTGCGATCCTCGGATGATGGACGTTTGGGATCAGAACCGGCGAGGATGCTCGATCGGACGGCTGGGAGGGTCCCTGGAAGAACAGCTTGCCGGCAAACTTTGACTGGCCAATACATGCACCAGGGGGATCCTCCGGTGCTGCTCTGATGGGGGAAACGTTCCTGGTGGTGGTCCGCAGCGAATGGTGGTCTCCGAGGAGGCCGGAAGCAACTGGAGCGCTCCGACGACGAGGTGAACCTGAAGCTCCTGTTTCTCAACTGTTGGACCTCCAGATGAGGCCCATTGGCTTCCAAACCTGCACAGGAAGCTCACTAGGTCGAGGGAAAATTGCCTCGACCCGGTTACGGCGAAATAGGTGGATGGGTGAGGTGGAGCGAGACTCTCCGGCGAGGCGACGGCGGAGGAGAGTCGGGGTCCTATTCCAGGGCGAACCAGGAGGGACGAAGGGGTGAAGAACGTGGAGAGAGGTCTGGCGGAGGTGATAGGATAGTCGGGGTGGGATATGGGTAATCGGAGGATGGAGAAATGGCCGATGAAGGTGGAATGACCGGAATCGAAAAATCAAAATCTATCGCTAACTAGAAGCTATCTAGGTTACCTGGTGGATGAATCTGTCTAGGCTGGAGGTGCTGGACCTCCGGGGGTCTTTGCCTCAATGGGGCGACGCGTCCAGAGGCTCGAGCTCGCTGGTGGCGGAGCACGGCGAGATGGCTCGCCGGATCTGAGGCTAGAGGCCTCGGCCCTCGCTGTTACACAATCCCTCGCTAGCTGTCACTCAAGGAAGGAGGATGGAGGTCACTGGAGCCGAAGGCGATGGCCAAAGATGCGTGAAAAGTTGTAGCTCCGGCAAGTTATATACGATGAAGGGTCCGAGAAGATGGGCGTGAAGCGCGCAGATCGAGGAGCGGACCCCTAAGAAGGATGTCGGGCGTGAATCGCGGGTTGCTCCTCGACAATCGGAGCCTCGGATCAATGTGAATGGTGGGTGGATCGATGCAGAGAAATTCCGAGGAGATCGGGTCGGCATGAGGATCCGCGAGGAGAGTGGTCCAGGGGGGGAGTTGATCGGGGGTGAACAATCCCCAGTGAGCCAATCAGAATTCAGCAAACTAAAATTATTTATAAATTAAATTTAAATCAGAAAACGATTTTATTTAAAAAACATTTACGAAATGAAAAATGTTTATTATTTTTCAAATTATTTTTTAGTGATTTTTATTTATTATTTTGAAAAATAAATTAATGTATATACATAATATAATATTATATACATGTATAAAATACCTATGTATTTTATATTTTTATTTTTATTATGTTATATTTGTAGAAATACTCTAATTTTATATTTTATTTATTTACAACATAAAATATAGAGTATAAAATAATTTTTATTTTAGTTTTATTAATTATTTACAAAAGTGAAATAAATAAATATAGGTACATATATACATGGTATGTACAATATGGAGAGAGAGAATTTATTTTCTTTTTATTTTATTTTTGTTTTCCTAATTTTTATTTTATTTTTAGAAATATATATACAAATTAAATAAAACTTTTTTATTTTTGTTTTTATGAACATAAAAATATATACATAAGAAGGAGTATTTACATGGATGAATGGCCCTATCTCTCTCTACTTGTTTTATTTTGTGGTCATGCCAATGCTTGGCCCTCCCTTGGGTTCGGGTCACTCGATATTTATTCTAAATATCTCCTTCTTTTTCTTTCTTCTTTATTCTTTTATTATTGCATAAAAACATGCTAATTATTTAATATTAACAAAAGCATGCATTTTGGTAATTTATTATATTTACAGCTATCTACATGGTGTTTTGCAAAGTTTTGTAGCTAAAATAAAAGAATAAAGAGTGATGAATGAGGATTCATCATTGCACCACTTGAAAGGTACGGATTCCATGTGTCGGGTGAAACTGATAATGATCCAACTTCATTTGATGAAGTACTCACGAATCATGACATGGATAGATGGATACTAGCAATGAAATCTGAAATAGCATCCATGTACAAGAACGGTGTATGGATCCTAGAGGATCCACTAGAGGGGTAAAACCAATTGGGTGTAAATGGATCTTTTCAAGAGAAAGAGGGGACTTGATGGGAAGGTAGAGACCTTCAAGGCATGTCTTGTAGCTAAGGGCTACACACAGAGAGAAGGCATCAGCTACGATGAGGCATTCTCTCTTGTGGCTATGCTTAAATCCATCAGGGCGTTGCTAGCTATAGCCGCACATCTTGACTATGACATCTAGCAGATGGACGTCAAGATGACATTCCTCAATGGATACCTCAAGGAGGATATCTATATGGATCAGCCCCATGGATTCATAACTGAGGAAGGAAAAGTATGCAAGCTGGAGAAATCCATCTATGGGCTTAAGCAAGCTTCTTGTAGTTGAAACATCAAATTTGACGAAACCATAAAGAGTTATGATTTTGTTCAAAATCCTGATGAACCATGTGTGTACAAGAAGTTTAGTGGGAGCATCATTGTGTTCATCGTGTTATACATAGATGACATCCTTATTATTAGGAATGATACATGGATGATGACCAATGTTAAGATCTGGTTGTCCCATACCTTCGACATGAAAGATATTGGAGAAGCCTCTTATATCTTAGGTCTGAAGCTGTTCAGAAATAGAGAAAAAAGGATTTTGGGATCATCACAATGTGGGTACATTAAAAAGATCTTGGAACATTTCCATATGGAGAATTCCAAGAAATTCTTTCGTCGCTTAAGACATGGTATCCACCCATCTAAAGGGATGACTCCTCAAAGTTTCGAGGATAAGAAAGCCATGGTTGGATGCCCCTACGCATCAGCTGTGGGAAACCTAATGTACATCATGATGTGCACAAGATCAGATATCTGCCATGCAGTGGGAGTGGTAAGTTGTTACCAATCCTATTATGGAGAACAACACTGGAATGTGGTGAAGAACATCTACAAGTATCTATGATGAACACAAGATTACATCTTGGTCTATGGAGATGGTGATCTCCAAGTCTTATGATACACATATTCAGACTTCCAATCTGATATAGATGACCACAAGTAAACTTAAGGGTTTCTGTTCTTGTTTAACGGTGGTGTTGTGAGCTGGAGAAGCAAGAACTGATTCAACAATAGAAACAGAAGACATTGCTACATCAGATGTTGTAAAGGAGGCGGTGTGGTTGTGCAGGTTCATCTTGGAACCAGGCGTAGTTTCCTCTGATACTCACATCCCGCTACTCTACGATAACATGGGAGCCATAGCTCAGATGAAGGAACCCATACGGCATCATAAGAGCAAGCACATGGAAAGGAAATACCACATCATTCGGGAGATTCAAAGGCGTGGTGACATAGTCATCACCAGTGTGGCCTTTACCGAGAACATTGCGGATCCCCTTTCCAAACCTTTGACACAAAAGATTTTTGACCAACATGTAAAGAGCATGTGGTTTAAAGATTGTACCTAAATGGTTCTGAGGGCTAGTAGGAGATTGTTAGCCATGTGAGCCTGAGGCGAACCATTTCTGCAATAAATGTTATTGTAATCTTTGATATATCAATAAAGGTTATTGGTTTATTTCACTCACTGTCTGAGATTAAATGAATGAATGCACTTATAAGGTCACTTAGTACAATTAGGGCTATATACCATGGCCATCATAATAATCGTACAACTATTGATTCAATGGTTGAATCATAGAGGTCGGTGCTTGGATGATATCTAAAGAATTAGATCAAGGACTCAATCAAGCATCGTCAAATGATTGTTAAGAGATGATCTCTAGCATGAGAAGGAGATGGCAGTCCTTCTCTAAAGGTTGATACTGATCGACCTCTTGATGCATGTCCTTTATATAGGAATAGAGATTCGAAGGTGGTAGATAAGTTAGGTCAAAGAATTGACTTAACGAGATCAAGATAATCAAGACCTATGTCATATACTGTCACGATGTAGGCATGCATCCTCTGATCGGAGAAACTTCTATTGCTCTATATCTAAGTATGTTCACTTGGCAGACCATTAGGTTGATGACCTAATCAAGGTCTATACACCGGTGAGCTGGTGTGCATATGAGGGCATATGATCTCTTAAAGGGATCATACAGGTTCACTATTGAACTGGAAGACATGAGCTCGCTCATGAGGTATTGGGACCGAGCAAATACCATGCGTGGTCATCTTGCTTTGGAAGCATGATAAGAATTTTTAGGTATGATATATGATTTCGAAAAGCATATGATCGATACCAACCCCCAATGATGGAATGAAAAACTTAACGATAAAGCTCTAAAGAAGACAGTCTAAAAGTGGTCTAAAACTTTGGATTTATTCTAGGTCTTCTAGTATGTAGGATGTGCGGGTATTAATAATACTCGAGGGTGATGTGGTCACAAACGATTGTATAATCGTGACACTTCCATTCTGAGGGAGTGATGAACGGGATTGGATTCTAGTGACAATACTCAATAGAGAAGTAATCTAATCTTAGTCCAAATATTGGACATTGATCTGAATACGATTCAAATGCAATGAGAAGATTAGATTTACAGCTTTAATTTAACCAAATATCTTTGAGAGGTCCTCGAGATCTGGATTAGATATAATCCCAATATCCAAGTCATTATACATGGAACATACAATCGCCTTGTCCTTATATCCAAGTATCTACGGAGAAAGTGTATTATTCTTGAACGAGATCAAGAATAATTCCATTGTTGAAAATATATCCGAGTATTGAAAAATTGATACTTAAATGCAATTTAATTATCCAGAATAATATGAATATGATTCATATTATTTGGAAACATGAGAATGAAGATCCAATATAATCAAATATGATTTAGTTACCAAGGATATGAATAATGTGGATATCATTATCCATATTAATCATATATACATATATATATTATAAATATGATTTATAACATATTAGAGAGAGCTAATTGTAAATAATATTTACGAATTAATTGTTGATATGAATTCAATTCGCATTGAACAAATTATTTGGAAACAGAATTTGCATCTTATATTAGATTGTGAATAAGATTCACAAATGTCAATGATATGATTGAAATTATCACAAAATAATTTGAAATTATTTTTGTGAATAATTATGCAACAATTATTGTTGCACATGTGGGATTTATGGAGAGATATGAGATCTCTCAATTAAGGAAATAAGATGAGCACCTCCCCCTTAAAGAGGGGGGACGACCAAGGAATCCTACTCTGTGTATGACCGCCTCCTCTATTAAGGGAAGGAGGCTCCTCTTCTTTCCTTTAAATCCACATGAGATTGATTTAAATTAAATCTAATGTATTTTAATTATTTACAACATATTTGATTTATTTTTAAATTAATAATTATTGTTGCAAATTTATGCAAAAAAACATTGTCATTGATTGAAAACACAAAACAATCTAAACCATTGATTTTGTGAGCACATGGATTAGGATCAATGGACATCCATTTTTTTATAAAAAATAATGGGAAACCCTACATCTTCTTTTACAACACAATTGCAAGTGCAAATGCTCTTCCTCATTCTCATCACGCGTCCCCCCTCTCTCAATCGTTGTCATCCACCTCTTGCCCTAGAGAGCGCAATCGCCATTGCTACGCCGTCGTGCTGCCGGATCGACTATTCCTGGATCTCCATTTTCTTCGATGCCTCTCGCTCGTGAAGAAGATGTCAGATTTTGTGAGATGAAATCAAGAGATCCATTACTCGAATCTTTGACTTTGATTGTGAGAAGCACATATCTCATCCACGCACTAGCAAGCGTCTCCTCCGTCGGATCGAAACTTGAGACATGAGATCTCTTACTTTAGAGACAACAATAGAAACACGCTTCAAGAGGTATTCATATATCTTGTTTATGATCTTGATGAAATGATTCGAGAAGTTTTCCCGAATCATGCGGTTTCATCTCTTTTAAAATTTTAATTTCTACTACCCCATGCAACTAGTATGCCTAGTCTCTCTTGATCGCAATGCGATTTTCACACTTTCGTTATGCACTAAGACCTAAACCCTAGGCTTCAGATGCATCTGTGAGGATTACAAACACATGAATGCCATGACAAAGGATGACCACTTCCCACTATCATTTATTGATCAGATATTGGAGAGACTGGCTGAGAGGGAATACTTCTACTTTCTGGATAGGTACTCTGGCTACAATTGCTCCCGAGGACCAGGAAGAAACAACATTTACTTGTCCTTTTGGTACTTATGCATTCAGGTGCATGCATTTCGGGCTTTGCAACGCCCTGAGCATGTTTCAACGGTGCATGATTGTCGCATTTGCCAATGATTGAGGATTCCTAGAAGTTTTTATGGATGACTTTTTGGTTCATGGTGATTCATTAGATGATTGTTTTGCGCACCTGGATCAAGTCCTCAAGAAGTGTAGTGAAGTGAATCTTACACTCTCTTGGGAGAAAAGTCACTTCATGGTGACGAAGGGCATCGTATTAGGAATGTCATCTCCAAGAGGGAATGAAGGTTGACCCGTCCAAGGTGAATGTGATCAAGAAACTGCAGCCATCAACCAACGTGAAAGAAGTGCAGTCTTTTCTAGGACATATCAAATTTATCGAAGATTTATCAAAGATTTTTTTGAATTGCCAGACTGCTTTCTGTCCAACCATCACTACAGGAAGTTCCAGCTTTGGAGACGACAACTAGCGACGGTCATAGAATGACCGTCCCTAATGAAAGCTTTTAGGGACGGTCATGCCATAACCGTCCCCAATACTTCATATCAGGAGACGCTATGCGAGCTGGCGTCCCCTTTTGTAATAGCTTAATAGGGACGGTCAGTAAAGACCGTCCCCTCTGCCTAGGGGACCCATTGGGGACGGTCTTGACCGTCCCTAATACGCTTATGTTGGCGTCGCCTCCGGTAATGGGCCTAAGTGGACGGCCAGAGGGGACAGTCAGCAACGACCGCCCCATCTGCCTTGCGATGGTCCTTTGGGGACGGTTCTGACCGTCCCCAAAATGCTTCTGTTGGCGTCGCCTCCGGTTTTTTCCTAAAAGGGAAACCAGAGGGGACGGTCACCACGGACCGTCCCCTCTGCTCTAGCAGGTCCTTTGGGGACGGTTCTGACCGTCCCCAATACGCTTCTGTTGGCGTCGCCTCCGGCCATTCATACTTAAGTGGCTGAACAGAGGGGACGGTCACCAAGGACCGTCTCCTCTGTCCTGAGAGGCCCGTTGGGGACGGTTCTGACCGTCCCCATTACGCTTCTGTTGGCGTCACATCAGGCTAGTGGCCTGACCAAAGGGAACGGTCACCGCAGACCGTCCCCTATGCCCACCAAAGGGGACGGTCTTAAGTGAACCGTCGCTGATCGTCTACAATGGGGACGGTTGTAACGACCGTCCCCATTGGTGATATCGAAAAAAAATCCCTTCGACCTGCGTTCATTCTCACTTTACCCTCCCTCAACCAGCCGCCCAACGTCGCCCCTCCCGCCCAACGTCGCCCCTCCGGCCTCTCCGTGGTTGTCGTCCTCGTCAATCCCATTTTCTGATATCTAGCAACACTCCTTTGTGTTTATTCTTGTTTATTTTGCTTGATATTCTTGTTAGGGATGTTATTCTCCATGTGAATGAGTTTTTTTGTTGTTATGTTAGGGTTGCTTGATTTGTTTAATATAATAGATTTTTCCCCATGTTATGATGAAATATCTTGTTGTAGGATAGAGGAAAACATTACTTGTTGTATAATAGGATGAAATATGTTGTTGTAGGATAGAGGAAAACATTGTGTGTTGTATAATAGGATGAAATCTCTTGTTATAGGATAGAGAAAAACATTGCTTGTTGTATATTAACATTGTTATAGGATGATTTGTATAGAGAAACATGTTATAGGATGAAACATGATTTGTATAAAACATTGCTTGTTTATATTAAATATATGGTTGTTGTGTATATTAGATCTAGAAAATCTTGTTGTGTATAAGAGAAACACTTGATTAGGGTTTAGGGTGGAAAAACTTGTTGTCTATAATAACACAATGGTGGATTTTATTCTGATTGTGCAGTAAAATGGATAAATCATGGATGGATAAGAGATACGATGATTTTCAACAATATAAGAGAGGAGTGATCACGTTCTTGGATTGGGCATTTGAAATAGAAAGAGTTAATAAGAAATTTGGTGGTCTTAAGATTTATTGTCCATGTGTGAGATGTAAGAATATTAAATGGGATGTTAGAGAGGAAGTCTATAACCATCTTATACTCAACGGATTTTGGTTACATTACTCCATTTGGACTGAACATGGAGAGGTTATAGATTTGCGAATGGATGAGGATATGGGTGTAGATGCAGGAGTCACTACACAAACCTTGAATAATGTTGATCACGAGTTATTTGAACTAATGGACGACTTAAGAAGACCTGAGGCAAGACATTGGTGTAGACGATAGGTTTTCGAGCAGTTTGCCAGATGCAGAAGATATATTGGCTCCTGGGGTGGAAATGACGCGTTTGCAGTTTTTATTAGAGTTGTTTAAGATGAAAGTAAGGAACGGATCAACTGCTGCAATGATGACAGATGTGCTGGCTTCAATACGGAAGTTATTAAATAATCCTCAGAATTATCCTAAGGATTGGAAAGAGGCGAAGCAACGATTCCGATCGCTTGGTCTGAAATACGAGAAGATCGATGCTTGTGTTAATGACTGTATACTTTTTCGAGGAGAGAATTCTGATTTAGTTCGTTGTCCATATTGTAAGGCTTCCAGGTATAAAGAAGAAAAAATGATTTAAAGAGGAAGAAGAAGTCGGTGAAAATATTACGATACTTTCCATTAATTCCAAGGCTGAAACGTCTCTTCATGTCAGAAAAAACTACAAAGTGGATGACGTGGCATTCTCGTTCAAATAAACGAGATGCTAATGGAGTTATGAGACATCCATCCGATGCAGAAGAATGGATAAAATTTGATCAGAGATATCCGCATTTCTCTAGTGATGAGAGAAATGTTCGCTTGGGATTAGCTTCAGACGGTTTCAATCCGTTTGGTAATATGAGTCTGAGTTACAGCATTTGGCCCGTGATTTTGATTGTTTACAATCTACCACCGTGGATGTCAATGAGTTCATCATTTATGATGATGAGACTACTAATTCCTGGTCCTAAAGGACCTGGCAATGCAATTGATGTGTACCTACAACCATTAATGGATGAACTAAAAGTCTTATGGACTACTGGAATACCTACATATGATGCATGTAGGAAAGAGATATTTACATTACAAGCTGTATTGTTGTGGACTATAAATGACTTTCCCACGTACGCAAATTTGTCTGGTTGAAGTACGAAGGGAAAACTCGCATGTCCTGTCTGTCTTGAAAAAACACATTCGACATGGCTGTCTGGAAGTATGAAGCATTGCTATTTGGGTCATCGTCAATTCCTTTCACCGAAGCATAGATGACAAAGGGCAGATATTAATAAGAAATTTGACGGCTCACCTTATGGGCAACGACTTGACTTAGCTCATGTGAATGGCAACATTATTTGAGAACATCAATTACTTGTACGAAGCAGTTGCTTAGGACGGACAACGAAGAAAAGTGCAGCCGGTGGTTGGAAGAAATAAAGTATTTTTTTCAGAGAGTTACCATATTGGAAACACTTACAGCTTCGTCATAATTTGGATGTCATGCATATTGAGAAGAATGTTTTGGAAAATATTTTGGGAATATTAGATCTTTCAGGTCAATCAAAAGATAATTTAAGGACGAGACGAGCTTTAGTTCAACTTGGTATACGGGAAGAACTACATCCAATTGAATTAGACAATGGACGGATTACTGTACCTGCAGCAATATATACTTTATCCAATGCTGAGCGTGATAAAATTTTCAGCTTCCTTAAAAGTTTGAAGGTATTTGATGGGTTCTCATCACAGCTGTCGAGGTGTGTAAATGAAAGAGAACGTAAGATAACTGGATTAAAAAGTCATGATTGTTATGTTTACATGGAAGTGTTACTCCCATTCGCTATTCGCGGAATTGTTGACGATGATGTCCTCCAATCATTAACAGAATTGAGTGGTTTTTCTAGATTATTGTGTTCGAAGATTTTAGATCCGTTGATCTTGAGAAAACTTGAAGAAGATATTGTTATCACATTAGGCAAATTGGAGCAGATATTCCCACCAGCCTTCTTTGACGTAATGGTTCATTTAATAGTTCATCTAGGAGGTGAAGCAAGGATCGGTGGGCCGGTTCAATATTGTTGGATGTATCCAATAGAAAGATACCTTCGAAAATTAAAAAATACAATCTTTAATAAGGCACGACCCGAAGGATGCATTGCTGAAGGTTATCTTTGTGAAGAGTGCATTAATTTCTGTGAAATGTATATGGACGATGAAAGCGTGCGTTTCAACCGTTATGAAGGAAATGATGAAGGCGTGGTCGTGGAGGAAGAGGACGAATCTAAATTATGGGTCTTTCATTCATGTGGTAGGCATATATTCAGTGGTATCCGCCGCGTAATATCCGATGACGATAGAGATCCTATACACTACTATGTCTTGATGCAGTTGTCAGAAATTGACGAATTTTTTGATGAGTACAATTCATTATTTAATGAGACGCATAAAAAATCTAAATTCCTCAAATGGTTCCGTTCACGTGTGAAACATTTATGGGAAATGACAGATGATAGGTGGAACATTAACCTTGACATTCTTGGAAGCATACCATATTCTCAAGTTATGTTTAAAAGGGTTATATTGTGAATGGATACAGATTTAGAACAAAGTCCGCCGACGAGATAAAATCGACGTAAATGTCGGGTGTTATAGTAAAAACAGATTTACCTTCAGGTTTAGACGGCTATTATGGGGAAATACTTGACATAATAGAAATCAATTTTACTCATGAATGTCGATGTGTTCTTTTTATGTGCAATTGGTTTGATGTCGGTCGCGAGGGGATAGGATATCAAAGAGATATAAATGGGATCATTTCACTGAAACAATCTGGGAAATTGCAAACAAATGAGCCTTTTACACTAGCCAGTCAGGTAGAACAAGTTTTCTATATTCCAGACAACTTAAGTGATGGACGGATCATACCCGTGAGAACAGTACCAAGAGATTTTTTTGATGTCAATGATGATGATGAGTTGCTAAATATAAACGAGGCATATCAAGCTGAAATACAAGAACATCCAACAGAAATTGTAGATGCGGATTTTTAAGATGTAAGTTTACCATCATTTATTTTCCAAATTTTTTATGTAATATGTGAATTATATCATTGTTGTTATATCTAATTTAAATGTTTCATAATATGCAGATATGCCTCCACGTCCTAGACGCATTCGGGATGTACCGCCGACACCACAACGAGGGAGTGAGACCTCCGATCCTGACGGATTGAGTAGCTCAGGCAGACGTAGAGGCCCATCTCAGTGCCGAGTGTTGGACCGTCTTCGTCCTGGTGAGACACTCAGGGTGCGGATAGTTGGAGGCGATGCGGTGGGGGAGAACTCAGCTGTTTTCCAGAGTTACTTGAGACAGGTGTGCAGAGCCAGGGTCCCTCTTCACATTACAGACTGGCGTTTAGTGGAGCGGTCAATAAAAGATGCAATTCTTCATGATTTGGAGGTATTTATAATAATAACAAACCAAATTTTTTCTTCAGTATATATATATATAAACTTACTTATGTTTGCTTTGATTTCTTTGCAGTCTAGTTTTTCCTGTGATCGTGACCCGGCCACTGATGCTCTGATTTTAGGCCATGGGGCGGAGATGTTGCGTAAATATCGAGGTCGTCTGAAGGCCCGAGTGAGTATTTTGCTTTATATTTAAGTATAAATTTGTTTTTCATCATCTAAGTATATAATTAATTTTCTTTATATTTTAAAGTACTTCGACCCGGAGCTTCCATTGGAAGCCAATTTGGCAAATTGTCCTCCGAATGTACCCGCTGAACAATGGAGGGCGATGGTTTATATTTGGATGGGAGAAGAACATACGGTATGTGACATATATATGTGCATTTTATACATATATCATTTGGAATTCTTTTATTAAAATTTCTATCTTTGTATAGGGCATCTCAAGGAGAAATGCTGAAAATCGGAGGAAAGGTTTCAAGTCTACCCCATAGAATGGGGAGAAGAAACACAAATCAACTGAAGGATGACTTCGTAAGTAATCTACTTTATGATTAGTGTTAAAATTGTAACCATTATATATGTATTAAAATGATATCGTAAGTTTACTAATCTTTTCACATTAGGAAGTGGAGAACGAGCGAGTGCCCAGCCGAATGGAAGTCTTCGAGAGGTCTAAGAGCCGGGATGTGGGCTGAGAAGTTCATTGGGTGGATCCTGCCTATGGTCCAATTCATGTAAGTTATTCATAACATATTTGCATCTTTTTACAAATTAAATGAATTTGAACTTACTTAAATAAATTTGTAGGAGGAGATGGTCAGGTTCACAACCACTGGCTCTGTAGACCACACCGGAACGAGTCATCCACCTCTTACTCCTGATGCGGCCTTCCTCCAGGCGACCGATCCAGAGCATCAGGGACGCGTCCGTTGTGGTGGTCGTGGTGGCACCATACGGAATTGGTATGGAGTAGGGACCGGCTCGACCTCTCAGAAGACACAAAGGGAGAGGGAATTAGAGAGTCAAGTGTCTAGCATGAATATGGAGATTCAGGATTTGCGCCAACAAATGGCGATTTTCAATGCATTCATGCAGGCACATCAAGGTGCAGCGTCGACTAGCCGCCCAACAGATGATGATAATACCGCTGCGAGGATAGGTGATGACGATGACGGCGAAGAAGAAGATGATGATGCTGATGACGACGAGGACGACGACGAGGATGACGGCTAGGATAGCTTAGTTACTTTGTAGGATACTGTAGTATATTGTATAACTATTTTGGACAATTACTGCAGGATATTGTAGTATTTTGAATGCATATGTTGTTGGACGACGACTTTATGAATGTGGATTGCATTTTTTTGTGTGGTGATCGTAATATTTATTATGAAGACAGATTTTTCGTAAAAGGTATTACATTATATTGACATACAGGGCAAAATGATGATCAAATAGGGGGCATTGGAAATTTTTTTGTTAACGTCCCCTTCATTCTTAGAGACAGTTATGACCGTCTCCACTTCCTCACTTTTGGGACGGTCGTGACCGTCCCCCCTGAATGACTTTAAGGGACGGTCGTGACCGTCCCCAATAAGATCCTTTAAGGGACGATCATGCCCGTCCCCTATACCAGACTTTTAGGGACGGTCACAATCGTCCCCTATGTATGAGTATAGGGGACGGTCCAGACTACCGTCGCTTATACCAAATGGGACGCCACCTTTGGAGATGGTCGCATGATCGTCCCCATTGATCAGAGGGGACGGTCATGTTATCATTCGCGACGGATGTTGACCGTCGCCTGTTCTACTCTTTCTTGTAGTGCAATATTGAATTTTCTTTTAATGAGCTTTATCGCCTTTCTTAATGCTTTACTTACATGATTAACACAACCTCTTGATGTCCTCACCCCTTCTTTTTTCAAGTTTACGGGGCTTTGATTTGTTGATGCAAACTCTATTTTTTTTATAATTTCATCACCTCGATATGTAGCACTGGATATATATTGTGAATCTCAGAACATGAACTTGTCATTTTGTTTTGATAAAAATGATGCAAACTCCATGGAAAATAACGATTTCATCACCTTGATAAGAAACACTAGCTAGTACAATGCGAATCTTATTTGCTAGGGCTCATTTTTTTTTGACATGAATGACACAAACTCTACAAATAATCACAATTTCACCACTTTGATAGGAAACGCTAGCTGTGAATCTTATTGATATGACTTGTTATTTGATGATAAGCCTCGCTTATAACCGATTCATTAGCAACTGAGATTTACACAAATCAACATGTTTTGCGTACTTCATTAAAGATTAAAAGCTCATAGTGTGACCGTTGTGAAATTGTGACTTTCATATTGCTGATTGCATAAAATTAAGTGTAATTTACAATGTGGGTTCCTATCTATGGGCCTGATACCATAGTGGGTCCTCATCATTAAATCGTAACGATTATTGTCCCTGGTCTGTTTAATAAATGACAAAATAAAGTGCCATTAGGATTTTTAGGGATCTTAACAAAAATACCCTTGGACCCCATTTCGTAGCACCTCCGTAGCAGCTCCTTCACGCAGTACATCCTCTCCTTCGTGCATCACCGCCTTCCCCTTCACATGGCACCTCATCTCCTTCGCGCATCATTGCCTTCCTCACTCTCCTCCAATGCAGCAACCAACACGAGGTTGCAGCGCTCCGTCCACACTACAGTGACCCCTCCCCCACTCTCCTCCAACCCACTCTCCCCATATGAGCAGATGCATCTGGTTGTAATTTCCTCTTTCTATTGACTCTGGTTCATTTGATTTTTGAATTATGCATACGATAATTTAATCAAGAATCGGGACATGTTTGCTCTCTCTAATTATCCCCTATGTATTTGGTTAGATTTATCACCTGGTATATTATAGCTTAGTTGTGATTTATATACTTATCAACTTGTTGTCATCATATTTTGTTAGGTTGATCTTCGTTGATTTGAATTGAGTATTGATGTCATAGGAGAGTGGGTCGCATCTTTTGCGTCGGATGAGAGTGGGTCTGGTGCTACACGGAGGGGAGGAGGTGCTTCGCGAAAGGGAAGGCGGTGCTGTGCGAAGGAGAGGAAGAGTCGCATGAAGGAGGTGTTGCGGAGGAGGGTGGGGCGAGTCGCCGACCACGTGAGCGTTGAAGGGACTCGACGAAGGAACGAGGTGGGGTTAGGGCAACAATGGTGGTGCCACAGAAGGAAAGGAAAGTGTGGTCAGATGTGTGGTAGGAGAAAGAAGGGCAAATGGAATGGGACTCAAGGGTATTTTCGTCAAGATCCCAAAAGATTCTAACGACACTTTATTTTGCCGTTTATTAAATGAATGTGGGACCCTAATCGTCATGATTTAAAGATGAAGACCCATTCTAAGATCATGCCCATAGATGGAGACCCAAATTGTATTGATAGTGTTAGACAACTCCAAATTTATATTCTTCCGAATTTTCATTTTGTTTCGGGAGAATATGTATTGATAGTGTTGATCAAATGATAGTCGATACATAAGATTATCTCTTCTAGAAAGGAGATCGGATCATACATTGGATTTAAGAAAACATTTATCTTGATATAATTGAGTTATTGATCTAACTCCTTAGATTTAAAAGTATCCAAGAATGCAACTGATCAGATGTAAAATATTATTTTCATGCAATTGGACTCCACGGGGCCTTTCTGGAATTGATGGGATCTGATGGCGCCAATTGTTAAAGGTCTTCAATCTGTGTGCCCGTAGGAACATCCAACGACTCCGTGCGCGACTGAAGCAGCCCGAAAGAACTCCAGGGCGTCCACTGCAATGTCTCCATTTCATATTCAACTTGTCGTTCCATCCCTCGTAGGCTCGTAGTGGCCGGCCGTCTGACTCCTCGACAACCACCCAATATTTATAAAATAAAAACACCATCCCCCAGCCACCTTTCCTGATACGCCCAGCGTAGTCTCTCCAGATTCGTCCCTTTCCCTCCGCGAGGTACCGCCACTCATGGCCGGCAGGGCGGCGTTGCGGAAGGGGTTGGCGCCGTGGGTGTCGAGGGTTGTGCGGGCGCAGGGGCACTCGACGGCGGCAAGGGGGAAAGAGGCCCCGCTGCTGAAGACGTTCTCGATCTACAGGTGGAACCCCGAGAACCCGGAGAAGCCGAGGCTGCAGGAGTACCAGGTGGACCTGAGGGAGTGCGGGCCCATGGTGCTGGACGCGCTCATCAAGATCAAGAACGAGATTGACCCCACCCTGACCTTCCGGCGCTCCTGCCGGGAGGGAATCTGCGGCTCCTGCGCCATGAATATCGACGGGGACAACGGCCTCGCCTGCCTCACCAAGATCGACCGCTCCGCCTCCTCCAAGACCGACATCACCCCCCTCCCCCACATGTACGTGGTCAAGGACCTCGTCGTCGACATGACCAACTTCTACGCCGCCTACAAGAGCATCGAGCCCTGGCTCAAGCGCAAGGACTCCCCCCCCGTCCCCGGGAAGGAGATCCCCCAGTCCAAGCCCGACCGCGCTAAGCTCGACGGCATGTACGAGTGCATCCTCTGCGCCTGCTGCAGCACCTCCTGCCCCAGCTACTGGTGGAACCCCGAGCTCTACCTCGGGCCCGCCGCCCTCCTCAATGCCCACAGGTAAACCGTCTGCTAAATTTCGTGACAGAGAAATCATAGCTCGATAAACTCTTACCTGTCGATTGGAGTCCGTTTTGGGCTTCACCTGCCTATGCGGCTATGCCTCCGCGGCTTGGGTTTAGATCTATCTCTATTGGGCTTTCGGTGGACGTGCTGCTATGAAAACCCCAATCGTTGGGATATGGTCTAATGATATACGTTACATTAATTTCTGTTAAAGAAACGTACTGGAATGCATTATGAGAGGCCTAAGGGCTTTCTTATATAGGAGAAAAATCATTGGACAAATTACAAAAAGATGAAACAAAAAATAGAAAATTATATAAAGGAACATACTAAAAATAGTAACTATCTCAACACTCCCCCTCAAGCTGGAGCGTAGATATCAATAAGACTCAGCTTGGAACATCTCTGATAAGGTTCTCTCGCTAGAGTCTTTGTAAGTATATCTGCTGTTTGGTCTCCAGAGCTAACATGCGTAGTAGTGATAATACCTTTCTGTATCATGTCACGAGTGTAGTGGCAATCCACCTCTATGTGCTTCGTCCTCTCACAAAAGACTGGGTTATTTGCAATGAAGGGAGCAGCTTGATTATCACATTGGAGGTGCATGGGAAGAGGTACTTCTATGGTCAGGTCAGTAAGAACGGATTTGACTCACATCATCTCTGTACTAGCCTGTGTTATGGCCCTGTATTCCGATTCAGCACTTGATCTAGCAACCACAGTCTGCTTCTTACTCTTCCATGAAACAAGAGAATTCCCTATGAACACTGCAAATCCAGACGTAGACTTTCTATCCTTTGGACACCCAGCATAATCTGCATCTGCGCATGCTGTCACTGAGAGATATGTGCCTCTGCTGAAAAGAAGTCCAGTACCAGGTGAAGTCTTCAAGTATCTCATAATCATATGGACTGCATCCATATGTGCCTGTCTGGTCTGCTCCATAAACTGACTCACTTTGCTCACGGCAAATGCTATGTCGGGCCTGGTAATAGTTACATATAGTAGCTTGCCAACAAGCTCTCTGTACCTTCTCTTATCGACCTTCTCAGTATCATCATCATAGAACTTCATGATTGGGTCAAGTGGAGTAGTGGCAGTTCTGCAATCTGCCATGCCTGTCTCTGAAAGAAGATCTATAACATACTTTCTCTGGGTCATTACAAGATCCCATTGATTCCTGGCAAACTCTATTCCAAGAAAGTAACGTAAATGTCCAAGGTCCTTGGCCACAAACTGCTGACCTAGGAAGTCCTTGGCACCCTGAATACCCTGCTCGTCATCCCCTGTAATAATAATGTCATCAACGTAAACAAGAATGACTATAATACTTATCTGGGTCTTCTGTATGAACAAAGAGTGATCTGCAGTTGATCTCACAAACCCCTGCCGCTCTATCAAGTCCGAAAGCTTCTGGAACCATGCTCTTGGACTCTGCTTGAGGCCATAGATAGCCTTGTGTAACCTGCACACCTTCTGACACTCCTCCTTAGCAGCAAACCCATGTGGCTGCTGCATGTAGACCTCCTCCTGTAGGTCACCATAGAGGAATGCATTTTTCACATCAAGCTGATAAAGAGGCCAATCTCGTGTCACAGCAACAACAAGGAGAATACGTAGAGTAGAATGTCTGGCAACTGGGGAGAAAGTATCGTGATAGTCTACCCCATATGTCTGGGTAAACCCTCGTGCCACAAGTCTCGCCTTATAGCGATCCACACTCCCATCCGTACGGTGTTTCACAGTGAACACCCATTTGCATCCCACGACTGATGTATCAATAGGAGCAGAAACAAGACTTCACGTACCACATGACTGTAGCGCAGCTATCTCCTCCTCCATGGCTAACATCCACTGACTATCTTTGAGAGTCTCCTGATACGTTTGTGATATCTGCACGGCTGATATTGCTAGCGTAAATCTCCTGAAATCCTCTGACAACCCGCTCAAAGAAATGTAGGTTGCAAGAGGGTAAGTAGCACATGCTCGTTTCTGCTTTCGCAGAGCAATTGGTACATCAAGATCATCTGCCATGTCCTGGGCCTGTATATTTCCCTCTTGAGAGGGTATCTGCTCCTCTTGTTGTACAGTTAATTCAGTAGTGCCATCAGTAGAAATAATATGCTCATTACATACCTGAGGCATGCTGGATGATGGGTAAGGCTTGTGAGCATGGCGAACAGAGCGAGATCTGTGAGGAACATCACGTGACAAGAACTGAACCAACGGAGGTGGTGGAGGTGGTGGAGGAGGAGGAGTAGGTGAAGGCGAAGAGTCAACAGTAGGAGGTGGTGGCATGTATATCTCATCATCAGAGTCAGATGGAGTAAGTCTGTCACCTGTAGGAGAAAAATACATGACCGACTCAAAGAAAGAAACGTCAGCACTAACAAAATATTTATGGCTTAGTGGATCAAAGCAGCGATACTCCTTTTGGGCATGAGAGTAGCCGACAAACACACACTTGATAGCTCTAGGAGAGAGCTTGTCACGCCCTGGAGAGACATCATGAACAAAGGCAACAGATCCAAACACACGAGGTGTAAGAGAGAAGAGATCCTTCTCGGGAAACGCAATCGAGTAAGGAATCTACTCTCCTAACACGGACGAGTGCATACGGTTTACCGGATAGCAAGCAGTAAGGACAACATCACCCCAGTAAGAATGAGGAGCACGACTCTATATCTACAATGTTCTAGTCACATCAAGTGACGGTGATTGCGCTCGACAACACCGTTCTGCTGGGAAGTGTAGACACATAAGGTCTGGTGAACAATGCCATGGGATTTAAGGAACTCAGAAAGATGTAAGGTGTAAAATTCCAAGGCATTGTCAGAACGAATATACTTGATATTGGCAGAAAAAGTATTCTTTATTTCATTAATAAAATTCTTGATAGTGGATCTAGCCTCAGACTTATTTTTCAATAAGAAGACCCAGGAAAGTCTAGAAAAATCGTCGACTGCTACAAGATAAAAACGGTGTCCTTGGAGATCAGGAACACGACTAGGACCGCAAATGTCTAAATGAAGGAGCTCAAATAGCTGAGAACTGCTCTGACTCTGACGGGATGGAAAAGATGAACGGTGATGCTTCCCAAGTTGACATGCTTCACACTGAAAGGAGGATCTCGTAGAAATATGAGGGAGAACATAACATAACTCTGCAGAGGAAGATGTCCAAACCCAAGGTGCCACAGATAAGGAGAGACATGTCCAGTAGGTATAGTAGAAACACTAGCATGAGGAGGTTGGACCAGTCTGTAGACTGTAGAGTCCCCGCTGATTACGACCACTTCCAATCATCTTGCCCGTGAGTATGTCATGAAACACAAGAGATGGAGGGTCAAAGATGGCACGACAATGCAGATCCTTAGTGATCTGACTAATAGAAAGTAAATTCATCTGAAAAGCTGGAGCATATAAAACATTCTTCAGGCGCATGGACGGTGTCAACTGCACCTCCCCCTGTCCTGTAACAGGTAAGTGGTCACCATTAGCGATGACGACCCATCTGCCATGTTGTATAGCCCTGTAGGACTTCAGTTGCGTTCTGTCTCCACATAACTAGTGAGAAGCACCAGAGTCCACAATCCACTCTGTCATGTCTGCATCCGTACTACCAGTAAAGGCATAGGTGATACCTGAGGAGCTCGAAGAGGCTCTGGCTGCTGCAACAGTATCTGTGGTGGTGTCAGCACTGGGAGTCATGATCTCTCGAATACGAGAGATAATATCATCTAGCCGAGGATCGGCTGGGGAGTTGAAGTCTTTGAAGACATAATCTGCTCTGCTGCTCGACCGGAAACATGATATCCATGCTTCTGATAGCATGCATCCTCTGCATGTCCAGGCTTGTGGCAGTAGGTGCAGGGACTACATTGGCGTCCACCGCTTCTTCATCGAGGTGTGCATCCTCTGGACTGGATCGCCCCACCTCGACCACGAGAAGCAGCCATCGCTGAGGAGTGCGAAGACGTGGTTGTCGAAGGAATGATGATTCGACTGAGACAACTATAGGCCTCCTCTATAGGTGGAATGGTTGCTCCAGTAAGAAGATGAGTACGCGCAGCATCATATTCTGCATCAAGTCCAGCCATGAAAACTCCAACCATCGTGGAATTCCTATATGTCTTCTGTTGTTCAATAGACGTCGTAATGGGCATGTAGCTATGAAGCTTTTCAAACATGCCACGCAACGAAGCGTAGTAAACATGCAAGGGGCAGCCATTCTGCTTGGTGTTGTAGAAAAGTGTAGTTGAAGGATTTTGGCCTCATTCTTTGCCTGGGCATAGGTGGATGCCAAAGTGTCCCACATTGCCTTCGCAGTTGGCTAAGTTAGAATATCGTTGGCTATCTCTGTAGTAAGAGTCCCGCAAAGCCAAACACGCACGTACGCGTCATCTTGCTTCCAAGAAGCATCTGGCGGGCTGGAAGTCGGCCATTCTCTCCAGAGGGGGACGATTGGTCCTCTTAAAGGCAGTTCTTTCCTCCATCCCTGTTTACTTCTTGTCCAATCGCCGCTTGCCGAAGGGGATCTGTTGCTGTCTTGAGAAGCTAATGCGTAGCTTCTCATGGGGCAAGCATGGGGAAGAATTGGGGGGGAGGGATTCACCTTGTTGAGTGGGATATAATTGCGCTCCCTAAGAAGGCGGGGGGGGGGGGGGAGGGGCTGGGGGTCCGGAGGATGGATCAAATGAACGAGACTTTGCTTCTTAAATGGGCAAACATAATATGGGGCCCTGGGGAGCATTTCTGTAGCAACGTTCTGCGCAAAATATACTGTGTCGACGGTGCGCCGTCGAGCCCTGTTACTCGTGTGGGGTCTCCCACGCTGTTCTGGAAGGGGATGATGGAGGTCTTCTCCCGGCATATCTCTCTGTTTAGGCCGGTGCTTGGCAATGGCGAATCCTTCGCCTTCTAGACTGATGATTGGATGGGGGGGCATTGTGCACGCGGTTCCCTCGCCTATATGCTCTAGCGGCTGATAAGAATGCGTTGGTTGCGTCTTGCTGGTCGGATGGTAACTGGTTTCCCGCCTTCTCCTCTAATTTCTCGGACCAGAGGCTCGAGGAATTTCTTTCGATGCTGGATTTTATCAAGGAGATGGGTCGTCCATCGGTGGGAAGGGATCATTGGGGATGACGTATGGGCCCATTCTCGGTTAGGAAGGTGTTTGAGGCAATTTGCAGGCCTCCCCCGTCACGCTCGAAGGTTTTGGTTCGAGATTGCGCCTTTTTTTGGAGTCTAGGCCTCCTGAGCGGATTGGCTTCTTCCTGTGGTTGTTCCGTAGGCAAAGGTTGATGACGAGGGACCGGTGTGCTAGACTTCTGGGCTCCGTCTCTGATAGGTGCCTCTTGTGCGAGGAGGCGGTTGAGTCCCTTGAGCACCTGTTCTTCAAATGCCCTAAAACGATTCTGGTTTGGGGTGAGGCAAGGATGGCTTGGTTGTGCACGGCGGACTTGGCCTCTTTTTGCCGTTCATTGGTTGCCAACAGGAGCAGAGCACGACGGGAGCTCCTCAATCCTGTTGCCATTCTGTGGGTCCTGTGGCTGGACAGGAATGCGATCCTCTTTTCTGGGCAAAGATTCTACAAGGAAAATGTGGAGATACAGTCCACGAGGTTGGTTGATGAGTGGGATCTGTAGTTGTATGTCTTTGTTCATGTTTCCTTTTATCTTTCCCCGTTTTTTCGTCCTTTAAATAAATTTTGGGGCGAACACCTATGAGTGTATCCCCCTGTTTTTGGCCTAAAAAAAGAAGCATTTGCCCCGATCCTGTCCGCTGGCTCTGGATCTGTCAGGATGTGCTCCTTGTTGTTGCACTACATGAGGGCGAGAAACTGCATGGACCACAACTCATAGTTGGTCCCATCCATCTTAGAGATGGGAGCCAGGCCCTTGAAGGCTCCGGACGAGAAGATGCCACCCTTGTTGTCTGACATGTTGTAAGATAGCCAAATAACGGAATTCAACTGGGAAATAGACCGATATAATAAATCTACAGAATCATACGAAGGATTGTACATGTATATTCATACAACCATCATTGCTAGGGGTGCACATGGATCGGATAAAATCCGTAATCCGATCCAATCCGTTGTCATTGGATTGGATCGGTTTACATTTATAAGTTTAATGGATCGGATCGGATTGGAATTTTACAAATCCGTTCATTTATGGATTGGATCGGATTATTGTCAAAATCCAATCCGATCCAATCCGTTAATCCGTTAATAAATAATAATATATACTACTTTATTTATTCTCAATAAAGCATATTATATATTACATTTTATTTGAAAGCTATGTGTAAATATCCAAGCTCGTCTCTTTATAACTTAAACCTATTCCAATTCAAGTTTTACTACACACAACTTGCTGGAAAACCCCTTATCTCACCCTACTAGTTGGTTTAGAAAAAAGTAATACCTACACGCAATGTCCTTTAGGCCCTTCCAATTATTCAAACGAAACAAACTTCTAAAAATAATAATACATAAACCTAAACCCACTCGGGACCCATTACAAACAAAATACTCACATGCGCCACACACATCTCCATCCTCAGATGCACACATATCTCCGCCGGATGTTGTCCTTATCCTAGCTGTGCGCATGCGCAACCAGATCTTCCTTACGCATGCGCAATTATCTAGTTGTAGTTCCTATTTGATATATACAAACTTGCAATTTTATTCAAAGTCAATATGATTCTTTTATGATTTCTACGGATCACAAGTATGTTATTTTTATTTAGTTATACAATAATCGATTGTAATAAATTATAACAAGCATATATGTTTTTGCTTTTAAAAAAATAAGTCAAATTGCTTTCCAAAAATTAACTATTCTTTTCTTTACATTTATCTATAATCTTAAATTTAGAACCATGATTCGAACGTTGAGTTCGACTATGCTACAAACTTAATCATAGATTAGGTGAGCATTAAAAATCCGAACCAATCCGATCCAATCCGTAATCCGGTGGATTGGATTGGATTGGATTTGCATGTTTAACGGATTGGATTGGACTGGAAAAATCAAAAATCCATTATGTGTGGATTGGACACGGATTAAACCAAAATCTGATCCAATCCGATCTATGTGCACCCCTAATCATTGCTAATCCTCTTTGATTGACAAAAACCCGTATCTCTGATGGAAATCAAATCACATACCTATCCGCTGATGGGATCAGGATCAGGGCAGGGGACGTCTTCAAACCGGGATTCTGATTGCACGGGTGGGGGCGCGAGCGATCCTGGATGCACGCAGGTTACTGGACTCACGTGCAGTGCTGGATGCGCGCAGGACTGTACATACATAGGGCTTCAGGCCTGGAAGTCGGGGGCGCGTAGGAATATGTACACGCACAAGGTTGGAAGTCGGGGGCGCGCAGGGCTTCAGGAGCCTGGAAGTCGGGCCAGGGGCGCGAGGCGCCTGGGCGCGCGATGCGAAAGGCGACCTAGGGGTATGGGACACGCGGAGCAGCCTGGGCGCGCGGGGGCGTAGGGAGGCCTTGGAGCGCAGAGCACGCGGGGGCGGCCTGAGAGCGCAGGGCATGCGGGGGCGGCCTGGGGGCGCGCAGGACGGACTGAGGCGCGGGGCGGCCTAAGGCGTGGGACGACGAGGTCTCAAGGCATAGGACGACAGGGGGGGGGGGGGCTACGCGCGGAGCGTAGGGGCACATGCGAGGGGGTGGGCGGCGGGGAGGGGGGGCAGGTGTCGAGTATGGAACAACTAGGGTTAGGGTGGGTTAGGGATGGGTACGGTAACTCCGGTCTAGGACCGTCGCTCCGATACCATGTTAAAGAAACATACTGGAATGCATTATGAGAGGCCCAAGGGTTCCCTTATATAGGAGAAGAATCATTGGGAAAATTACGAAAAGATGAAATAAAAATAGAAAATTACATAAAGGAACATACTAAAAATATTAAATATCTCAACAATTTCCAACGAGGAAAGTTCATCCCAGGGCAAGTTTCAAAATTTATTGGTCTGGGACGATCACAATTATTTTTTTGTTATGTATCGTAGGTAAGCTACCTAGACAACTTTGGTTTAGTAAAAGCCATATTTTGAAAAAGCAGCTTTTAACCAAAGCCACCTCTTCATGCCTCTTGAAGAGGTGGCTTTGACCTGGACAAAAAAAGAAGCAACAACTATGTTGGTGTGTTACTCCACACCAACAGAGCTGCTGCTAGTGTTTTTTTAGGGAGGGAAATTTTTTGTTGAATTAAAAAAATATCAACATAAGAAAAATGATTCACAACAAGAATGTAAGTCAACAATCAATAAACGTGGGACATTTGTATTCATATTTCGTTAAGAAATGGGAGATGTGCATAGATAGTTCATTTAGAAATGGTATGCACGTTTTATATTACAATAACAATCACATGGATATGGTTTTAACATTGACATATCCTTCTCCGTTTGTATTGCAACTTGATCAGTCTCTCATCGGATGTCTATGCCTCAGGTGCTCTTGGCTCGTTCCACGGACACGGAGTTGACTGTGTTAATCTATATGAGCAATGTGACCCACGTCCGTTTCTTCAGTACCACTGAAGTCCAATGTTGGGAGGGGTGAGTGACATGAAGTTCCTACATCTGTAGCAACTCGATCGCTCTGCGGTACAGGCGGTGTGGCAGGCTCTCTTGACGGGCCGCACTCAAGAATGAGAGTCTCAAACTCTATGTCGGACTGGAGTAGCTGTGTCTCAACCGAGACATCTACTTTGCTGCAAGTCTTGTTTGCCCTTTGCCGATGGGCTGGTCCCCGTCCTCGACCACGTCCACATCGCTTAGATGCAGCTTCAATCTCGATATCTTCCTAGACAACCTCCTCCTCCGGGCCATCCCTGAATTGCCTCTGGATAGACTCACGTAGAGGTAGGCTTGCTTCGACAGCAAGCTCATTCATTCGTGGAGCATCATCATCTGAAAGACACACTATCTCATCAAAGAGGGACACCTGTAGTAGGAATTAAGCTTGTTAGAATAGTATAAAATAGAATAAAATGGTTGCTACGTAAAGTAGCTTAGAACTTACGGCATAATATAGCGTGCACCCATATCGACCAATGGATCGTCGGGTAATACTGCGATACTATGTCAGCAGTCATGGGTCGTATCAGGTCCTCCAAGTGGGAATTGATGCAATTATTCCCAAATTGACAGGTCAATCAGATTGAAGTAATGGCTGATTTGGGGATCTTTCAAAATTAGGGATTCTCATCCTATTTAGTTATTTTAAATTAGTCACTTATTTTATTTAAATAAATTGAGATTGTAATCTCAATATTTCTGATAGATAATTTTAGTTAGGAGTCAAATTAGGAAGTCATTTAGAGTCAATAGAATCGGTTAGGATTTTATTTAATTTGAATTTGATTCTCTTTCTAATTTTGTAATTCCACCTCTCCTATATAAAGGGGATGGTAGGCATTTGTTTCAAACAATTCAGAATATTTGAAAATATGAGATCATCTCTCTCCGTCTTTCTTTGTCTTTTTCTCAACGCGATCTTCGCGATTCATCTCCAATATATCTTGCAACTAGCATGTTCTTCTCTTTCTTCCCCTCCTCTCTAAATTTCTTCCATCAAACAAATTTTCCACTGTTTGGATTTTTTATCTGCATCAATTGGTATTAGAGCATGGCAGTCGAATCGTTCTTATGAATCGATGATCCTATTGCATATTGGCGAATGCAATTTGATTTGAACCGTCTCGGTCATGGTTCGTGTCCACGACAACAATGATTCAAGCATCGCTTCTTATCAAGCGTGAAAGTCCAACAATGGCTAGATGATGATAATCTATTCATTCATGAAGAAGAATCAACAACAACCCATGTGTTCTTGGAGGTATTTTCGTGCAACATAAAGATATACGATACAAGAAGAAAATGAAGACATGGGACCCATCTTTGATGAAGGTTTATAAGAGTGAAAAGTACGAGGTTCTTGATCTCCCTGCTTTTGAAGTCCAAGAAACCCCCACACCACCAACACCAACGCCATGAGACGAGAGATGCAGGCACCAGTTCGTTCTCCAGCAACGCCAACTTCACTGCCAACACCATCACTTTCTTCCAATATTATCGTCGTCTTACCCATCTTGGAGCATCACCACAGACCAGAAAGCCACTACGAGCGTCGCTTGAGAGATAGCCGATGCCTCCACCATCTGAGGGGCTGCTCTCGTGGTGGCCACGCCTCATGTGCGATTTGCACGCCACCTGTGTACCGCCTCTGCGGCAGTCACCATTGTTGCCAACAAAAGTGTTTCCTCCCATGCAGCCAACGTCGTGCTGACCCATCCCCAACCCCACGAGGTGCGTACGACTCCTCCCAACCCCACACACCAGCACCTCAAGCCGAACTCACCATTGTCGCCCCACACATCATCAACTTCCTCTATCTTGGTTGGCGCTACTGTTGCTGGATTTGGGGGAGGGAGAAAGCCTAGCGTGTGGTTTCTCTTCAAACGTAGGGAAGAGAGAAACCCTAGCATGGGGTTTCTCTTCAAGAGGATTCGAATCCCACGAGAATAGGGATTGAGAGTTGATTTGGAATAATTGCAGTGAAGCCCCTCCTCACAAAAGTTTTATTTAAAAGCCAAATTGAAGAGCTCATCTTATGAGTTTTGTTTAAGTGGAGGGGTAGAAAATTTGCACTTCCACCCCATGAGGCATGAATATTTAAAGATAAATGCTGAGAAAAAAAATTGGAGTTGCTACCTTGTCCAATTAGGATTGTGGGACTCATCTATATAAGGATCATATGGTCTAGTTCATTACCTACATCTCCTCTCATTCTAAACTTGTGCCATTCATTTGCTATGGGTTCTCCGAAGGCTGCGATGCTTGAGATAAAGTTGCCCCACCAATTTTTTGAGCACCACATCAGGAGAGCAACATCCGTATAGGCATCACCATCTACACCACATATGTTCTCCAGACAGGAACTTGATGACTCCAACCACCGCACGAAGGGCATTTGGATTCCACTGTTTACTCCATATATGTTCTTTCAACACGGGAGCAAGAAAATTGGAATTGAATCAAGTCTCGAACCTAAAGATCAAGCAATTTGTCATGAGACAAAATTTTCAAGCGAGGGAGAATTGATGCAATTATTCTCAAATTGACGGGTCAAATCAGATTGAAGCAATGATTGCTTTGGGGATCTTTCAAAATTAGGGATTCCCGTCCCTAATTAGTTATTTTAAATTAGTTGCTTATTTTATCTAAATAAATTGAGATTGTAATCTCAACATTTCTGGTAGATAATTTTAGTTAGGAGTCAAAATAGGAAGTCAGTTAGAGTCATTAGAATCGGTTAGGATTTTATTTAATTTGAATTGATTCCCTTTCTAATTTTGTAATCCTACCTCTCCTATATAAAGGGGATGATAGGCATTTGTTTCAAACAGTTCATAATATATGAAAATTTGAGATTATCTCTCTCCATCTCTCTCAATGCGATCTCCACGACTCGTCTCCAAAATCCTGTGCAACTAGCGCATTCTTCTCTTTCTTCCCCTCCTCTCTAAATTTCTTCCACCAAACAAATTTTCCACCGTTTGGATTTTTTATCTGCATCAACGCACTACTCATCGAAGCGGGACACCTGTAACAGGAATTACGCTTGTTAGAATAGTATAAAGTAGAACAAAATGATTGCTACGTAAAGTAGCTTAGAATTTACAGCATAATTTAGCGTACACCCATGTTGACCAATGGATCGTCGGGTAATACTGCGATACTATGTCAAGTAGTCATGGATCGTATCAGGTCCTCCAAATGGGATGTGAGTCATCGGTACAATCTATTCCCTATGGATGTTCCACAGTCTAACATACACTGCATGGAACTCTGCCTAATCCACGTTAGTCTTTCCTCGTAAATCAATGGAATGCAGATGATACGAGGTATCACAAGGCATTGGTATACCCTGAATCCCACCAAACTGCTGAAGGAATCTGTCCGCAGTGTGTAGCTCAACAATGCAAAAGTATATCAATGGTACGCGAGCTACGTGCAAGTCTTGTGCGTCCAAACAATATGGAGGTAACTGAGACAACACATCCTCTATATAGGGGGTCCATACCACCTGCATAATATAATGACAAGCATCCTTATATGGTTAATATACCGAATTAGTCCATACTTGCTCCACAATTCGGAGGTATAGTGCATCATTCCTATATGATCGAATTACATGTGTTGACTCGGCTGTGACATCGAACTCTGCATGCCATCTTGCCCACAAGGGCTTCCCTTACTAAATAGGTCGGCGATGGATAATGGGAACTGTTGGAGTATTTTGTAGTGCGTCTATTGAGTTGTAGATGGGTAAATGGATACCTCCAAGATCCATTTACCCCATCCAATTGTTTAGTCCCACATCGTCCGTGGTGGGACTTGGAGGCCCTGTGGAGGCTATTGTAGATGGGTAAATGGATACCTCCAGGATTCATTTACCCCATCCAATTGTTTAGTCCCACATCGTCCATTGGTGGGACTTGGAGGCCCTGTGGAGGCTATATAAAGAGCCCCAGGCCTTCTGTATCAGATGAGAAAAGCAATAGAAAATCACGCCCCTTTGAGGGCTTCTCCCGTGGTTTCATCCCGCTCCTCACGGAATAGGGTTCCACGTAAAATCCCGCTGTTCTGTTCTTGTTATTTATCTTTTCCATGTTTCGCTTCCGCTTCCGTTTTAACATGGTATCAGAGCGGGTTTGATTCTTGTGGATTTGTTCTTAAAAGTTTATCGTAGTCTGTTCGAGATTCGATTTAATGTGAGGTTTCGGTTCATTTTTTTATCATCTTCGGAGTTCTGTCCCTGAAGATTATCGTGTTCAACCTAGATCTGTATCATTTCTGTGTTCAAGATCTAGATATGGAATTCCAGTCCAAGGCGGCTTCGACTTCGACGCCCTCCAGGCGCGTATCGCGCAACCCAACCTCGGAAACCCTAGCACGCGATGCCCCCTTTCGCGCAAGATCCCAACCGGCGGCTGCGATCTTCAGTTTCCAGGGTTCCCTTTGCGGAACCCATCCTCTCACGCGCGGAAGAACCATCATTCTCTTCCAGGTCAAATCTTGTTCGATCGAACTCTCTAAAATCTTGTAAAAGAGATGCATGTTCTCGTTTGGTTTTGTAACTGGAGCGGAGCCTATTAAATTCCTGAAAGAATTCCTGGAAAAGTTCCTGATGCCTCGTCAAGGTATGAGAAAAAAATTCAGAACCTCCAGAAGATATCAAAGCTCGCATCTGCGAATTTGTTTGCTTAAGTTGTTTGAGAAGCCCCTCAATTCCAGATTCAAGATCACTCCCAGAATCATCAGATTTTGTAGCAACCAATTTTCGATATAAATTCATTTGTTCATCCAGTTGGTCCTGAAGCCTCCTAGCCTGCTTGCGGAAGACGCTCCCTCGCCTGCAGTTGGCGCTCATCCGAAGCCCTAGACAGGGCCCTGCTCCAGCACAGGCTCCAAGGGCGGAGCCTCTTCCGTTGCCGCCAGCTCCAGGCAGAGCACGCGGGCCCTCCTTCTCGTGTTGACGCAGGCAGCGCCGCACAATCTTATAAGTCCAACGGCAAAGATCTAGAGACGATCTCCCCTCCCCAGAGCTCGAGATGATCTCCATCTCTTGCACGCATCTGCGGCCCTCGCTCCTGTCCTCCAAGCACGCCCCCGATCGCTAGGCGCAATGGCGACGACGAGCTCCAATATGCGAAGATCGCAGGGGCGGCGACCTTTTCTTCAAATCGGGGTCAGCGGCGTTAAATGGGGGTTCCCATCACGTGGGAACCCTAAAGGGCCATGATGGTTTTTTAAAAATATATATTGTTGAGGTTATTTGAACCCATGTGGGCCTATTGATGTAACGACCCAAGTGGGGGAGGGGCTAAAGGGAAGAAAAAGGAGGAAGGGAGAAAGGCGTTAAAAAATGATGAGGATACGGCTTAAAAAATTTTTGAAAAAAAAAGAGAGCGCGTACAAAGTAATTTTTTTAAAAAACCGTACGCAAAGTTTATCAAATTTTTTTGAAAAGTCGTATAAGAAAAAGGAGGTTGAACGGCTTATGTTAAAAAAAAATCATCATGGCGGCTATTAAAAAAAGAAACACAACAACAACAACAAAGCCTTTTCCCACAATTAAGTAGGGTCGGCTACATGGATTCTTCGTCTCCATTCAGATCTATCTTGGGTCAATCTCGGACTTATATCCAAAAAACTAAGATCCCTTCATATAGTCTCTTCCCAACACTTCTTGGGCCGTCCTCGTCTTCTCTTAGCCGGCTCAACATCCCAACACTCGCATCTCCTAACCGATGCATCAGTTGACCTTCTTTGCAAATGACCAAACCATCTTAAGCGGTTTTCTCGCATCTTATCCTCGATCGGAGCTACACCAACTTTCTTTCTAATTGCATCATTCCGAATCCGATCTTTACGTGTATGTCCACACATCCATCTTAGCATTTTCATTTCTGTTACAACCATTCTCTGCACATGTCTATGGTTCACAGGTCAACATTCAGAACCATAAAGCATAGCAGGTCTCACGGCTGCTTTGTAAAACTTTCCCTTAATTTTTAAAGGAATTTTCTTATCACAAAGAACAACGGAGGCTCCTCTCCACTTTAGCCAGCCTGCATTTATTCTATTAGTAACATCTCCATCAATTTCCCCATCATGTTGCAAAATAGATCCCAGATATCTAAAATAATCTCTCTTCTGAATGTTATCATCACCAATCTTCACCTCGATTCCTTCACCATTGCTTCCATCAAAGGTGCATTCCATATATTCCGTCTTAGCCCTACTTATACGAAAACCTTTAGTCTCCAATGCATGTCTCCAAACCTCAAGCTTCTCATTTACTTCATCTCTAGTCTCATCAATCAACACAATATCATCAGCAAATAACATATACCAAGGTAACTCATCCTGAATGTGACTTGTCAACTCGTCCATAGTCAAAGTAAAAAGAAATGGACTCAAAGCTGAACCTTGATGTAAACCAATGCTGATATCAAAATAATCAGTCTTCCCCGTCGGGGTCCTTACACAAGATAAAGCCCTATCATACATATCCTTTATGAGATTAATGTATAGGACATGTATTTGTCTCTTCTCCAAAACTCTCCATAGTATCTCTCGTGGGACGGAATCATAAGCCTTCTCCAAATCAATAAAGATCATATGGAGATTCTTTCTTTTAGCTCTATAAATCTCCATTGTTCTCCTCAGCAAATGGATGGCTTCAATAGTTGAGCGACTTGGCATGAATCCGAATTGGCTTTCTTATTAAAAAAAGAAAGAAAGAAAAAAACAACAATGACAAAGCCGCAAGTTTCATGTTCTTGTTGTTTACCCCATATTTATGTTGTCTTCTCCCAACTTTGTCGATGTTCATTTTCCGACAAGTATGTGAGAAAGGGGGAGTATGGTGTAGAGTCACAGGTCTTCTTCCAGATTCAGATGCCAGTCTCCAGACCAGCCAGATTTTCAGACTCTACAGTTTATCATATTTCAGACTCGACATCCAGATTGGTCAGAGTCCAAGTTTGAGGCACTCCATGATGAGGCCCATTTTTGAGATCTCCAGAGAGACTTATTTTCAGACACGCACATGGATGCGGTCATTTTCAGATGAGCATATGCTACCATCATTTGTTCGTGGTCCCTATCATTCTTCTTATTGTCAGGCCAGAGTTTTCATGTGAGCCATAGGGACTCCAAAGCAGAGGATCATTCCCTATGCCATTGAGGGCAAGGGTTTTCATGTGGTATCATAGGTACACCAGAGCAGTGCACCATTCTCTGAGCCAGATGGGAGAGATCCAGTTCTCCGACGAGGAGACTTCAGGCGCAGTTCAAACTCGATGGTCAGATTCCGAGTCCTCAGTTGACTCACACTCCAGCCCGTTCGTCCTCCTCACCTGCACGGCATGAGAAGCAACGTCCTCGACTGCAGCAATGTGCGCGTTGGGTTGATATTGTCCGTAGTATCCTGTAGCGTTGAGTTGAGTCTCTTTTTTTGTTTGTCCAAGCTGAGCATTGCATGCTCCAACTTGAGGGGGAGTGTTGGAGTATTTTGTAGTGCGCCTATTGAGTTGTAGATGGGTAAATGGATACCTCCAGGATCCATTTATCCCATCCAGTTGTTTAGTCCCACATCGTCTAGTGGTGGGACTTGGAGGCCATGTGGAGGCTATATAAAGAGCCCCAGGCCTCCTGTATCAGATGAGAAAAGCAATAGAAAATCACGCCCTTTGAGGGCTTCTCCCGTGGTTTCATTCCGCTCCTTACGGAGTAGGGTTCCACGTAAAATCCCGCTGTTCTGTTCTTGTTATCTATCTTTTCCATGTTTCGCTTCCGCTTCCGTTTTCTAATAGGAACGATATTGGGGAAATGTTCCCAAGCCCACAACTGCAAAAGAATCAAGGGACCTTCAATCTCTACTGAATGTGCCCTCGATGCAACACATAACTGCCTATACAAGTAAGCCAAGCAAGCTGAGCCCCAATTGTAGCTCCCACAAGTCTCTAGCCCCAATTGGGTAGAACAAACTCTCGTAGATGTGAAATTGTGCTTGCCATGCATACCAAGGACCTATGTATTCCTCAGCATCTGTGTTTAAATGAGATAGTACTGCACACGCATGAGAGCACCAAATTCTATGAATATGGCATTTTTGACAGGTACATGATGCATCGCTAATCAACACTGTCTGTTTCTTTCCACCTTTTAGCCCAAATTGTGTCATGCGTTGTCCTGTGATGACCTCGTATATGTGTAACAGAGCTCCCTATATGCGAAAGCATCAATGCCCATTACTTTGATTAATGCAACACATCAACATGTCCTGCACATACTTGGTAAACCTATCACATTGAGAAATGCAATTGCACGCCTCTTCCTGATGGTAACAAAGATAATTAATGCAATTGTAATAGATCTTCAATACCAGTGCTGCAACTGGCATGCTTCTTGATTCCTTAAGAACTGCATTGTATCTTTCAGAGAAGTTTACTGTAGTATACCACAATTTGTACCCGTCGTCAAATACGATTGACCATTGTTCTTTAGGACAATTATGGGTATTAAATCACCTCGCAACATTTTCATCACACTCTTTAAGCTTGTCCATGTAAGTTTGCCACTTTGATTGCGAATAGACTTTTCCTGCCCTCATTACCATCCTCTATAATGATTGATTTTTGTGCGCATCATTGAAATCGCTAGCAACGTGCCGTAGGCAAAAGCGCCAATGGACGCATGATGGTTGAAATTGTACCTTAAGATAACGAAGTGCCACATGAACACCATGAGCACTGTCTGATAGCATACATATAGGTACAAGACGATTACAGAATACATGCAAACATACCCTCTCCAGAAACCAAGCCCAACTAGGACCATCCTCATTGAAAAAAAGCAAATATCAGTGGTAGAATGTGGTTAGCAACATCACTCTCCAGAAATCCGAGTGCCATAAAGTTATAATTCAGCTGTGGATGATCCTGATTGACTGCTCGATTCAAGCAACTGTGAGTTGAGACAACAACTATCTATTGATTGGTCAATGATGACCACCTAATGATGCGGCTACGTGCAAGGATGTTGAAATTTATGCAACTACGTGCGAGAACGATGAGTCTTCAAATAACAATATCAAGCTGTCCAAGATGATAATTCTTTTCGATTCAGATTCATCGGTAGATTGCAACAAAATGATTGAACCTATGAAAATTAAATGATTGAAAATGGTAAAGAAGATTTTGAATAGGGAAAACAAACAACATGAAATGAACCAAAAATGCAATGGATGGCTTTTCAGTGATTTAGAGCCATGGAAGGACATATCGATATCGGTATCGATATCAGTACCATGTCGATACCGATATATCGCCGATATATCGACGCCATATCGCCGACATCGAACGAGATTGTGCATTTTGGCCTGTCGATACCCGATATCGACCATATCGGCGATATATCGGTGACCTGTCGATACCGATATATCGCGATATGTCCGTCCATGTTTAGAGCTTAAATAATGCCAACAATAGTCAAAATCACGGGCAAGGAGTTGGTTGAAATTGAAAGACAGGGAGTTGCTTATCACCTAGTGGTATTTACCAAAGTAGATAATAGATTTGGAGATCTTGTGCTAATGTTTGCTGACAACTGGTGCTATTTCTTCACCAATCCGAATTCGCACATCAGTCCATAACAAAAGGGAAACAAGGAAATAAAATATAGGAGATGATCTACGGTTACCGCATCCAACGAGGAGATCGCGCAATGCTTCAACTTGGATTGTGATGGTGATGGGCCGTTGTTTGGGTTGCTGGCAGAAATGCGGGGCGAATATAGACACAGTAGACGGTGGTGGCGTAACAACGAGGGGTGGATTTAGGTGGGTTGGAGGTATGCGATTCAGAAAGGAGGGTGGCGGCAGTGTCGACGGTGTTGCAGCGGAGTTGGGCGAAGTAGGGGTGGCAGTGGCGACAATGGAGCGTGCTGGAGGTGTTAGGGAACGTGCAATGTAGGTTGGGAAGGCATGGGTTCGAGAGAGAGAACGAAGAGGGAGAGAGAGGAGATGTAACAATGCTTCATTCCTTCATACACGAGATAAAGTGTAAAGCCTTGAACTTGGCATATCTCGGATCCTATATAATAAGATCCGGCTCGTCAAGAGAAAACCAACGAATTTTTTTTGTGTGAATCGGACTTCGTTTCGAATTGTTATGATTTTCCGAAGAAAGAGAAGTCATTAATCCATAATGACTGTCATTAAGACTAATTAAACATGATTAAAGAAATTAATGCCGATTGAAAGCCTCTAATGATCATTAGTAAACACTAATCAATAGTTAACAAAAGATAAGCGTAAGCCGCGAAAGTTAAATCGCGATTAGTGAAAGTTAATCACAATTAGTGTTAATTAAGCGCCATTAGCGAATCTAGAATCCTCTAGAATGTTCTAACTTAAACTCCAAGTTTGGGATAAGTTTTGGCTAAAACCATGGGCCAAAACCATAGGCCGCTAAACCATGGTTAAGGTCTAAACCATGGTTTTTTAACCATGGTTAGTGGTTTTCTGGGCCTATAAATAGACCCCCTACCCATTCATTCTCTACAACTTCCACTACCACTACCACCCCAAGGGCTAGGGTCGAGAGGTTGGGAGGAGGAGTGGGAGGTGAGGGAGGAGCGCTAGCGAAGCGCTGCCGGGAGAACGAGGAGGAGAAAGGTATGATCCTCTCTTAGTTGCTTCGTAAGCTAAGCTTTCAATTCATACTCTTGTTCTTCCAAGTTTTGTTCTTAATTCATCTTTCTTTCCGATTCGTTTTCCTGTTGTGGTTCGAGGAGAAATCTGTGTAACACCCTACTTAGGTGCGGGCGGCTATGCACATCAGTGACCCTGTGATTCGTCACACGTTCACTCATCTAAGACGCGCGGTGTCTACCGATTCTCCATCATTTATGTTTCTATTCTTCTTATTATGCTTTTATAGTTATTTTGATGGAGAAATCTGTGTAATACCCTACTTAGGTGCGGGCGTCTATGCACGTCTGTGACCCTGTGATTCGTCACACGTTCACTCACCTAAGATGTGTGGTGTTTACCGGTTCTTCATCTCTTGTTGTTGAGTATATTCTTTCAGTTTCGTTGTTATTTTCCTCTCGATTGATTTTATAGAAGAAACTCTTTTCATTTTTATTTTGAATTATGTCCCGATATAAGGGGAAATTCTGTCGAAATTTTCCGAGAAATATGTCCCGATATAAGGGGAAACTCTATCGAATTTTTTTCGAGAAATATGTCCCGATAAAAGGGGAAACTCTGCTAAAATTTTAAGAGAAAATAAGTTCTTGACGTTCTTCGTGTTCTTCGCGTTCTTCGTTCGTTCTTCGCGTTCTTAACATTTCTTAGCGTTTTGATACGAAAAATGAAATTCGATCTTTTCAGGAGCCTTAAAATAGCCTTTCTAAAAACGAAACTCGATAAAGCCTTGCATACACGAGAGAGAGCTCGATTAGGTAACGAAATCCCTCCTTTTGCTATTGGGTTTTCATACGAAATTATTGAAATTCTTGATTTTGTGTTTTTTGCTACGAAGAACCCTAATTTTGGTTATTTTTGAAAAAGTCTGAAGAATTGCTTTGTGATTCCCACTAAAATAAGATTTACGCATCAAATTGATGCGTTGGCTCTGAAAGTTAGGGTTTGGGAGTTAAAATAGGCATAAATAGGAGTATACATATGGTTATGAATAATATATATGTGAGTCGATACTAAGTATTGCAGATTATACAAATCAAAGACTTAACGAAAGAATTACATCATGTGAATTGGTGTGATTTGAGTTGGATCATGAAAAGGATCATGTGTCACATTAAAGATGACTGGGAGTATAACTACAGGTCGGGCATGCAACCTATAGGTTTGTCGGAAGGAACCCGTATTGGCGTTTCCTACCCAGGTGGTACACGGTTGCCCTGTTATGATAAATGCGCACGAAATGAATGTTTTGCAACGCGTGGTACCGGGAGCCAATATATTCGGGTTGGAACGACGGAAGATGTGGTCGTGCCATGTGGAGGCACGGGTGGTTCAATAGCGGCTGGGTCACGATAATATGTATTTAAAGCCGCTAGGTTATATGATTAAATGTTAGCCTGAGGTTTTAAGCAATCGAGTTCTCGAGGACGGTATGCTCATTTTGATTTCCAGGCTGAGGGTTGAGACCCTGTTTAATGAAAGAAAAAGAAATTGTCAGGGTAGTATTCGAGGATTGGTTGAGGCGACGTGCGACGGCATAAGCTTACCAAGATCAACACAATCTCCAATCCCGAAGCATCCACAGCTTCGGAGTCCAAGAATGGTGGGGTTCCCCTGGACTAATCCCTGATGTTAAATAGAAAGGAATAGGACTTAAATTAATGAAAATGAATGAAATTTTTTTGTAATATCAAGTTTTGAAAAATTACACAATTTGTTTGCTTTTCTCTTCTTCGTTACTTAGCATTCGCTAATTTTTTATCCTATGATTTATGGAAAACCCAACAGGTATCGGTGAGCCATCGCAAGGACTTTAAAAATTCATCCGGCTTACATACTAGACATCCAACCAGCCACAGTAGCTTTACTCTTTAAGGTAGTTAGTAATCTTTTGTATATTTTCCTTTCAAGCTGATGTACATGTAATGGTTATAGCGAGATAATGTATCATCTGAACTTTATTTTGTGAATGGAAAAGTGTTGAAATACTTTCTTTCGAGTATTTTTATTTGCAGTATATTTCTGAATGTTAGTTGTGATTGCTGAATAAATTATTGCTGAGTAACTAGATCCGGATATGAGAGGATCCGACGGCCTGGGAAACGGGGTTGCGACAGATTGGTATCAGAGCCCGGTTACTCCAGTAATTTATTTAGTAATTAATAACTATGAGCGGTATTCAGAAACTAAGGTTGTATTAAGATCCTTTGGTGATCTTAATAAATGACTGCAATACTATTCACAAGTCATTGTCCTTTATGTACATCATGCTAAGACATATAGGATTTGACCTTTGACTTTAACTCATCCCAGGATCATAGCAGACCAAGACGTGTCTAGACAATTAGCGGCTATGATGGTAATGCTCCAAGACATGGGGCGAAGACGACAAGCATTGGAGGAGAGGCTCAATGCACAGGCTGAGAGACCCGAGGCATCTAAGCCTGTGGATGCTAGGATTGAAGGTTCTGTCCATCTTTCTGAGGAAGAATCTAGTTACCATCCTTCAACTGAGTCTGCTCCTACCCCGGTTGAAGGAGCAATGGAGAAGGCCCTTCTTAGACACCAAACATTACTAGATAATTACCGAAGGGAAAAATTCCTCGATTCAAAGGTGTAGAGACACCCACCGAGGCTGAGTTATGGCTCGATGACGTTACTAGGATGTTGAGGATAATCCATGCACCAGTTGACACCTGGGTGCACTTTGCTGATTACTCCCTAGCAGACTATGCAAGACGATGGTGGAGAGCAATTTCCAAGAAGTTAGCAGATCCTGTTCCATGGGATATCTTCGAAGAGAGGTTCCGAGCTCACTTCTGTCCCTCTCATTGGGAAGAATTAAAGAGGAGAGAGTTGGCTTCTCTGAATCAGGGTTCTAAGACTGTAAGAGATTATCATATCCACTATACCGAGCTACTACGGTACTCACCAGCTCTAGAAGCTTTACCACAAGAGTGTCTTACCAAATTTGTTAGCGGTCTTCAGGGAGATCTACGAGAAAAGCTTGCTGGTTTTAGAGCCACAACCGTAGATGAAGCAATGGACATCGCCTCTCGTATTGAGATGGAGAGGGATGAAAACCGCCAAATAAGAAGTTTCCACTTTAATGGTGGACCATCCAAAAGCAAGGCACATTATAATCGTAGAGATCGTCGCTATCATCCAACCGGTTCCAATATAAGCTCACCACAGACCTTGGGTCAGGAATTATCAGGAAGAAGGGGTTTCTCTAGATCTCCACTATATCCTCGCGACTCAGCAGAAGGAGCTAGCACCTCTGTGGCTGGATCTTCAGCTTAAACAGGAGCACGTGCGTGTTTTTATTGTCATCAGGAAGGCCACATCAAGAAAGATTGTCCGAAGTTGAGAGCTTCAGGGTTTAAATCAACCCCAATTAATAGTATAACATCCACCTCGAGCAATGGAGCAACACATGGAGGAAGTAGAGGTCGAGGCTCACAAGGAGCGTCTCCTTCACAACAACCACCACAAAGTGTTGCGGGTTCTAGCTTGCCTATTCTTAATGGCCAGCTCAATGCAATTACTGAAGAACAAGCCTACCACTCAGGCACAGTCGTACGAGGTACCGTTACTATTGATGGCTTTTCAGTACATGCCTTATTTGATTCTGGTGCTTCACATTCATTTATTGCTCGACGGTTAGTACCCACTTTGGGCAAGAAACCAGTAGAAGTACAACAGTCCTATCTGATCAAGGGACCAGGAGGACAAGTGTTTATAATCCGAGAAATCCTGGATAATTGCATATTAGTTATAGCGGGACATCAGTTACCTGTTTCACTACTACTAATCGAAATGGAGGACTTTATCTTATACTAGGAATGGATTGGTTAGAAAGGCATCATGCATGTCTTGATTGTTTCCAGAAGACAGTAACATTTCACCTTCCTAATTCGATAGAGTTCCAGTTCTTTAGAAAGACATCCAATGATAATATCAAATATATCTCTACATTGAAGGCACAACAATTGTTGAAGCAAGGGTGCCAAGGTTATTTAGCTTATGTATCCACTACATCATGGTCAGAAAGAATGATAGAAGATGTGCCTATAGTGTGCGAGTTTCCTGATGTATTTCCAGAGGAACTACCTAGATTACCACCTGAGCGAGAGATTGAATTTGAACTCTCTCTTATGCTTGATACTCAACCTATCTCTATCCCTCCGTATAGGATGGCACCAGCTGAGTTACGAGAGTTAAATGTACAGTTGCAAGAGCTGTTAGATAAAGGATTCATTCGTCCTAGTACTTCACCATGGGGAGCACCTGTCTTATTTGTTAGGAAAAAGGATGGGTCAATGCGGTTGTGCATTGACTATAGACAACTAAACAAGAAGACCGTAAAGAACAAGTATCCTCTGCTAAGAATAGATGATCTCTTTGATCAGTTACAGGATCCGACTGTGTATTCCAAGATTGACTTAAGATCTGTATACCATCAGTTGAAGATAAAAGATGCGGATATCCCCAAGACAGCATTTCGAACTAGATACGGGCATTATGAATTCTTAGTTATGCCTTTTGAACTAACAAAAGGCCCAGCAGCTTTCATGGATCTCATGAATAGAGTATTCAAGGAGTTCTTAGATCACTTTGTAGTAGTCTTTATTGATGATGTGCTTATTTACTCCAAGGATAAATACATGCATGAACATCATCTCAGGCATGCACTTGAAACTCTTAGGAAGAAAAAACTGTATGCTAAATATAGCAAATGTGATTACTGGTTATCTGAAGTATCTTTCTTAGGCCATGTTATTTCTGAAGAAGGTATATCAGTTGATCCTACAAAGGTTAGTGCGGTGATGAGTTGGGGACGTCCGAAGACTATCACAGAAATATGATCTTTTCTGGGATTAGCTGGATATTATAGAAGATTTGTGAATGACTTTTCACGAATAGCATTGCCAATGACTAGGTTGACCTAGAAGGAAGTTCCATTCATATGGTTAGATGCATGCGAAATAAGTTTCCAAACACTGAGAGAATGCCTAACATCTGCACCCATCCTTACTCTACCCTCTGGGAGTGAAGGGTTTACAGTGTACACTGATACGTCTAAAGAAGGACTTGAGGCAGTTCTTATGCAACATGGTAAGGTAGTTGCGTATGCATCACGACAGCTCAGGATACATGAGAAGAACTACCCAACCCATGACCTTGAATTAGCTGCCATAGTTTTCGCTTTAAAGATATGGCGACACTACCTAGATGGTATTACTTTTTAAATCTTCACCGATCATAAAAGCTTGAAATATCTATTTGATCAAAATGAGCTCAATATGAGACAGAGACGGTGGCTAGAGTTGTTGAAAGATTATGATTGCACTATCTCCTACTACCCTGGTAAGGGGAATGTCGTAGCAGATGTCCTTAGCAGAAGAACTTATTCATCTGGGTTAGTGAGTGCTATCCACTTCTGGGGTTTACTATCAACGTTAAGTGAATGGAAACCATTTGATAGTAGTGTCGATAATATAACTTTTCCTCACCGATACAAACCAGAGATCTTGGATAAAATAAAGAAAGGACAGGAGGATGATCCAGTCCTTTAAGACTTGAGACAACAACTTGAGAAGAATGAGATAGAGAGATTCCAAATACAAGATGGTTTACTGTATAATCATCACAGAGTTTGTGTACCAAACACACTTGAACTGAGGAAAGACATCTTACGAGAAGCTCATTGTTCTAGATTATCTATTCATCCAGGACTTACGAAGATGTATAAGGATCTTCATTCATACTTTTGGTGGCCGGGAATGAAGAAAGATGTTGCTGAGTTTGTGAATTCATGTTTCACTTGCCAGCAGGTAAAGGCTTCACACCAAAAGCCACCAGGATTATTGCAACCCCTCCCTATATCTGAATGGAAATGGGAAAGCATTTCCATGGATTTCATTACTGGCTTACCTCAGACGACTAGTAAAGATAGTATCTGAGTTATAATAGATCTCTGACAAAGATAGCACACTTTATTCCGATAAGTTTATCTTTCACTCCAGACCAGCTTGCTGAGTTATATATTACACATGTGATTCGCCTCCATGGTATCCCGAAGGAAGTAGTTTCTGATCGAGATTCACGATTCACCTCACACTATTGGGAGAACTTCATGAAAGCCTTAGGTACACAACTATGCTTGAGTACAGCATATCATCCACAAACAGAGGGTCAGTCAGAACGTACGATTCAAACACTAGAGGATATGATACGAGCATGTGCCTTAGAATGGAAGAGATCGAGGATTAAATATTTGCCTCTTGTAGAATTCACCTACAATAATAGTTACCATACAAGTATTGGCATGGCACCATTTGAAACACTATATGGACGAAAGTGTACTACTCCTTTGTGTTGGCAAGAGATCGGAATAAAGAACCTTTATGATTCAGATAGACTTCAGGAGACATGGGAAGCTGTAGAACTTGTTAGAAAAAGACTATTAACTGCTCCTAGTCGTCAGAAAAATTATAGTGATACCAGGCGAAGAGACCTTGAATTTGAGGTAGGTGACTTTGTATTTCTCAAAGTATCACCTATGGAGGGTGTCCAGAGGTTTGGCTTGCGTGGGAAGTTAGCACCCAGGTTCATGGGTCCCTTTGAAATTATTCAACGAATTGGAAAAGTTGCCTATAGACTTGCACTTCCTCCACATCTTTCGGCAATACATGATGTATTTCATATATCAAATCTGAGAAAGTACATTAGGGATCCAGAGCATAAGATAAGTTATGATGATTTACATGTTGATCCAGACTTGACATACCAAGAGATACCTGTGCAAATACTTGAAAAGGATATCAAGAAGTTGAGAAACAAAGAGGTGCCTCTAGTTAAAGTATTGTGGCGGAACCAAGAGTTTGAAGAAGCCACATGGGAACCTGAGGCAGAAATGAGAGAGAAATACCCGCACTTGTTTGAATGATAACACTATGTATTATGTATATGTTCATAATTAATGAAAGGACGTTCATTCTCTTTAAGGTTGTTATGGTTTCAATCCTCTTTAAGGTTGTTATGCCTGCATTTCTAGTCTCGAGGACGAGACTTCCTTTAAGGTTGTTATAATTGTAAAGCCTTGAACTTGGCATATCTCGGTCCTATATAATAAGATCCGGCTCGTCAAGAGAAAACCAACGAAATTTATTTCGTGTGAATCGGACTTCGTTTCGAATTGTTATGATTTTCCGAATAAAGAGAAGTCATTAATCCATAATGACTGTCATTAAGACTAATTAAACATGATTAAAGAAATTAATGACGATTGAAAGCCTCTAATGATCATTAGTAAACACTAATAAATAATTAACAAAAGATAAGCGTAAGCCGTGAAAGTTAAATCGCGATTAGTGAAAGTTAATCATGATTAGTGTTAATTAAGCGTCATTAGCGAATCTATAATCCTCTAGAATGTTCGAACTTAAGCTCCAAGTTTGGGATAAGTTTTGGCTAAAACCATGAGCCAAAATCATGGGCCGCTAAACCATGGTTAAGGTCTAAACCATGGTTTTCTAACCATGGTTAGTGGTTTTCTGGGGCCTATAAATAGACCCCCCTACCCATTCATTTTCTACAACTTCCACTACCACCACCACCCCAAGGGCTAGGGTCGAGAGGTTGGGAGGAGGAGTGGGAGGTAAGGGAGGAGTGCTAGCGAAGCGCTGCCGGGAGAATGAGGAGGAGAAAGGTATGATCCTCTTTTAGTTGCTTCGTAAGCTAGGCTTTCAATTCATACTCTTGTTCTTCCAAGTTTAATTCTTGATTCATCTTTCTTTCCGATTCGTTTTCCTGTTGTGGTTCGAGGAGAAATCTGTGTAACACCCTACTTAGGTGCGGGCGGCTATGCACGTCAGTGACCCTGTGATTCGTCACACGTTCACTCATCTAAGATGCGTGGTGTCTACCGATTGTCCATCGTTTATGTTTCTATTCTTCGTGTTATGCTTTTATAGTTATTTTGATGGAGAGATCTGTGTAATACCCTACTTAGGTGCGGACGGCTATGCACGTCAGTGACCCTGTGATTCGTCACACGTTCACTCACCTAAGATGTGTGGTGTCTATCGGTTCTTCATCTCTTGTTGAGTATATTCTTTCAGTTTCGTTGTTATTTTCCTCTCGATTGATTTTATAGAAAAAACTCTTTTCGTTTTTATTTTGAATTATGTACCGATATAAGGGGAAACTCTGCCGAAATTTTCCGAGAAATATGTCCCGATATAAGGGGAAACTCTACCGAATTTTTTCCGATAAATATGTCCGATACATGGGGAAACTCTGCCAAAATTTTAAGAGAAAATATGTTCTTGACGTTTTTCGTGTTCTTCGCGTTATTCGTTCGTTCTTCGCATTCTTAACATATTTTTAGCGTTTTGATACGAAAAATGAAATTTGATCTTTTCAGGAGCCTTAAAATAGCCTTTCTAAAAACGAAACTCGATAAAGCCTTGCATAAACGAGAGAGAGAGCTCGATTAGGTAACGAAATCATTCCTTTTGCTATTGGGTTTTCATACGAAATTATTGAAATTCTTGATTTTGTGTTCTTTGCTACGAAGAACCCTAATTTTGGTTATTTTTGAAAAAGTCTGAAGAATTGCTTTGTGATTTCCACTAAAATAAGATTTACGCATCAAACTGATGCGTTGGCTCTGAAAGTTAGGTTTTGGGAGTTAAAATAGGCATAAATAAGAGTATATATATGGTTATGAATAATATATATGTGAGTCGATACTAAGTATTGCAGATTATGCAAATCAAAGACTTAACGAAAGAATTACATCATGTGAATTGGTGTGATTTGAGTTGGATCATGAAAAGGATTATGTGTCACATTAAGGATGATTGGGAGTAGAACTACAAGTCGGGCATGCAACCTGTAGGTTTGTCGGAAGGAACCTGTATTGGCGTTTCCCTACCTAGGTGGTACACGATTGCCCTGTTATGATAAGTGCGCACGAAATGAATGTTTTGCAACGCGTGATACCGGGAGCCAATATATTCGGGTTACAATGACGGAAGATGTGGTCGTGCCATGTGGAGGCACGGGTGGTTCAATAGCAGCTAGGTCACGATAATATGTATTTAAAGCCGTTAGGTTATATGATTAAATGTTAGCCTGAGATTTTAAGCAACCGAGTCTTCGAGGACGGTGTGCTCATTTTGATTTCCAGGCTGAGAGTTGAGACCTTGTTTAATGAAAGAAAAAGAAATTGTCAGGGTAGTATTGGAGGATTGGTTGAGGCGACGTGCGGCGACATAAACTTACTAAGATCAACACAATCTCCAATCCCGATGCGTCCACAGCTTTGGAGTCCAAGAATGGTGGGGTTCCCCTGGACTAATCCCTGATGTGGAATATAAAGGAATAGGACTTAAATTAATGAAAAGGAATGAAATTTTTTTGTGATATCAAGTTTTGAAAAATTACACAATTTTTTTGCTTTTCTCTTCTTCGTTATTTAGCATTCGCTAATTTTTTATCCTATGATTTATGGAAAACCCAACAGGTATTGGTGAGCCATCGCAAGGACTTTAAAAATTCATCCGGCTTACATACTAGACATCCAGCCAGCCACAGTAGCTTTACTCTTTAAGGTAGTTAGTAATCTTTTGTATATTTTCCTTTCAAGCTGATGTACATGTAATGGTTATAGTGGGATAGTGTATCATCTGAACTTTATTTTGTGAATGTAAAAGTGTTGAAATACTTTCTTTCGAGTATTTTTATTTGCAGTATATTTCTGAATGTTAGTTGTGATTGCTGAATAAATTATTGCTGAGTAACTAGATCCGGATATGGGAGGATCCGACGGCCCGGGAAACGGGGTCGCGACATAAAGGCCACCTTATAGGTACTGACTCTTATAGGACTCAACAACTTGCTGAAAAAAACAAACACACCCAGACAACTTGCTGGAAATTAAATAAGAGAAAACATATCCTGACAGTGGTGTTGGGCGTTGCAACTTGCTTGCGGAACATATCTTGACCTTACAACTTACTGAAAATAATATAAAAGAAAGCATATCCTGGGCGTTGCAACTTGCTGGGATGGTGGGCTGCATCAGGCTATCAACTCCCCCTGCTAAACAGAATCTCGCTCCATCGAGATGGCTTCATAATAACTCTGAAGTAGCTCTTCTTCATCAATCCATATACAATCTGTTAGCGATTGGTCCTTCCATTTGACTATATAGCATCGGAAATGACCTCGTCTATTCGTCATATCTCGCACATCGGCAATATCCTCTATTTGATTGGCATCAGTTACAGCTGGCGGTTGGTGTGGATGATCAACAAAATCGGCTAGCATAGTCCCATCAGGCTGGTCATCTCCATGATATAGGAAGAGATCTGATACATTGAAGACCGACGATGCCTGGACATATGGTGGTAGATCTAGGAGATAGGCATTCTGTCCAATTCGCTTGAGAATTTTGAATGTGCCCATCTTTCGAGCACTCAATTTTTGGTGGACACTAAAAGGGAACCGCTCTTTTTAGGTGGACCATCACCAAATTTCCAACTACAAACTCTCTCTGCAGTGTAGGTTGGCTCGGGCTTGGTACTGTTGGGTCATGGCTTGGATTTTGGCTCGATTTCTGTATGGATGTGGGTTAGGAGTTCAACCAGGTCTTCAATAGCTGCACTAGTCCTCCCACGCATTGTTGTGGGGGTAAGGTTTAGAAATTGTGGAACTGGAAAATCGTACACTCTCAAATGGTGATTTATCGGTGGATTTATTGATGGAACTGTTATATGCAAGTTCGTCTTGGGGAAGAATCAGATCCCATTTGGATGGAGAGTCCCATGCGAGACATCGCAATAAATTCCCGAGATCTCTGTTAACTGCTTCTGTTTGTCCATTTATTTGTGGATGATAAGCAGTGATGTATTACAAACGTGTAGTGAGATGAGACCAAGGTTCAGGAAAGCGGTATGCGTATGCGTTCGGACTGGTCACTGAATAGCGCTTAAGCGATATGCGGGGGCATATGCGGGGTATATGCGGTTCTACACGGTTTCCTACTTTTTTTATTTAAAAATAAATAAATATATACAAAAGTTACTACAACAGAACTAAATTTATATATAATTGTGGTCCAACAGAAAATCTAAGAAAAATAACTTTCATATAGAGTTCAAAACAATCTCTATCAATCAAATATCAATACTTCAATAGAACGGTTAGCACACAAAATAATTGACAACAATCAATAAAATAGAAAAGTTAGCACACAAAATGCCTCTATTGTTGAATATAATGTTATTTATCTCTGTCGTTATATTTATAACTGATCCTCCATCAGAATTACCAAACTTTACATATATATATTGCATTCATAATTTCATAATAACTATTAGTTGACTAAATTAGTTTGCTAAATTATTAGTACATTATACTTTTTCTTCCTTGCGTGTTTACTCCAATCTTGCAATACACCTACTTTGACGATGGATTTAAATGGTCATGGAATGCTTGGTTGGCATACATGCAAAAACAAGGAAAACATGGCACAAATAACACAATAAAAATGTGACACAAATTAAAAAAATAATAAATAAATAAATGTGTATGCGGCCGCATAGCCCGCATATGCGGCCTGCATAAGCGCACAAGGCGCATAATGGGAGGCTTCATGAAAGCGGTGCGCTGAGGGCACCGCATACGCATATGCGGCCGCACAAGCCGTTTTTATGAACATTGGACGAGACCAAGCGTGCACCAAAAATGACTCAAAAATCAGGTATCACAATCAATTATAAAAGATCGAGGAACACCATGCAATCGAACGATATCACGGAAAAACAAATCAGTGACATGAGAGGCATGTGAAGTTTTTTAACATGCAATGAAATGTGCCATTTTAGAAAACCTGTCCACCATGACAACAATATAGTCAACTTTTCGAACCGTGAGAGATAAACCAAACACGAAATCCATGGTGACGTCTTCCCAAGGTCACATCGGGATCGGGAGAGGTGTGTAACGCCCAGTTATCTACTTATGACCTTTGAATCTCTGCCATGTTTGACATCTTTGCACAAACATCTTCCCGCAATTGTGGCCAATAAAATCGCTCGTGGAGGAGGGTCACGATCTTATATCGTCCAAAATGTCCATCTAATCCGCCGTCGTACAGTTCTGAAATGAGGTTCTCGCGAAGTGAGGTGACAGGAATGCATAGTCAGTGTACCTTGTACAAAAATCTCTCATAAAGGACATAAGCGGCTGTCGAATCTTATCCAGTATCAATACACTCAGCATAAATAGGGTCGAAGTCAGGATCAGTGGAATAAAGATCTTTGATAACATCAAATCCTGTTGTGCTTAGGGTCATTGTAGCTAAGACTTGTGTGTGTCGGCTCAACGCATCTGCCACACGATTCAAGGTCCAAGCCTTGTGCTTAAGGTAGAAGGTGTATTCTTGGAGGAAACTAATCCACTTTGCATGACGCTTGTTATGAGTCTTTTAGGAGTTCAAATACCTCAAAGCCTCATGATCAGAGTTAGGGACAAATTCTCGCTGAATCAGATAATGCCTCTAATGTTTGAGAGCTTGCACCAAAACATAGAATTCGACATCATATGTGGAATATCGTGATCGAGCCTCGTTCTACTTCTTACTGAAAAATGCCACGGGACATCCTTCCTGACTCAGGATGGCACCAATTCCTACATGCGAGGCATCACGTTCTACTACGAAAACCTTGAAAAAAATCAGGGTTATTGGTCAACTGATGTTTCAACTTATGAAAGCTCGCTTTTGCTTCGGGGGTTCAGGTGGGTGCACCTTTACGAGTGCAATCTATCACATGAGTGGCACAAGTGCTAAAATTTCGGATGAATCGTCTATAGAACAAAGCCAACCTTAGAAACCTACGAATTTCGGTAAGGGTTCGTGGCACTGGCCAACTTTGAATGGCTTGAACCTTGGAGGGGTCAACTTTGAGTCCGTCAGCAGAGACAATGTATCTTAGGAAGAGAACCGTATCAACCATGAAGGAGCATTTCTTGATGTGGACAAACAATTGTTGGGCTCTTAAATTTTCCAAGACTTGCCGCAAGTGTGCTAAGTGGTCGTCCTTAGTCAAGCTGCAGATCAAGATGTCATCAAAATACACAACCACAAATTTGCCAATAGATGGCCGCAATACATGATTCATGGTGCGCACGAAAGTGCTTAGGGCATTAGACATGCCGAAAGGCATGACTGTTCATTCATAAAGGCCCTCGTTGGTCTTGAAAGCTGTTTTCCGCTCATCTCCGGGTCGAATGCGAATCTGATGGTACCCGCATCGAAGATCCATCTTGGTAAACATCATGGCACTCGATAGCATGTCAAGCATATCATCAAGGCCTGGAATCGAAAAGCGATACTTGACAGTTATCTTGTTGATAGCATGACTATCCACACACATCCTCCATGTGCCGTCATTCTTGGGAGTAAGTAGAGCAGGAACAACTACATGGCTCATGCTCTAACGAACATATCCATGTTGCAGGAGATCAATAACCTGCTTATTTATCTCTTCGTGTTCGCTCGGGCTTAATTGATAAGGGGGGTAAATGTGGTAAACTTGCTCCAGGGACTAGATCAATGTGGTGTTGGATGTCACGCAATGGGGGTAAGCCCTCAGGTAATTCTTCAGATTTGATGTTTGCAAATTCCTGAATGAGCAGTCATACCACAGGTGAAACTTCGATTACAGTTGCCTCTTGTTCGTCCACTTCACGTCCCACCAATGTGTAAATAGTGGAGCTCTCCTGTACTCTCGTTGGAACATTTGAGCTTCCATTAACAATAAGGGGGTAGGGGTCGAAGGCTTTGACAGCGGAGTAGTTTTAGCAGACTGAGTGGCCGCATGTTGAAGAGAAGCCACTTGTTGAGGACTGAGAGCCTCACGTTGTGGCCTGAGGGTCACACGTACCTTGTTCACAAGAAATGAATACGTGTTCAATTTTCCCTTGTGCTCAATATCCCTATCAAATTGATAGTGCCTTCCTAGTAGCACATGAACAGACATCCATAGGAGCCACATGACACCAAACCTCATCCTTATATGATGGGACAGTGGTGAAGCTAATAAGGCACTGGCGATGGATTGAAAGTTGGGGTGCCACCTCGAAACCATGCTACACTATAAGGTTTCTCTAGTTGGTGAGCTGTCAATTCCAATTTATCTACCATTTCTTGGGACACAAAGTTCTCCACGCTACCTCCGTCAATAATCAACGAGCAACGACGCTCTCCAGAGGTGCATGTGGTTCTGAATATGCTGCATCACAACCAATTGTCAGTGTTATCGACTGCGGGGGCGAGTAAAATGCTCGTCGATGTGCTGTCGGGAGCGATACAACCATCATGTTCAATCACTAGGAAAGGCCCGAATACGTCTCCATTAACTTCAAGAAGTTCATACCCATCTGCTTTGAAGATGACGGCATCTAATGCGACTGGCTTCTCTTCAAATGCTTCCTGATCATCTGGAGCAGGAGCATCAAGGTCCTCAACGGTGCATAGATGAGCTACAACCGTCCTAGGGTTCGGGCATTCGGCTGCTCAGTGTCCCTTCTGATAGCACCTGAAACAAGTAACATGTCCTACTATAGGCCGACTTCCCAAACTGCCCAGTCCAGGGTTTCCACTAACAATTGGTGGTTTGGTTTGGGATTTACCGGCAACAGTTGATGGGGGAGTCATTGGCTTTGAGGTCGTCATAGGGATGCTAGTTCGCGGGGTGGTATTCATTGGGAAAGGCATCCTTTTTGTTTGTGTTTTGGCGAGCTTGGTGTTAGCCATGTGAGCCCGAGGCGAACCATTCCTGCAATAAATGTTATTGTAATGTTTGATTTATCAATAAAAGTTATTGGTTTATTTCACTACCTGTCTGAGATTAAGTAAATGAATGCACTACAAGGTCCCTTAGTACAATTAGGGTTATGTACATGATCATCTTGATGATCATACAATTGTTGATTCAATTGTTGAATCATAGAGGTTGGTCCTTGGATGAATACCTAAAGAGTTAGATTGAGGACTCATCAAGCACTGTCAAATGATTATTAGGAGATGATCTCCATCCTGAGTAGGAGATGACGATCCTTTCTTTTTTGGTTGACATCTGACCAACCTCTTGATGCGGATCCTCTGCATAGGATTAGAGATTCGGAGGTGTCAGATTAGTTAGGTCAAAGAGTTGACTTAACGGGATCGAGATAACCAAGTCCTATGTTCTATACTATCACGATATAGCATGTATCCTCTGATCGGAGACAGATGTATTGCTATATGTCTGATTATGTGCATTTAGCAGACCGATAGGTTGATGGCCTAATCAAGGTCTATACACTGACGAGTTGGTGTGCATACAAGGGCATATGAGTCATACGATCACTCAAAGGGATCATACATGTTCACTTGTGAATCGGAAGGCATGAGCTCATTCATGAGGTGTTGCAATCAACCAAATTCCATGCATGGTCGTTTTGCTTTGTAAGTATGACAAGAATGTGTAGGTATGATATATGTTTTTGGAAAGCATATGATCGATACCTACCCCCGATAACCGAATGAAAACCTAATGATAAAACCTTAAAGATGACAATGTAAATTGATTTATGTCTTCGAGTTTATTATAGGTCTTCCAGTATGCAGGATGTACATGTATTATGAATACCTGAGGGTGATGTGATCATAAACGATTATATAGCTATAATGCTTCCATTCTGAGGGATTGATGAAATAGGTCTGGATTTTAGTGACTCCTCTCAGTAGAGAAGTAATCTAATCTTGATCCAAATGTTGGACAGTGATCTGATTGTAATTCAGATGCAATGAGAAGACTAGATTTACGGTCTTGATTTAATCAAGCATCTATGAGAGGTCCTCGAGATCTGGATTTGAGATGTGATCTCAATATCCAAATAACTATCGTAGAAAGTACAATTTCCCTGTCCTTATCTCCAAGTATCCGCGAAAAAAGCGCATTATTTTTAAAAGGTTCAAGAGTAATTCCATTGTTAAATTATATCTAAGCTTTGAGAAATGGATAATTAAATGTGATTTAATTACCATGAATAATGTGAATTTGATTCATATTATTTTGATGCATGAGAATGATAATCCAAAATAATTAAATATGATTTAATTATTGTGGATATGAATAATGTGGATAGCACTATCCATATTATTCATATATATTATAAACATGATTTATAATATATAAGATATTTGTAAATAACATCTACAATTTAAATGTTGATGTGAATTAGATTCACATTGGATAATTAGTTGAAAATTCAATTTACATTTTATTTTGGGTTGTGAATGTGATTCACAAATTTCCAATGTCACGATTGCAATGTTCACAAAAAATGGATTTATTTTTGTGAAATAATTTGCAACAAAAGTTGTTGCAAATATTTGGAGATATTCATAAATACAAGATTTCATAAAATAGGAAAGATGTAGCCACCTTACATATAAAGAGGGTGGACGATCACAAGCCCTTATGGAAATTGGTGGCCGTCTACTCTCCTTATGGAAGGAGGCTTTCTTCCTTCTTATTTCTCCATGGTGGATTGATTTACTTGAAATTAATTTATATTGACTATTATTCAATATATATTTAATTTAATTAAAGTAATTATTGTTGTGTTTTTACTATAAAATCATGACCATTAAAAGAAACACAAATCAATGAGAACCCCAGATTTGTGTTGTCCATGGATTGTGATCCATGGACTCCTCCCAAAGTACTATATAAGAAGATGCAATCCTTGCTCTTCAAACTACAACAATTGAAAGGGCTCTCTCTCTAGTTGGCCATCTACTTAGAAACCCTATAGAGACCATCGTCATCGCTATGTTGTTGTGCCACCGCCTGGACTACTCGTGGATCTCCGTCTCCTTCGGTACGCCTTGCTTGTGAAGAAGACGTTGGATCCCGTGAGATGAGATCAGGAGATTCACTGCTTGGATCAATGCTTTGGATTGCGAGAAGCACACGGTTCATCCTCGCACTCGCAAGTGTCTATCCAATCGGATCGGACTTGAGACAGGAGGTCTCTTACGTTAGAGACCACGATCAAAACCACGCTTCAAGAGGTAATCCTTAATCTTGTATGTGGTTTGATGAAACAATCACAGAGGTGTTCTTGGATCATATGGTTTCATCATTTAAAATTTTAAATTCCGCTACACTAAGCAACTAGTGTGATTAGTCAATCCGATCACATATGATGCGATCTTCACGCTTCCGTAATGCGCTTAGGCTTTTTCCTTATCCTTCAGGTGGTATCAGAGCCTTGGTCGATGTCTTGGATATGATCCAAAATCCTTGACGATCGAGGTTTATATTTCGGATGCGCGGGAATAATTGTTTTTGCATTGGATGCAAGATTTGAATCGATTTTTCGTTTAATTAAAAACTTGCTGTTTGTGCGCTGTTTGAACGTGTTTTTTAGTTAATAAAATGTATTTAGAATGTCTAAACATGTCCCAAAAATAGTAACCTTTAGTTGGTAACAAAAGTGCATGAAAATGATTCGAATAGTTCCCACCATGGAAAATTATTTTGCATGTATTCACGGATCTGTAAGAAAATTATTTTTATTTACTGTTTTCCCGTCATGAAATATGAAATAAACACTTGAGTTAAGTAGAGGATCAAACCAACAAACCGCTCAAATTTATTTCGCGCGATTCCGACTCCGTTTGCCCTAAATAGTCCATATTTAGTGGAGATGGGTCGGAAGATGATTAGATCATCAAACCTCTTTACTTAATGTGTTTATAATTCAATGCAAATCATGGAAATTATGAATTTACCTTGATTAGATATGATGACTAATATTTATGAAGATATTTGATTAATCATCCAGACCATGAATGAATGTTTCATGAAAACCCTAGTTTATCCTACAATAGTTGTAGGACAATCTCTACATGCAAAACATTATTACTTGAATAGGATTGAGGATTTGTTTAACAAATCTCCTTATAATATTAATCAAAAAGATTTTGAGAAATATTATATCGTATAACTTCGTTTGTGATACTGAATAACATCCCAAATACAATATGTTCAAATCACAAATTCTTGACCTGAGGCGGATATTAGTGTCTAGTCGGGGATAGTTGGGGTAGCAGGTTGCTCCGTGAGCAGTCTGTTCCACATATTGTGCGTACTGGCCATGACAACAGGTAAGGAAATGATAATGCTTGAAAAGATCATGGTGTATTTTCCTAATTATTAAAATTTGAATAATATATATTTTGAGATCATACCATCCTTTCAAGTAACAATCAAAATTGTTTGTTGGTCTTGATTGAATTCTGTTGATAATATTATTAAATTAATTATATCCAATTAAATAATCTATTATGAATAGAGTTGTATTTCTCTTGGAAGAATTAATTATGTGAATATGATTCATAACAATTTGAAGGGGCGGACACCACCGAGTGTTTCCCCCTCCCATGCAGACTTTCAAAAAAAATGATTCATAATAATTAATTAGAATTTGAATATGACATGGAAGATCACATACGTGACATCCATGCTCTCTGGTCAAGGCGAAGGGTTCCGTCACTATGTATTGTATGTAGGAGACGCCTGTCCGAAGTGACAGCTCCTGCATACAATCGCACATGGATCGGGCTTTTTGCTTCTCGAAAGAATAAGGTCGTATATGTGTGATTCCCAATATCGGTTCCTTATATTATTGGGGCGATATTGGATTGCACATAGCTAATGCTATTTTCTAGTGACAGTTGATTCAATTAACAATGGGTCTACGTCGCTTTAGGGGTGGTGGGCTCGGGTGTTAAAGATCTTATTGAGAAATGCAAGTTGGACTCGCAAGGCGGAATGTGTTCCCACTTCTTTTTACTTGAGTTGCAGTATTTCATATTATTGGGATGTAACTAAGGTGGAAAAGGAGATCCAGTTCTTGCTAGAGATATGTAAGGATACCTCTTGCTTTGAAAGTGATTAAGGGAATGAATTTTCAAAGTAGAAAAGCAAGATTAATCTGATTGAAAATCCTTAATCAAAGATTTCAATATTGAATATATACTTATTTATATGTTCTAATATAATGCATTCTTAATTTCAGACAATGAAGTCCATAAACCCACTTAATAGGCTCCTAGAGGTCAATCATTGACTGGACCAAATTACTCGGTTTGGGTCTGTAATTTGGATCTTATTCTCTCTGTGGATCGCATCTCATATGTGCTATCCAAGGACAAGATAGAAATCTTAAGACTCCGGATGATATCAAATACAATGAAAAAATATGATGAGGATCATACATTGGCCAAATATTATATTCTGGGATCTCTCTCCAATGTGCTTCAGAAGAAACATGTAGAGATGGAGACCTGCCAGGATATAATGCTGAATCTCAAGGAGATGTTCGGTGATGTGAACCAAACTCAGCGTTATAATGTTATGAAAGAACTTGTTCGCTGTAAAATGCAGGAAGAGATTTCAATGACCTCTCGGAACTAGAAATTCTCGGGGCTAATATGGATGCAGATATGCAATCCGACTTCATTCTGCTATCGCTCCCTAAGTCTTTCAATAACTTTGTGGTGTCATTCCACATGAACAAGATGAATTGGTCTAACACTGAGCTATTGGCTTCATTAAAATCTGCAGAAGACGTAACGAAGAAACATAATCCCTCTGGCAGTGTAATGGTTGTACAGGTCAAAGGGAAGCACGGTTGGAATGAAGGATCTCGGAAGGGCCCAACCCAGGAGAGAAAGAAGAAGAGTCAAGGTGTTGGCTCATCTTCTACTCTTCTGCACTGGTGACATCAAAGAAGACCGATGTGTGTCATCACTGCAAGAAACCAAGGCACTGGAAGCGTAACTGCCCAGATTACCTGAAGTCCGCTGTCAAAGATAAAGCCCCCAACATGTATGAATTCTACTTTCATCATTGAAACCAATTTTCTCGTAGGACGAGAAGGTAGTTGGGTCATCGATTCCGCGCTTCTGTTCATATATGCAATTTGTTGCATTTGTTTCAAGAAACTTATAATCTTAATGAAGGGGAGATAGTCATCATATGGGATCTGATGCAACTATTGCCGCAATCGCCATCAGGATATGCAGACTATTATTATCTAGTGGAAGATTCCTTGTGCTTAATGAATGTCTTTCGTTCCAGATGTTAGAAGGAACTTATATCTGTATCTAAATTAGTTAGAAATGGATATTCGTTTCTATTCTGTAATAAATTTGTCATATATCGTTATGATAACCATATTGCGGATGGTATTGTAACTTCTGGTGGACACAATGAATTGTGCATTGATGAAAATATCATGGATGTTACCGCTAATAAAAACTCTAAAAGAACCAGTGAGGATGTAAATTATTCTAACTTAATTTGGCATCAAAGACTTGGTCATTTATCTGTTGATAGGATCAATAGATTGATAAAGGATGGGACCCTTAGATTTTCTACAAGTCCAATCTTTACCTACTTGCGAACATTATATTCGAGGTAAAATGACTAGGATGTCTTTCCGTAACAAAGTTAAGAAGATGCGAAGGTATTCTTAACCTAATATATAGTGATGTATGTGGTCCCTTTAGTACTACGACTCGAAATGGATATCGTACTATTTAACGTTTATCGATGACCATTCGCAATATGGGTTTATCTTCCTAATATATCAGAAATCTGAAACCTTTGAAAAGTTCAAAGAGTTCATGGCTTGGTTAAAAATCAAATTGATAGGAAGATTAAATAGATTCGATCTGACCGAGTTAGCGAGTACCTCTTAGATGAATTCAAGGAATACCTTAAAGAGAAAGGAATTGTCTCCAATCTCACTCCTCGTGGAACTCTCCAACTTAATGTTGTTGCTGAAAGACGCAACAGACCATCATAGACATGGTCCATTCAATGACGAGTAAAGCACATTTACCACTTTGTTTCTGGGAATATGCAGTAGAGACTGCAATATATATTATGAATAAGATTCCTATCAAATTCATACCTACGACTCCTCATGAGCTTTGGTATGGAACCGAAAACAGTGTTAACCACTTAAAGATTTGGAGTTGCTTGGTCCATGCGAAGAACGCGAGCGCATGTAAGATAGAATCTCGCACTCGTGAGTGTTACTTCATTGGGTATGTTAAGGATGGTATTGGATACCAGCTTTATGATCCTGAGACTCAGAAGGTTTTCGTATCTAGAGATGTAAAATTTATGGATAATGATTTCCTTAAGAGTCAAGATAAAATGAAGTATAGGAACTCAATGAATTCCCTGAGGATTCTGAGCTTCCTGAACCAGAAGCTGAAGAAATAAATGAAGATGAAACACCCGTACCTCTTCGAAGGAGTTCGAGAGTGGTTGCACTACCTGAAAGGAACAGATTCCATGTGTCAATTGAAGCTGACCATGATCCATCTTCATTGATGAAATACTCGTGGATCATGACTGGATAGATGGATACTAGCAATAAAGTCAGAAATTGACTCCATGCATAAAAATGGTGTATGGACCCTAGAGGATCTGCCTAGAGGGGTAAATGGATTTTTAAGAGAAAAAAGGGACCTGATGGGAAAGTAGAGACTTTCAAAGCATTGCTCGTAGCTAAGGGCTTCACACAGAAAGAAGGCATCGACTACGATGCGACATTCTCTCCCTGTGGCTATGCTTAAGTTCCATCAGGGCAATGCTAGCTATATGCTGCATATTCTTGACTACAACATCTGGTAGATGGGCGTCAAGACAGCTTTCCTCAATGGATACTTCTAGTAGGATATTTATATGAGCAGCCCCATGGCTTCATAATCGAGGAAGTCAAAGTATGCAAGCTGAAGAAATCCATCTAGGGGCTTAAACAAGCTTCTTCGTAGCTGGAAAATCATATTTGACGAAACCATAAAGAGTTATGATTTTGTGCAGGAATCCCGATGAACCATGTATGTACAAGAAGTTTAGTGGGAGCACCATTGTGTTCATTGTGTTTTATGTAGATGACATCCTTATTATTGGAAATGATACGCGGATGATGACCAGTATTAAGATTTAGTTATCCCATACATTCGAGATGAAAGATCTTGGAGAAGCCTCTTATATCTTGGGTCTGATGCTGTTCAGAAATCGATAAAAGAGGATCTTGAGATTGTCACAATATAGGTATGTTAAGAAGATCTTGGAGCGTTTTCATATGGAGAACTCCAAGAAAGGCTTCCTTCCCTTAAGACATGGTATCCACCTCTCTAAAGGGATTTCTCCTCAAAGTGATGAGGAAAAGAAAGTCATGGCTGAATGCCCCTACGCATCAGCTGTTGGAAGCTTAATGTACGTCATGATGTGCACAAGGTCAGATATCCGCCATGCAGTGGGAGTGGTAAGCCGTTACTAATCCTGATATAGAGAGCAACACTGGAATGCAGTGAAGAACCTCTTCAAGTATCTAAGACAGACGCAAGATTAGTCTATGGAGCTGATCTCCAAGTCTTAGGATACATAGATTCAGTCTTCCAGTTGGATATTGATGATCAAAAGTCGACATCAGAGTTTGTGTTCCTGTTGAACATTGGTACTGTGAGCTGGAGAAGCAAAAGCAGGACACTACGACCGATTCAACAATAGAAGTCGAATACATTGCCGCATCAGATGCTGCAAAGGAGGCGGTGAGGTCGTGCAAGTTCATCCTGAAACTTGATGTTGTTTCCTCTGAACTCCCAATTCGCTACTCTGCGATAACAAAGGAGTCATAGCTTAGACGAAGGAACTAAGATTGTGTCAAAAGAGCAAGCACGTGGAAAGGAAATACCACATCATCGAAAGATTCAAAAGCGTGGTGACATCGTCCATCACCAAGGTGGCCTTTGCCGACAACGTTGGTGATCCGCTTACCAAATCTTTGACACAAAAGGTTTTCAACCAACATGTAATGAACATGTGTTTAATGGTTGTACTTGAATGGTTCTGAGAGCTAGTGGGAGATTGTCAGCCATGTGAGTCCGAGGCGAACCATTCCTACAATAAATGTTATTGTAATGTATGATTTATCAATAAAAGTTATTGGTTTATTTCACTCCCTGTCCGAGATTAAGTAAATGAATGTACTATAAGGTCCTTTAGTACAATTAGGGTTATGTACTATGGCTATTTTGATGTCATACAACTGTTGATTCAATTGTTGAATCATAGAGGCTGGTGCTTGGATGAGTATCTAAAGAGTTAGATTGATGACTCATCAAGAACCGTCAAATGATTATTAAGAGATGATCTCCAACCTGAGTAGGAGATGACGATCCTTTCTTTTTTGGCTGAAATCTGACCAATCTCTTGATGCATGTCCTCTGCATAGGAATAAAGATTCGAAGGTGTCAGATTAGTTAGGTCAAAGAGTTGACTTAACGAGATCGAGATAATCAAGTCCTATGTTGTATACTGTCATGATAAAGGCATGCATCCTTTGATCGGAGACAAATGTATTGCTATATGTCTGAGTATGTACATTTGGCAGATCGATACATTGATGGCCTAATCAAGGTCTATGCACTGTCGAGCTGGTGTGCATAAAAGGGCATATGAGTAATACGATCACTCAAAGGGATCATACATGTTCACTTGTGAATCGGAAGACATGAGCTCACTCATGAGATATTGGGATCGATCAAATTCCATGCATGGTCATCTTGCTTTGGAAGTATGATAAGAATGTGTAGGTATGACATATGCTTTTGGAAAGCATATGATGGATACCAACCCCCAATAATCGAATGAGAAACTTAATGATAAAACCCTAAAGATGACGATGTAAATTGATTATGCCTTCAGGTTTATTATAGGTCTTCCAGTATGCAGGATGTACATGTATTTGGAATACCTGAGGGTGATGTGATCATAAACAATTGTATAACCATGACGCTTCCATTCCGAGGGAATGATGAAACATGTTGGATTTTAGTGATTCCTCTCAGTGGAGAAGTAATCTAATCTTGGTCCAAATGTTGGACAACGACCTGAATATGATTCAGATGCAATGAGAAGATTAGATTTACGGTCTTGATCTAATCAAACATCAATGAGAGGTCCCTAAGATCTGGATTTGAGATGTGATCACAATATCCAAGTTAGTATACGTGGAACGTACACTCGCCCTGTCTTGATCTCTAAGTATCCACGGAGAAAGCACATTATTCTTGAAAGAGTTCAAGAATAATTCCATTGTTAAATTATATCCAAGCTTTGAGAAATGGATAATTAATTGTGATTTAATTATCATGAATAATGTGAATTTGATTCATATTATTTTGATTCACGAGAATGATGATCCAAGATAATTAAATATGATTTAATTACTGTAAATATGAAAAATGTGGATAACACTATCCATATTATTCACATTTATTATAAATATGATTTATAATAGGGTAAATAACAATTTGGATCCCCATCTATGGGTCAGATCCTAGAAGGGGTCCTGATCTTTAAATTCTAACGATTCGGGTCCCAGGATCATTAATGTAAGGAACTTTTTGAGGCTAATGACGAGTATGCCCTTGTTTAAAAGTTGGAATTCAACCCTCATTCCCTTCCCAAGAAGGGCATATTCGTCATGAACCTCAAAACTTTTATTTCCTAAATGGTCCTGGGACCCGAATCGTTACAATTTAAAGATTAGGACCCATTCTGGGATATAACCCATAGATGGGGACCCAAATTGTAATTTACCCTTTATAATATATAAGGGAAAGCTATTTGTAAATTACATTTAGAATTTAAATGTTGATGTGAATAGGATTCACATTTGACAAACAATTGAAAATAATTTACATTTTATTTTGAGTTGTGAATGTGATTCACAACTTTCCAATGGCATGATTGCAATGTTCATAAAATAAATTGGATTTACTTGTGCGAAATAATTTGCAACAAAAGTTGTTGCAAATATTTGGAGATATTCATGGAATACAAGATTCCATGAAATAGGAAAGATGGAGCCACCTTCCATGTAAAGAGGGTGTATGGCCACAAATCCTTACGGAAATTGGTGGTCGTCCACTCTCTTTATGGAAGGAGGCTTGTCTCCTTCCTATTTCTCCAAGGTGGATTGATTTAATTGAAATTAATTTATATTGATTATTAATCAATATATATTTAATTTAATTAGTTATTTATTTTGTGTTTTTACAACAAAATCATGACTCTTGAAAGAAACACAACTAATGAGAATCATTGGATTTTGTGGTCCATGGATTGGGATCCATGGACTCCCAAAGTACTATATAAGAAGAGGCAACCCTTGCTTTTCAAACACAACAATTAAAGGGCTCTCTCTCTCTCTCACCTCTCACGCCATCTCTCTCTCTCTCTCTCTCTATCTAAGTGGTCATCCACTTGGAAACCCTAGAGGGACCATCGTCGTCGCTACACTGTTGTGCCGCCGCCTCGACTACTCGTGGATCTCCGTCTCATTCGGTGCGCCTTGTTCGTGAAGAAGACGTTGGATCTTGTGAGACGAGATCAGAAGATTCATCGCTTGGATCAATGCTTTGGTTTGTGAGAAGCACACGGTTCTTCCTCGCGCTCGCAAGCGTCTCTCCAGTCGGATCAGACTTGAGACATGAGGTCTCTTACGTTAGAGATTACGGCCACAACCACGCTTCAAGAGGTAATCCTTAATCTTGTCTGTGGTTTGATGAAACGATCCAAAAAGTGTTCTTAGACCATGTGGATTCATCTTTTAAATTTTTAAATTCCGTTACATTGAGTAACTAGTGCAACTAGTCGCTCCGACTGCATATGATGCGATCTTCACGCTTCCTTGATGCACTTAAGATTTCTCCTTATCCTTCACTTGTCTTTGGATCGTTCAACTTGCGTAAAGACTTCATCAACATTTTGATAATTGTGGAGATAGAGTTCGTCTTGAATAACTTCACAAAGCCCCTGCATGTAGCGGGTGACTTATTGGGCTGGAGTCTCCTGCAGTTGGTTGCGATGCATGAGAGACTGGAATCCTTCGGTGTTCTCCTTCACGGTCATGGTACCTTGTCTCCAAGATTGTAGTCGTGCATACATGTCTCGCTTGTAATCTTCAAGCGCGAACTTTGTTTTCAGTTTGGCTTTCATCTTGCTTCAATTGTTGATCTTGTTCTTTCCTTTTCGTTTACGTTTCGATTGCAAACGATCCCACCATAATAAGGTATGTTCTTTTAGTTTGATCGTGACGAATTAACTTTTTGCTCGCTCGGCATATACTTCCACACGAAGAAGTGTTCGACCCTTTGGAGCCAATCTACAGAAGCACCAAGGTCTTCCTCCGTCAAACTCCAGAACATCATGGCGGATGCCTCGGTCCCGCCTGTCATCTTGCCTAAGATCATGTCGGGGTGGGGGTTGATAGCCACCATGATGTTGTGACATATACCTTGGGGTGTGAGGTTCTGGGTTCTTGGGAATAAAAGGGGTTGCCATCTTCCACCTCTTCTTCTTCGCTTCCTCGTGAGTGGCAGTCCCTAAGGCGTTCATCCGATGTAGAAGAACTAGAGCCTCGGGATATATAACTATGTGAGTGTTGTCTCCGACCCTTGCACCGACTCTTGATCGTCGTTTCATCATTGTGATCTCTCTCCAACATACGACCATTCAGGGTGGCGATTTGTCCGATGAAGTAATTGAACATTTGCTCTATTCGAGGAATATGGACTCTAATGTGGGATGGGTTTACGTGGTGTTGTCAGCCGTGGAGGCACTTAGTTTTTCAGCCATGTTTTTTCTTTGTTGCTTTGTTATTTTTTTTGGAGTTTTTTTGGATGCTATGCAATATGATGAAATAAAAAAGATTGGTGGGCTATGATACCAAATTGATGCAACTACGTGCAAGGATGCTGAAAATTGAAATTTATGCAACTATGTGCAAAAACGATGAGTCTTCAAATAACAATATCAAACTTCCCAAGATCGATAATTCTTTATGGTTTGGATTCAACGGTACTGCAACAAAATGATTGAAACTATGAAATTAAATAATTGAAAAGGGTGAAAATAATATTTTGATTAGTGGACAGATTTTCAATGATTTGGAACTTAAATAATGCCAACAACAATCAAAATCACGGACAAGGAGTTGGTTGAAATTGAAAAATAGGGAGTTGCTTATCACCTAGTAGTATTTATTGAAGTAGATAATAGATTTGGAAATCTTGTGCTAATGTTTGCGGGCAACAAGTGCTATTTCTTCACCAATCCGAGTTCGTACAACAGTCCATAACAAAAGGAAAACATGGAAATAAAATATAGGAGATAGTCTAACGGTTACTGTTAGAGCATATGCGTCAGTCATGTAGATGGGTAAGTGGATCCTCCCAAGATCCATTTACCACATTCAGAGTTTAGTCCCACATCAACCATTTACGGATGTGGAGAGTTCGTGGGTGCTATATATAGAGCCCCACATCTCCTATACCAGATGAGAAAAGTAATAAACTATCAACCCTTTGAGGCGTTCTCCCGTGGTTTCATCCCGCTCCTTAGGGAGTAGGGTTCCACGTTAAATCCCACGTTCTTTATGTTTCTTTATCTTTTTATTCTGATACGCTTCCACATCCATATTTTCTAACATGGTATCAGAGAGGGTCGATCTTGATGATTTTATGTTCTTTTATTCTTGTTGAGATCGATTATTCAATTTCGATTGGTCGATTAATGTTGGAGGAATATTATTTTGTCTTTAAGTTCTTCCAAGGTTCAATTTCTTGAACCCTAATCTCAATCAAGGCGACGCGATACTCCAGGTTCAATTTTTTGAACCCTAATCTCAATCCAGGCGGCGCTATACTCTACATGGGACCCTACTCCACATAACAGGAACGTAGATGATGCGCTCTGTTGATGGCGGCGGTGTAACATATGCACACTTGACATCTATCGAGGAAGGATATGGTGGCGCAAATCCAGTCCAAGAAGAGCGCATCCTCGCTCCAAGCTCCTCGTCGCGGGTCCTCCTCCATCGCAAACTCCGGGCGGCAGTCTCACAGTCGAGCGACCTCCAGATCGGCTCGGGAGCAACCGCCCATCATGATCTCCCTCCATGCAGAACCTATCTCGCCAGTCGACACCTCCTACAAGATCTTCCCCATCGCAACGCTCCAGCCATCGTGGCGCTCCAGTGCCTCTCCTCTTCGACGAGCTCCAACATCTCCTCGACCCGCATCGCCACCTTCCTCTCCTCAAGCATTTCCTCGCGTGCACCCTCCAGGTCGCACGAGCGACGATCACGCATCCGCTCTAGGAGGATCTCGATGGCGGTGCACACATATAAAGCCCCTTGCGGGGGGGGGGGGGCATTTGTGAAAAGGGTTCCCAAGTGGGAACCCTAAATAGAGTTGGCCTCTTTGGGTTGCGATTAGAAAAATGAATGACAAGCCAACTGTTGGAAAAAAGGGGGCCCATCAGAGACAAAAAATAGAAGGGCTGCATATTATTGGGTCCTACTTGGGTCAAGTGAATTAGTTCAAAAAATCTGATTAAAAAAAGAGAGGCACATACAAGAAAAGCCGTACGCAAGAAATTTTGTAAAAAAAGGGAAAAGCCGTAAAAAAATGAACGATTTATTAAAAAAAAGTATGACAACTATTAAAAAAAGGAGGAATGAAATAGCTGAGAGAGAAAAAACGATGAGAAAAATTTTTTATTGAGAAAAGCCAAAGAAAAATGTGATGGCTTATTTTGGTTTTTGTTTTCCCCACTTTATTGCCTTCTCCTGACTTGGTCGATGTTGATTTTTCCGACAAGTATGGGAGAAAGAGGGAGTATTGTGTAGAGTTACAGGTCATGTTCCAGATTCAGATTCTCTAGATTCCTGACCAGCCAGATTTCCAAACTCTACAGTTCAGATGTTCAGACTCGACGTCAGATGTTTCCGAGTCCTCAGTTTTAGACACACATATGTATGCGGTATTTTTCAGATGTGCACATGTTTGCCATCTTTTGTGTGGTCCACATCTTTTATGTTTCGACCAGGTCTTTCACGTGTTCCATAGGGTCTCCTGAGTAGAGATCTCATTCCCTATGCCATGTGGGCTAGGGTTTTCATGTGGTTATATGGACTCCAGAGTAGAGTACATTCTCTGTGCCAGATGGAAGAGTCCCAGTTCTCCGACGAGAGGACTTCTTTAGACTCCATTCTCAAGCGATCGCGAACTCTGGTACGAGATCCTTTCGAGGTTCCTATGAGAGAGAACCCACTTCAAGGTCACTATGGGAGAGACCCATCTTTAGAGATCTACGTATGGATAATTAGCGATGCCTTTTTCGACCCTTTTAGAGATGGAGCAGTTGTCCACTTGTTGTGGCGGGCCAGAGTTCTCCATGTAGAGACTCATTTCAGTTGTAGTGACTCTGACAGGCGCAATATAGAGCACATGCTCTCCGATGAGGAGATTCAGTTGACTCACACTCCAGCCCGTTCGTCCTCCTCACCTGCACGACATGAGAAGCAACATCCTCGACAACAGCCGACAGTTGTGCACGTTGAGTTTATATTGTCTGTACTGTTATGTAGCTGAGTTGAGATTTCTTTCAATTGGTCCAAGCTGAGCATTACATGCTCCAGTTTGATGGGGAGTATTGGAGCATATGCTTCAGTCATTTAGATGGGTAAGTGGATCCTCCCAAGATCCATTTACCACATGCAGAGTTTAGTCCTACATCAACCGTTTATGGATGTGGAGACTCCGTGGGTGCTATATATAGAGCCCACACCTCCTGTACCAGATGAGAAAATCAATAAACTATTAGCCCTTTGAGGCATTCTCCCGTGGTTTCATCCCGCTCCTTAGGGAGTAGGGTTACACGTTAAATCCCACGTTCATCATGTTTCTTTATCTTTTTATTCTGATACGCTTCCGCATCCATATTTTCAAACAATTACCGCATCGAACGAGGAGATCGTGCAGTTCTTCAACCTGGATTGTACTGGTTATGGGTCGTAATTGGGGTTGCTGGCAGCAAGGCGAGGCGACCATAGATGTGGTGGGCGGTGGTGGAGTAGCAGCGAGCTGTGGATTTGGGTCGGTTGGAGGTATGGGATTCAGAAAGGAGGGTGGCGATAGTGTCAGCGGTGTTGCAGCGGAGTGGGGCTAAGAAAAGGTCGCAATGGCGACAGTGGATCATGCTGGAGGTGTTGGAGAACGTATGGTGTAGGCTGGGAAGGGCAGGGGTTCGAGAGAGAAAGAACAAAGGGGGAGAGAGAGAGGGAGAGAAAAAGAGATGTAACTATACTTCCTGCCTTCATACACGGGATAGATGCATCTTACATGCACTGACTCTTACAGGACTCAACAACGTGCTGAAAAACAAACACACCCTGACCTTACAACTTGCTAGAAATTAAATAAGGGAAAACATATATCGACAATGGTGTTGGGTGTTGCAACTTGCTGGGGGAACATATCCTAATTTTGCAACTTGCTGAAAATAATATAAAAGAAAACGTATCGTGGGCGTTACAACTTGCTGGGACAGTGGACTGCATCACACAATCTTTACAAGCAACCCCTGCCTCGTTCGTTGCAGTGCACAACCTAGACCTTTCTATCTGATTCAACCACTGTGAAGTTGTAATGTCTTTTAATGCGGAACACCTTCACGGACTATACGGTCGACTTTGCATTTGAAAGGCATACCATTCTTCAACTCATTACTCAAAATGATCTCATCATCAAAGTTCATGTAATCTTTGCCACTGAGAACATATCCATCCCCTCCTCTCATGTTCAAAAATGGTATGTCAGATACGATTCGTATCCCCAAATGATTTTGCTCCTCATGATCATCATAATCATTTCCCATCTCGTTATTGGTATTATGCGATGAGGGTTTCATCAACCTATCAGCTTCCGGATCATTATATTCAGTACTACACAAGGACCCATGTTCACCACAGGAGGAACACATGTATTTCTGTGTGCAGTACAGAACCAACCGAGCACCAATACCGTGATAGTAAATATCACGACCTATATGCATCACCCATGTCCTAAGCATATTCTACAGTCTCTCAAACATCATCATCAAACTAAACACACCTTATGTAAAACGTTCCAGGATCTTGCGTCATTCTATGAAACTCTTGCAACCTAAGTCCTTGTGATAAATCCATCTTGAACACCGACTTGATATTCTCAATTAACCCCGAGAATGTCATTTCGGAGCTAATCTTGACGGTTTTCATCCAACCTTCAACATAGGTCATGTCCTTACTCGATTTTGAAATACTCCCACCGTAATGACAAAAGCAACAAACTTCACGAAACATCCTAACCTCCTGTAATAAATCAACAAAATCCCAATTTCAATAGAAAACCAAATATATATAGCACAAAACAAAGAATAAAAACAACCGATAAAATAAAAAAACCCACAAAACCCCTTTATGAATGGCTAGTTGTGAGAGCGTAGAGGTATATTAAGGCATCACCTTCCTCAAGGTGGGGGAGGGACAGGACGAGAGAGCTCTGGAGGTGGCGGCCGAGCATGCGGAGGTCAGCGGGGGAGGTCGCAACATGCACAACAACAAAGTGGAGGAGGAGGAGAACATAGTTGAATGAGTGGGGAGGCTCTGGCGGGCACCCTGGAGTTAATATGCTGGTAGGAGTCAGCTTTGGTTAAAAGGCGCTTCTTCAAGAGGCGGCTTTTACTTAACCGAAGCTGCCTCTTGGAGAGGCGGTTTACGTATAGTACATAACAAAAAAATTTACGTCCGTGCAAGGCCAATAAGTTTCAAAACTTGCCCTGAGACGAAATTTCCTCCTAGAATTCGATCTGCACCTTTTTTATCCATATGCGCACATCGTTACCAAAGTTTAATATGTCTTGACAATGTTGACATATTTGTTGGAGTATTTGGTATATACGCCTATTGAGTTGTAGATGGGTAAGATGGATACCTCCAAGATCCATTTACCCCATCCCAGTGTTTAGTCCCACATTGTCCAGTGATGGGACTTGGAGGCTATGTGGAGGCTATATAAGGAGCCCCAGGCCTCCTGTATCAGATGAGAAAGTCAATAGACAAACACGACCCTTTGAGGCCTTCTCCCGTGGTTTCATCCCGTTCCTCACGGAGTAGGGTTCCACGTAAAATCCCACCGTTCTTCGTTGTTATTTATCTTTTCCATGTTTCGCTTCCGCTTCCGATTTTCTAACATGGTATCAGAGCGGGTTTGATTCTCGGATTTTTTAAGATCATCATGTTCGTGGTTGTTCAAGAGTTCTAGGGTTTTGTGAAAACCCTAATTCTGTGAAGATTTTTTAAAGACGAGTCGGCTCTATTGAAGATTTTTTTACGGCCATGCGAGGCCTCCTCCATCGATGATCGATACAGGCGAACGAGCGATCCCAGCAAGCATATCCAGGCCGTATCTTGAGCCAGACGGTGCCCGCATATCCTCACGCCACTCTTCTGCATCGACACGGACCTCTGCATCCTCAGCGGCCCTTGCACAGGCGCATCAGCTGCACATCCAAACCTCACGACCAAAGCCGCCAGGGGCTGCTGGAACCGCTTGGAGGATGCACCTCACGAAGGAGCACCGCGGGGGCTCGGACTTGGAGTTGCCTGGGGGCGGTGCCATACCGCTGGATATCAGGTTGTGTGCGGGGCTCCTGCTGAAGTTCGATGGAGGTCTTCGCCTGGGAAGGAGGCGCCCTCTGTGTTGCTTGATCTGTTCTAGGATTTTTGTTCAAAGAAGCAGCGACACATGCAGAAGCAACATCGATCTTCCAGATCTCAGCGTGTTGGCAGTGACACGCACATCAGCCCCAGGCGAGGAGGCTCTTCTCCCTGTGCGAGACTTTCTGTTCAATACACGAAGATCAACGACGACAGGAGGCGGCGCTCCATCCTTCGCGCAAACAAGCCCAGAACTCCATTCAAGTTCCAGGCGGTCCAGGCAGAAGCCCTTGCGCACAACCTGATGTCCAGCGGCATGGCGCCGCCCCCAGGCAACTCCAAGTCCGAGCCCCCGCGGCACTCCTTCGTTAGGCGCATCCTCCAAGCGGTTCCAGCAGCCCCCCTCGCACCGAACTCTATCTTCATCAGGCGGAACCCATCGTAGGCGGCGATGGCTGTCCCAGTTCTACTCACGCGGAGCCGCATCGCATGCGGCACCTTCTAGGCGATGAACACCCTCCTCCAGCCCCGCGATGAGCGCCCTCCTGGCGACATCTCCACGTTCCGTGTGCACCCTCCCAGGCGAGCCGATCCAGGCAACACGGAGGGCGCCTCCTTCCCAGGCGAAGACCTCCATCGAACTTCAGCAGGAGCCCCGCGCGAGACTCCCCCTTGGTATCGCCGAGACCCCTGCCTCCCTCGCACATCTCCGCTCGTGCAGGCGACACACGAGAGAAGCCGCAGTTGGCGCATGCCCTCCAAGTCGGCAACGGCTTCCCCGCACAGGTCGAAGGCCCCGTTGTTTGGGGGGGGCGCTGAAATAAAAAAAGGGTTCCCATCTGGGAACCCTAAGGGGCCGATCTCTATTTTTTTAAAAAAAAGTTTTTTTAGGCCCTGGTGGGTTGAAGCCAAGGGTGCTGAAAATAAAAAAAAGAAAAGAAAGAAAGAAAGAAGTTGGGCTCAAGTGGGTCAAGATGAAGTTTTTAAAAGAAAAAAAAGGAGGAGATTTGTCTTGAAAAAGGGGGGAGGAAGTATAGTTTTGCAAAAAAAAAGGAAAAAAAAATGAAAAGAGGCACGTACAAGAAAAAGCCGTACGCAAATTAAAAAAAGGAAAAGCCAGAAAAAAATCAACGGCTTAAAAAATCGTGTTGCGAAAGCCGTAAAAAAATGATTGAAATGGCTTTAAAAAATTTTATGATGGCTTTAAAAAAATTGAAAAGCCACGAGAAATTTTTTGAACATTCATGTTATTTTCCCTATGTCATTGTCTTCTCCCAACTTTGTCGATGCTGATTTTCCGACAAGTATGGGAGAAAGGGGGAGTATGGTGTAGAGTCACAGGTCTTGATCCAGATTCCAGATTCAGATGCCAGTCTCCAGACCAGCCAGTTGATCAGACTCTACAGATTCCAGTTTCAGACTCGACGATTGATTCAAAGTCTCCAGTTTCAGACACGCACGAGTTTGTGGTTATTTTCAGATGAGCATATATTGCCATCATTTATTCGTGGTCCCCATCATTCTTCTTGTTGTCAGGCCAGAGTTTTCATGTGAGCCATAGGGACTCCAGAGCAGAGGACCATTCCCTATGCCATTGAGGGCAAGGGTTTTCATGTGGTATCATAGGTACTCCAGAGTAGAGTATCATTCTCTGAGCCATATGGGAGTTCTCCGACGAGGAGACTTCAGGCGCAGTTTCAGACTCGATGGTCAGATTCCGAGTCTTCTGTTGACTCACACTCCAGCCCATTCGTCCTCTTCACCTGCACGGCATGAGAAGCAACGTCCTCGACTGCAGCAATGTGCACGTTGGGTTGATATTGTCCGTAGTGTCCTGTAGCGTTGAGTTGAGTTTCTTTCTGTTTGTCCAAGCCGAGCATTGCATGCTCCAGCTTGAGGGGGAGTGTTGGAGTATTTGGTATATGCGCCTATTGAGTTGTAGATGGGTAAATGGATACCTCCAGGATCCATTTACCCATCCCAGTGTTTAGTCCCACATTGTCCAGTGGTGGGACTTGGAGGCCCTGTGGAGGCTATATAAGGAGCCCCAGGCCTCCTGTATCAGATGAGAAAGTCAATAGACAAACACGGCCCTTTGAGGCCTTCTCCTGTAGTTTCATCCCGCTCCTCACGGAGTAGGGTTCCACGTAAAATCCCGCCGTTCTTCGTTGTTATTTATCTTTTCCATGTTTCGCTTCCACTTCCGATTTTCTAACAATATTCGGTGTGCATTCTGTTGCATATTTTTTTAAAGGCACAAATTGCTTTCTTACAATTGATATCACTGTCTTGATACCGTAAACTGTTGGTTTCTATCCCAACAAATACGGTTTCCCCAGATAGTGCTCCTGTGGAGGGTCCGACAGCAGAGACGATTCTTAGTTCTTTTTACCCCTTTCCCTTTGTAAAGTGTAAACTATTGGATTATTCCCGCTTCTTCATTGAATTATTTACCTACACGACCTTAAGATTTTTCTCCGTTTATTTAGAAAGCAAAATATCACTTGGGAAAGTCATGATATACGGATAGTCTTTAAAGTATGTACACCCATAAAAAGAAATATGGGCAGATCAGCTGAAAAAAGAGATTTTGTACACTGTCTAATGAGGGGAGATGTCTGCTGTCTCTTACTACAATGCTCTGAAGTCCGAGTACGAACTTGGACTATTATTTTGAGGAATTTTGGAAGTGTAATCTAATCAGAATATATTATTGGACAAAGAGTGGACGGATAGGATTATCATCTTATTGTTATATTAAATACCGACTTTGAAAATGTCAGGACTTGGGTCTTGAATTCAACGACTTCCTTTAGCATAGACTCCATAGAGGAGGTGTGCTATTATGTTTATTCTGAAGAAAATATAAGGTTTTTGATGAAATCCAATCTGGATATTTTCTCTAATGAGGTCAGGATCATTGAGTGTTACATCTGACGCTGTGGAGTTGCAGTGAGTAGACGGGGAAGTGCACACTGTAAGACGACTGTTCACCTTGTTGATTTGTGCTTGCAATTTCACCTTGGGAAGAGGCCAACTAAAGGAAAAGGTAATCGGAAAAAATAATAGACACGGGCACAAGAATTTTCTTGTGAATATTCAATAGATGGATGATTAGGTAAGAAAATTATTCACAAACGGATTCAAGACCTTCAAGCGTATCATAACAAATAAGCACCCAGGAGTTGCAGATGACAATTATCAATCATGCACTTTGCTGTCTTGGGGTAAAAAGTAATAATGTTATGACAATACTCATCTTGATGGTGAATGCATCATAGATGGTAGAGACTCACTGTATAACATGCGATCCTTAATTGTTCAATGAATACACACTTGGCTTTGGCAACGGCCATGGATCCATTCTTGATGGTACTTGTGTGTACCGTACAGGGAATATGTAGTATATCCTGCTTACTTTGCCCTCCTTATGCTCTGACATCCTTCAAACCCTCCTTTTGTTAACAAAACAAAACAAAGCATTAAACTGTGAACCATAGTTTGCTGATCACCGTGTGCAAGCTATGTACTCCTAGACTTGGTAAGAACGAGGAATAAAGTTTGAAACATAGATATCGATATCGTATCAGTGGAAAGAGATATATCAAGGATATCGGCGGAAATCTCGAAAATAGCTCAAAAAAATATTTTTCTCATGAATTAAGTTTATATTAATTCTTAAAACAATAAGTAACATTCTATTTCACTCTTATAAGCAAAATGGGAGAGTGTTAATTAACATATTAATATACATCATATCGCACTTATCATAATATCGTATACACAATACCTTGCAGACTGTTATTGGTGAGAGATATTAAAAGGCAAATAACAAAATTTGTTCAATTACAATATATAGAGTACATCTTTCATAATAATAAAAAATAACATGATCTAAAAACAAGAAGACATGGACTTTAATAACAAAGTAAATTTCCACTAAAATATCACCAAAACCAAGAGTTGCTTGGCGGATTCACAAAACATCTCCTTCTCGTTGTTCGTACTGTATCAAAACTCTTTGCACACAATAATTCTCCTATGTTATATAAAAATTTATTGCCTTGTAATCCATCGCGTGTGAAGATAAGCAACAACAATACCAAGTGGCACAACATGCTAATGAAAGAGCTTTGGAACCACGTGATGATGATGATGATTGAGTTGGAGATGACTTTTACGGTTGGGATGCATATTAAGGAGGAAATCGAACATCTAAGATTATATATTGTGATGTTTGAGATAAATCAACAAAAATCTAGAATAAATATGAATGAATGCATTGAAAACTCTAAAAATTATCTCCCCATGATCTTTATATATCCGAGAAGCCATAACCTAACACAAGAAAAATACTTAAGAACAAGCAGTAAAGCACGAAATATATAGAACTCCTAAGAAACCCACCCCTTAATTCATTTACACTGATGAAAATTTCCTTAGGAAAGCTTTATCTAAAGTCTATAAGAAGTTATAGACAACAACACGATAATGTAAGATAGAAATCTGATATCAGCAATATCGGTTGATATGTAGGGAAGTTGCATTCAAAACTTTAGTTTTGGTCTACACCTATTGATATCTTTGATACATCGATGATATCTTGCGAGATATCAACTGATATTTGAGAAAAATGATATACATAGTAATATTGATACCAACTGATATCCAATGCCTGATATATCGTTGATATTTTTGCGATATATCTTGATATTTGAGCCTATGATAAGGATTAATATTGATTTGTTTTCTAAATGGGATCTACCCTCTACATGCAAGAATTGGTATCACCACGATTTTTATAAGGGAAAGCTTGATGACATATGCAATAAAGATGATATTCGAGTGATTGCCGACTACTAGATATGGCTCAAAGTAAACTGGGGTTGTCAAACAAAAATGTTAGCATATTTTCGATGTTGTCTGCATCTCACTCGTATACTATCATGTTCTCACCTCATATTGGGGTGATAGTACTCACTGTTGTCTCATAAATCGCATGCAGTGCTTCCTCCTGAGGTTCTCTTCCCTTGGGGAGGGGATTTTTCCAGCATGACTTGTGTTAGAGTTATTATTTCTATGTTTTGTGTTCTGTAACCCTTAGGGATATTTGTGTATTTTCCTCTCGAGTTCTCTAGGGTTTTCTCTCTATATAAGAGAACCTAAACCTATGAAATAAATAACAACTCATTCTCTCTTCTCCACATGGTATCAGAGTAGCGGTCCTAGACCGATGATTTGACCTAAATCCAGCATGACTTGTGTTAGAGTTATTATTTCTATGTTTTATGTTCTGTAACCCTTAGGGATATTTGTGTATTTTCCTCTCGAGTTCTCTAAGGTTTTCTCTCTATATAAGAGACCCTAAACCTATGAAATAAATAACAACTCATTCATTCTTTCCCACATGGTATCAGAGTAGCGGTCCTAGACCGATGATTTGACCTAAATCCCACCACCAGCCACGCTCGTGCGTGCCCTTCCTCGTGACCTAGGGCTTCGCGTCGGGCATCTCTGCATCCAGCCAACCCTTCTTCGAGCCTTATCGGCTATCATTGGTTGTCGTCGATAGAACCTCCAACAGTGCTACCAGGTGCAATCAGCACCATTGGAGGAGACGCCAGCCCTTCTAGGGCATCCTCGGGCACTAATAGCAACTCCAAAGGTGCCGCCAGGAGCAGCCAGCACCTCCAGAGTTGCTGCCAGCCCTTTCAAGGGCATTATCGAGCACCAACAACACCTCCAAAGTGTGCCGCCGGGAGCAGCCAACACCTCCAGAGATGCCGCCAACCCTTTGTAGGCATTATCGGGCACCAACATCACCTCTGAAGGTGTCGCCAGGTGCAGCCAGCACCTCCAGGGGTGCCACAAGCCCTTCTAAGGCTTCACCAAGTTCTCCTGGACCTTCTGATCTGCTGTACTACTATTTTTCATATCTCTTGCATGTTCAAAACATGAGTTTTGGGGCATCTTTCAGCCCATGTATGCATCCTTAGTCAATCACAAGATCTCCCTTCTTTTCTAAGACCACCATGGCACCTCCGCGTCGGGCATTTCCGCATCCAGCCAATCCTTCCTCAGGCCTTATCGGCCATCATCGGCCGCCGATAGAACCTCCAGCAGTGCTACCAGGTGCAGTTAGCACCACTAGAGGAGCCGCCAGCCCTTCTAGGGCATCCTCGGACGCCAACACCAACTCCAAAGGTGGCACCAGGAGCAGCCAACACCTCCAGAGATGCCGCCAGCCCTTTCTAGGGCATTATCGGGCACCGGCAGCACCTCTGAAGGTGTCTCCAGGTGCAACAAGCACCTACAGGGGTGCCGCCAGCCCTTCTAGGGCTTCACCAAGTTTTCTTGGACCTTCTGATTTGTTGTACTACAATTTTTCAGATCTCTTACACGTTCAACACATGAGTTTTGGGGCATCTTTCAGCCCATGCATGCATTCTTAGTCAATCACAAGATCTCCCTTTTTTCTAGGGATTTTTACAGCCATTACCTTGAATAATTTCGTAATTACATTCATAAACCTGCGAAATCGCGGATTACACCCATAACCTTGAAAAATACTTAACTCTTAATTGACATAACCCTGTGTTAGTTGCCATCTATTGTATCCGTTAACTCTCACGGAAAAAGTTACAAGTTACCAATTTTACCCTTAAAACCATATCACATTTATAAAGTATGCCATTTGTATAAAACACCATCTTTCTGCACAGCTCGTTCCCGTCATCGGAGATTTACAACACACTCCCCGTGCGAGAGGAGCTGCTCAGAGCTCTTCTCAACTCCGATCTCATCGGATTCCACACGTTCGGCTATGCGCGACACTTCCTGTCATGTTGCTCTCGAATGTTGGGGCTCTCGTACCAGTCGCACAGAGGTTACATCGGAATTGAGTACTACGGCCGAACCGTGAGCAACAACATCCTGACAGTTGGGATGCATATGCAGCAGCTCAAGTCGACGCTTAGTCTCTTAGAAACCGAACTGAAAGTCTATGAACTGAAGCAGAGGTCTAAGGATCAGACCGTGTTGCTCCATGCCGATGACGTAGATATCTTCAAAGACATCAGCTTGAAGCTTCTCGCATTGGAGGAACTGCTCGTACAACATACGGATTGGCAGGGGAAGGTCGTGCTCGTGCAAATCGCGAACCCCGCTAGAGGATGGAGGAATTCGTCATCTGCTCGCCATCGCTCAATGGAGCAATCCATATGAATTCGTGGAAGATCGACGCTGTGGCTGAGGCAATGGATGCTGGGTTGGTACTGCTGGAACGAAACACCTGAAGACTTGAATATCTTGCTCGAAGAACACTTGTAGATGAAGGCCACACAGTGTTGTTTGCAAAGCACCACAAGGTCATTTGCAGGGGAGGCAGTCAGCACTCCAGAAATTGACAAACTCATGAGGAAACCATGACACGAAACCAGAGGTATTCCTTGACGTGTGATGTGTATATTGCGGATCTATCCGACGAGGGTCATCACGAGGGGCTTCCTGAGGCGGTGGTCGCTTTGCTCCATCATCCTGGCCGACGTCAGCGGCCGCCAAAACTAAACCTAGACGACAAGTTGGAGCTTGTGTCAGCGGAGTAGTCCTTCGCAGCACGGACCTCGCCTTCAGCCCCAGCGCCCTCTTCGTCCTGCTCATCCCGACCTGGAGTTGCCTCCTCCCCCTGCTCGTGTGTGGCGACCCATCGCCGTCGCCATTGTCGTGTTGGTTGGAAGGGTAGAAGGAGATGCGGTTGCGGCCGCCAAAGCCCGGGTAGGAGTGGCATGACGTGAAGAAGAGCTTGTAGACGACCTCCCAAAGGTCATCGTCGTCGGGGGAGGAGACGTGACCGAAGGGCCAGTCGAGGTCAGTGAAAGCGGCGTCTTCGTCTAGGGAGTCGAGGTTCGAGTGGGAGCGGAGGGCGACAAACTGAAGGAGGATGGTGGAGGGCGGAGGGGCGGGAGGGAGGGGAGGGTGTGGGCGTTGGAGAAGGAAGGGGAAGGGAGTTTGGGTTCTTTTACTTTTTTTTAAAAGTTTTTTAATAGCCGTTGGATAGATTATGGGTTAGATAAACCCAATGATATGGTTCAGTTAATGGGAAAACTAACAGAGGGTTATGGGTGTGAGACCGAGTGATTATTTGAGGTTTCTTGTGTAATTCACGATTTCACGGGGTTATGAATGTAATTATGAAATTACTCAGGGTTATGGGTGTAAAAATCCCTTTTTTCTACGACCACCGTGACACCTTCTTTTATCGAGACAAAGCCCTTGGACACGAATATTATGGCGCAAGGTACTACTATCAAACTTAAATTTACAGAAAATTACGTGCTCTGGTTTCGATCTTTTATGGTGTTCATTGGTGGTCAGAGAAAACTCTTGACGAGTCGTTAAACAACTATGCTAATTAAATGTAGTTGTAGTACGACCGGATGCGAGTCGATCGGAATTGAGCGAAGATCTCTACGAGGAGTGGCTCGGCTAAATATTTTCAATGTTTGTAAATTTGGGTCGAACTCAGGAACACGAGCTCTCGATGCAGCTAATTAAGTTCTAATACCTAGGTTAAGCGAGATGAGACTCAACACGATGCGAGACATAATACATGCAGCAAAATGCATTTTTCTTTTGGTTCTTAATGCATGTTAACTTATTGACAGAATGAACAAAATGAATAAAATGCAAACATGTATTTACATACACAACTATGCTCTTAGATCAATAAATAAACCTAAGCAATATGTCTAATCAAATCAGAGTTCAATTAGGGCATTAAATGACACTAAAGTATATGAATGGTGTTATAAGTAGACATATAAATAATTGTGTCTCTAATTAATTTATCAAACTTTAATCATCAAATCAGAGATAATCTATGTCATCATGTAGTGATTTAAATGTGCTTCAAATGACATTGATTTCACTGATGGAGTTCATATGCAAAAGTTATGAAATGAAAGGTCCAGCTGCGACAAAAATATAGTAAAATATATACAAAACACCACATTTAGGTCCTGTCATATGTAATTTAGAAAAGTCGAGAGGGCTTATCTTTAAATTACTTCTATACGCGAGGGTCCATTTGCAATATTAGAAATCCGACGGGGCTTCAGTGTAATATTCTGACGAATCCATGACTCATTAACATTTTGTCTGCATTTTGTCTTAAAACTCTTAACAAATACATGTAAATATCCACTATTTTCCATCTTTTACCAAAACTTCATTCAGAAATAAAAATGCACTTTTATGCATCAAAAACATGTAAATAAATAAAATAATAAAATAAAGAAAAGAAAAGAAGGTAGATTGTAAATATATATATATGTACAATATGACTTATATAATATAAATATAGTTGAAAGATATATTTATATAGCCTAACCCCTGATGAATCTTGTATTCATCGTGCTAAAATCCAATTCTTAATCCCCTAGCTTAATTAATCCAACAAAAACCACTGATTATTCATTCATTTTATCTTGTACTATATTGTATATAAACTATGTATAATTGCCTATATTCTAACTATATTTATTGTATTTAATTAAAACCATTTTCCTTGTTTTTAATTCTCATTAAAAATCCTTAAAAATTAGGTTAATTAATTGTCTATATTAGAAATGACCTTTAAAAGAATAAAAAGTATAAAAAATATCAAAGCTAAAAAATGGTGTTTTTATCCCTTTAAAAATACCCCCAAAAATACACTTGTGTACAAATGAATTTTTGATTTTTTGTCCAACATGAAACTTGTGTTTTGACTTTTTCCTAATTCTGCCTCTAGCTATTTCTTTTTGATTTTCTTTACTTTTGTACTTTCTGATTTTTCTATTAGGCCACGTGGCGCCCTCTGGGCCGTCCACGTGGCTAGCTTCTCTCCTCACCACCCGATGCCCCTCCTGGGCACTGGATCTCTAGAAACCCGCCTCCATCACACCCGTTAATCTCCGCTCCACCTCCAGCCGCTGGATCTGATCTCAGATCAGATCTCAGACACTCTTCTCCGCCTCAATCTCTGCCGCTCGATTCCCCTCCCATCTAGCGGCTCTCCCATCTCCACGTCACCTCGTCTCTCACATTTGTTGGATGCAACCTTCCCTCTCATCTACACCGCTCACCTCCGCCCAGATCCTAGCCATTAGATCTGATCTAATCAGATCGTAGCCGCCCTTTAGCGCCTTTCTCTCAGCCTTAGGATCAGATCCTATGATCTGATCTCCACCTCTTGCCCGTGCTTCCATCCTAGTCGTTGGATCGAAAGATCCAACAATCAAGCGCTCATCCTCTACCTCCCATTGGCCCCCTTCCCAGGCGTTACGCCTCGCGAGCCGCCGCCCCCTTCTAATCATATCCCCAAGCTCTGTCAGCTTAAGCAAAACCTAACGGCCGCCCCTTGTAGCCGTTTCCTCCGCCATCCTCGCGTACCACCCCTCATTCCACCTCCATTACTCCCCCGCCTTCAAACCTCCTTTAAGAACCACCCGCCACCACATAATCGTTGTCGACCTCCACCTATAAAACCTCCACCCTCTGTTTACCTTGTCCACCATTCTACGGTCTAAGACCTTGCCCCTCTCCTCCTCCCTGTGACAGACGGAGGAGGACGAGGGGCCATCATGTCCCTCCGATCCGGTGTTAACCCATTGTCAACTTGGCCATGATTGTGGTCGCCTCCTTGCGTCGCTGAGCTCTGTGCATCGACCGCGCACACCGGGTGACGACTCCGAGCTCCAACAGAGCTCACCCCAGGCCTCCTCCTCCAAAATCACAAAAATTCACTAACCGAGGAGTTGGTGTAATCCTGACACATTCACATGCACTCAAGGCTTAAGGATTTCAAGGATACTTGATTTCTGTGATCTTGAGAGTCTGAGTTAACATGTCTTAGTCATTAGGGTTTTGAACTTAATAATCGACACTTCCCTAGTTTGAAAGATTTGAGTGCTATATTGCACTCTTCACCTCTACCTTCTAAAGAATATGATCAACACAACACGATCACAACTGCATGATTGTTGAGATGAGTTGAGTTATCACCTGAGGAACTAGGACTAGAGATTTGAGTTTAGATTCGATCTAATGATGCTCGAGGATGGGATAAAGTTAATGAAGGTTTCAAGAAATCTGAGTGTCAGCAAAACCCTAGCTAGTATGTGAACAAGTTCATATGCTATCGTTTGATATTTACCTATGTGCCAGGGTGTGATGAAACTTAAATAATTGTAGATCATTGTGCACCAACTTTTTGTAAAAGTAGTGGAGCTAGTCAAAAAGAAAAGAAAAGAAAGAAATTCTAAGAAAAGCTCTATCCTTCAAAGTCAAATTACAAAGAGCTTTCACCAATGGTGAGCGCTCCTAACCATTTTTAAAGTGTCTACTTGGACCAAAACGCTTCTAGGATTGAGGATTAGGTCTAGAGGATAGTCTCTTGGACTGGAACTTCGAGTGATGCCTCGACTCGACTCTCATGAATGAAGTACACTAAATTTCATATCCTTAAATTTTATGAACAAAAAGAGAGTCTCATAATTAGAGAAGTTGGATTCCTTCTGACTAGAGCATGGTTGAGCCCAGAAGTTTAGGATAACTTAAATTAAGGGAATTCTGAAAATTGAGCCTTGAAACATTCACATGCATTGTTAGGATATAATCCAACCACTTTATTCTTTAGATGCTCGAGGAAGAGCATAATTTAAGTATAGGGGTATGGTGCATCTCGTATTCGTCATGCTAAAATCCAATTCTTAATCCCCTATCTTAATTAATCTAATAAAAAATCACTGATAATTCATTCATTTTATCTTATGCTATATTGTATATAAACTATGTATAATTGCCTATATTCTAACTATATTTATATTTAATTACAACCATTTACCTTGTTTTTAATTCTCATTAAAAACCCTTAAAAATTAGGTTAAGTAATTGTCTATTTAGAACTGACCTTTAAAAGAAATAAAAAATACAAAAAATCTCAAGGCTAAAAAAATGATGTTTTTATCCCTTTAAAAATATCCTAAAAAATGCACTTGTGTACAAATGACTTTTTTTACCTTTTGTCCAACATGAAACTTGTAGATCTCATCGAGATCTACAACTTTCATGTTTTAACTATTTCTTAATTTTGCATCTAGCTATTTCTATTTTATTTTTCTTTATTTTTGTATTTTTTGATTTTTCTATTGGGCCACGTGGCGCCCTCTGGACCGCCCACGTAGCCCGCTTCTCTCCTCGCCACCCGACCGCCCTCCTGGCCGCTGGATCTCTATAAACCCACCTCCATCACAGTCGTTGATCTCCGCTCCACCTCCAGCCGCTGGATCTGATCTCAGATCAAATCTCAACCACTCTTCTCCGCCTCAATCTCAACCGCTCGATTCCCCTCCCATCTAGCGGCTCTCCCATCTCCGCGTCACCTCGCCTCTCACAACCGTTGGATGGAACCTTCCCTCTCATCTACACAATTCGCATCCGCTCAGATCCTAGCCGCCAGATCTGATCTGATCAGATCGTAGCCGCCCTTTAGCGCCTTCCTCTCAGCCTTAGGATCAGATCATATGATCTGATCTCTACCCCTCACCCGTGCTTCTTTCGATCCAACGGCAAAGCACTCATCCCCTACCTCCCGTTGACCTCCTTCCCAAGTGTTACGCCTCGCGAGCCACTGCCCCCTTCCAATTATATCCCCAAGCTCTGTTAACCTAAGCAAAACCTAATTGCCGCCCCTTGTAGCCGTTTTCTCCGCCATCCTCGCGTACCACCCCTCATTCCACCTCCATTACTCCCCCGCCTTGAAACCTCCTTTAAACACCCCTACCACCACATAACCATTGTCGATCTCCACGTATAAAACCTCCGCCCTCTGTTCACCTTGTCCACCATTCTACGGTCTAAGACCTAGCCCCTCTCCTCCTCCCTGTGACAGACCGAGGAGGACGAGGGGCCATCATGGTCCTTCGACCCGGTGTTGACCCATGGTCAACTTGACCATGATTGCGGCCGCCTCCGTGCGTCGTTGAGTTCCGTGCACCGACCACGCACGCCGGGCGACGACTTGGAGCTCCAACGGAGCTCACCCCAGGCCTCCTCCTCCAAATTCCACTCTCTGATGAGTCACCCTTCTGTCTATTTTCTTATTTTCTTCTAATTTTTTGACGTCTATCTTCACCCTCACCGGTCACCGATCATCCACTTAGCTCCGCCTTACCTCCGTCATTCACGCCAACCACTCCCGACCACCTTCTCCCTTCTCCATAGCCCCTACCACTCCGCCCCAACTCCCCTCCAGTCCGTCGGAGTCGAAGACTAGGTCTCCCATTCCCTCCGCCTGTACGAGACACCATTCCACTCACAATTGCACGCGCACGCTTCAACTATCTTTCTAACCTTGCAGGTACTCAATGGTCGGACATCGCGCCTCTACGACGGTCTCGAGCATCGGCTCCGGTGATGCTTCGTTGGGAGCCACCTCTAGTTATCCTTGTCGCTTCCTCTCCCATCAATCATCCTCGCCGGGAGGCTGTGGCGCTTCGAGCACCTTCCACGAGCAAGGAGGAGCCCAATGGAGCTCTGGCGTACGTGCCAGAGCTCCAAATTCGCCGTCGTTCCTTCGGCAGAGACAAAGAGTAGGCACCGTTGGATGGCGCCCCTCGGTAGCCATCCAACGACCCTGGTGGATCCACGTAGCGCCTGTCGAACCTGCTACCTCGGGTCCACCGAGCCTTGCACCGAGCCAAGAGCCGAAGCCACAGCGGCCGCCACGTGTGCCCGAGCCTGACCAGCCATCCGAGCCTGCCCCCTCACATGCGAGGCACGTGAGAGATGGGTAAATTGCATGAAAGACCCCAGGAAGTTTTGAATTTGCATTTTGGTCCCCAGGCACGCGGCTCACATACGCGCCTGGGTAAATTTTAGAGAGGCCCTCATAATTTTCATAAATTACAGATATATCCCTGTGCGCAGATGGTAAAATTACAACGGGACCCAGCCTGTTTTGCAAAATTGCAAATAGGTCCCTCCAGGGTCCTATTTGTAATTATTTATCCTTTATTTTCTCGCATTTTTATTGCATTTATGCCCCTGCATTGTTTCTTTCATAACTTGAGCATCGTAGGTCCAAATTGGATGATTTCAGTGTCATTTTGTTCCCTATTTCATCATCTATCTAATGACATAGTTGATTTTCTCACCTGACACTAATTTAAATATGATGGATTTTTAATGTTATATAGTGTCCCCCGCTCAAATGCCTTGCCATAAAATAGATGTCTGCTTGTAAATTTAGGCTCAAATTGACTCTGATTTCAAATCGTAATATGTGCTCATGACTTGTAGGGCATTTTTGTAATTAATATTTCGCATGCACATCCTTTGCACTTAATAATACATTATGCTTTGCATATCTTACAGTTGCATTGAAAAATAACTTAAAAATTACATGCGTCCTATAATTGCATTGTTCTGCATTTTAGTGTGCACATCTGTATGAAGACCTAGAATTAAGAATCTATTCACACATAGATTTAATAGATCAAAATTTGATGAATATATTAAAGAGGATGCTGAACCAAATTTGCCTTCTATATTACGACAATTATCAATTATTAAAGATGCAAATTTGACGTTCTTCAAATGGTGCCGTTGTCGGGGACACGGCTCACCTTTATTATTTGTCGAATTTTGGAATATTATTTGTGAATATATTCAAATTTCGCAGGTCTTCTCATCATGCATTTTTGTTTCATTTTTGTCGATTATTTTTCTTGTTATTTTTCTAACATTTGTCTTTTGTGGCAGGGCCCATGAAGATCGAGGACACTTGATCTCCATGGAGGCGTGGAGTTGGGAGCTTCCGCTGAAAAGGCCGCAAAAGAAAGGATGAAGAATTCAAGGAATTTTAGTCAGCTCCTCATGCATTTTCATGCTGAAAAAAATGGTATCATGCACATTTTTAGTAGTCTTCGTTCGAGGGCTCGTTTGTAAAAAAAAGGAAAAAGTAGATCACTTAGTGATCTACCCCCCCCCCCCCACCACATCCATGTATGTACATCCACTCACCCCCTCCCCCTTCACTACCTCTGTATTTCACACAATCACCCCCCTCTCCTACATCTGAATCTGTAAAAATGCACACTCCCCCTCCCGCTTCTTAATAATCAACTGTAAAAACTCACCCCTCCTCTCTCCTTGTATCTCTGTATAGATTCCCGTCTAACCCTAACAACCTCACCCCCCAGCCTATATTCTAGATCCTCTACTTAGGCTAATTTCAGCCTAATATAGGGGGGTCTCGACCCATCATTCCTCCCTCGCTCTGTCTTCTTATACTTAGTTCATTTTTGACCTAAGTATAAGGGGACTCTCCTCAGTTCCGCTATATCACCCTATATTTAACCCGAGCCATGGCTTCATATCACTTGTGCTATGAGGACATAGCAAATGTTAAGTATAGGGGGGTATACCGTATATTACTGTATATCTATTTTAGCCATAGCTCGCATATTTTTAAAATTTTTGAAAATAAAAATTGGGCTTGGTTTAAGTAAACCTGTGAACTAAGTTTTGTAAAAATTCTTGTATTTTTTAAATTGAGGGATTAAATTTTTGGAAAAAATTAGCTTCTTGTAAAAATTAAATTTTTGTAAATAAAATTAACCTTTTTCAAAAAAAATCCATAAAAAAACTAAAAAATTAAAAACTTTTCCTTGATCAAGGCTATGACTACCAGGCTTAAAAATGAGTAGCTATTCTCAGTGAGGGAACTTCGGTCTCTCATAACAGAGTGGGTGGTTTAGAGGACACAGTATATGGCTCCGTCCTCAAGTAACACAGGTCCGTCTAACGGTCCGTACTTATACCCATACTGGCTGAGAGTGGACGCAACCAAGGTTCAGGAAAGCGGTATGCATATGCGTTCGGACAGGTCACCGAATACTGAATAAGCGGTATGCGGGGGCATATGCGGGGTATATGCGATTCTACTGGTTTTTTAATTTTTTATTTAAAAATAAATAAATATCTATGAATAACAGAATTTATGTATCTAAGTGGGGTTATAGAAGATACAAGAAAAACGATTCATGTTAGATGGGTGTGTATATGCTTTTAATTACCTCATATTTTATCAAAAAAGACATTTATCATAAAAATTTTACATATTAGGTGATTCGTAATAACAAAACTTCAATACACATGCATGCACTACATGAGCAAAAACTCAATCGGCATATATAAAAATAGTCGACGATACATTGCATATACTCATGAAAACAATACATGGGAAAAACATAACACATTGCATATACATAATGGTATAATACATTGTCATTGTATACAAATGAATGCCATATTCTTACAATTGAATGAAGGAAGAGGCAGAGCTACGAAATTAAGCATCTGAATGAGAAGATTGAAAAGTTAGAGCAGTTGGAGCAGTATGCGGGGCATATGTGGGATATGCGGGGCATATGCGGGCCGCATAAGCAGGGAGGGCGCATAATGCACTGATTCATGAAATCGGTGCGGTCTACATGCCGCACGGGCATATGCGGCCGCATACGCGGCCCGTGCGGCCGATTTCATGAACACTGGATGCGACTATTAATATGAGCTTGGGCCAATCATTATCTTTCAAAGGAATTAAAAAAATTGGAAAAAAAAATAAAATCCATAAAAATTTGCAAAAGATAAAAATAAAAAAAATCACTAACCGAGGAGTTGGTGTAATCCTGACACATTCACATTCACTCAAGGCTTAAGGATTTTAAGGACTCTTGATTTCTGTGATCTTGAGAGTCTGAGTTAACGTGCCTTAGTCATTAGGTTTTTGAACTTAATAATCCACACTTCCCTAATTTGAAAGATTTGAACACTATATTGCACTCTTCATCTACCTTCTAAAGAATATGATCAACACAACATGATCACAAATGCATGATTGTTGAGATGAGTTGAGTTATCACCTGAGGAATTAGGACTAGAGATTTGAGTTTAAACCCGATCTAATGATGCTCGAGGATGGGATAAAGTTAATGAAGGTTTCAAGAAACCTGAGTGTCAGCAAAACCCTAGCCAGTATGTGAACAAATTTTTTTTGACGCTCAAAAAGGGGGAAACACTCAATGGTGTTCGCCCCAATCCATTAAAGAGTAAAGAGATGAGAACTTACAACGCGGAAGAGGAAAACAAAACAGATTGGTGGATGATATCGAGAGAGATACCATCCACGCACCCGAACACCGCTACATGGCAGACCAATCAAGACAAAAACGAGACGCCGCAATACAAATATTTTCCTTATAGAACCTCTGCCGAGCAAATAATGTCTCGTTTCTTCCCAGCCAGATACTCCAAAGGCGCGCAATGGGAACCAGCCTGTCCTCCCTCGATCGACTCCCGGCGTTAGACAAGCTCTCACAGAAAGCAGCAATACTGGATAGATTTAGCCACCCCACATCGTCCCAAATGGCGCGCACATGGTCGCATTGTAGGAAAAGATGATCGACGGTTTCCACCTCCGTACCACATAGCCCGCACAAATGCGAAACATTAGGAAACATCAAAGCACAGCGATCGCGAGTAAGCAACCTTCCACGCCGAAGAATCCAAAGAAAAATACCAACCCGTTCCGGAAGCTTGAGACTCCAAATGAGCTTGCAGTGATTGAGCAGGGTTGCATCCATCCCCGCGGCGCTGGGGAGAATAGAGAAGTACGCCTTCCGCGTATTGAAGGAACCCTCCTTCCAGGCGAAATGATCACGGCCCCCAGTGGGCGTGGGAGCATCAGAAAGGAGGGCCATCAAGGTAGAGAAGTCGAGCAGCCGTTGTTCAGATAGATTATCCACCAACAAAGGGCACCAGCAACCATCGGTCCAGCATGAAGCCACAGTGGCGAATTTATCGCCCGCCAACGCATATAATCTAGGAAACAAAGTCTGGAAGACTCCCCTCCCGGACCAATCCTCCGCCTAGAATCGGAAAGAAGTCCCATCGCCGAGAGTAGGCTTGAATAAAGATCGGTTACGGTTGAAAGCGGACATAACATCGCGCCAAAAGGAGGGAGCATGTCCCTGGGCCCGCCCGCCATAAACGGAACTAAAAGCACTCCCCGCCGCCTCGTGAAGGCACTGCAGCAAGAAATTATCATCCCGACCCAACACCTTAGCCGCCCACTTGAGAAGCATAGCTTCATGCACCACCTCCAACCGCCTAACGCCCAGGCCCCCATCGCGCTTGGGACGCGAAACATCCTCCCATCCCACCAAATGGATCCCCCTTCTCCCATCGCCCTTCTTACCCCAAAGAAAACCCCTCATACATTTTTCTAAGCGCACCCGAACCCCCTTCGGCAAGCCGCGCATGGACAAGAAATAAATAGGGATCGCAGAGATCACAGATTTAAGAAGAACCAAGCGCTCCCCCCCTGGAAAGAAGCGCCGTGCGCCAGCCAGCCAACCGAGCCTCCACCTTCTCCACCACCCTCCGGCAGTCACGCAAACGAGCACGGCCGACCGAGAGTGGCAAGCCAAGATATTCCAGTGGAAGGCCACCAAGGGAAGAGCCCAGAATAGTAGAACACTCCTCAGCCTCCACCGGCGTCAAAGCAAACGGAACAACCTTCGACTTGGTCCCATTGATGCGGAGCCCCGACATCTCGCAGAATAGTTGGAGCGTAGTAGCCATCCCCATGGCAGAAGGCGGATCCCCCTCGATAAAACATAAGGTGTCATCAGCGAATTGTAGGAGAGGAATATGAAACTCGCCTAAAGAACAACTGTAACATCCGGATCCGAATGAACTGAAGCTCCTGTCAAGAAAAGGATGTTGCAAGCAAGTTTGGATCTCCAAAGTGGAGATATTCAAAGGTACATATCTCTCTCCTCTTTGTTCTCATTAAAGTCAATGTTGAAGTTTCTAATTCAGTTTTTTTTATGTTGCTATCCATCAGGTATTTTATCTATTGTTGTATGTTAGATAAAGACACAAAATCCTTCCAAATTTAAAGGATCAAAGGTACAATCTTTTCCCCTCTCTTGCTGCTTTCCATGCATGGTCTTTACACATTTTGATAGTAATAGGTTGCTTGAGAGTTGTATATTCTAGATATGCTATAACTGGGTTACCATATATTATAACATGTTGGTAACAAGGGTCTTGTGGTAATCTAAAGCCATGGAAATTTGACTCTATAATACTTGTGTATTGCATGTGACAGAAGATAGATTGCACTTTCATCTAAATTCTAATTGTATATTCCTGGTTAATATGATGTGAATACATAAATAACATCTCAATACTAATAATAGAAGTACAAATGATTCCCAAGAACATTTAAGCCATTGTGAGATATACATGAGGGTCGGTAAAGGCAGTGATATCATATTCTGCACAAGGGTCATTAGAACTAGAGTTTAATGTAAGGATATACAACACTAATGAAGCCTATAAAGAAGGTCATCATACTTATCTCTTGAGATGGTATACATAGAATCATGATATCATCAACATCTCAAAAGACTGTTTGATGAGCTACAAGTTTATTATGCTTTAACCAGCAACAATCTTCTCTATGACCACTACATCTAAAAAAAAATAATATGTGGCTCATCTCGATGTAAAACAATCACGGTTGTGGGCATGAGTGGACCTAATCTGTCCCTCCTAGAAGAAGCAACCATGGTAGAGGTGGTCTCACCTTTCTTAGGTGTATGAAATAATATAGATAATATACTCAACTTAATATGTACCTCATAACTAGAAGAAATCTTTGATATGGTAATCCTTTGTGACAACACGACCTCATATGGAGATTCCAGATCTGGAAGAAAAAGATCAACAATCAATGGATATCTGAACAGTCCATGTGTTGCACATATACAGACATGTGTGTAACAATTTAGCCTTTTAAAACTAGAATTCCTAGCATAGCAATATTCAACTAAAGGTTGGATATTCTGCTTCATTTTAAACATTAGACAAATCTGCATAATGCAAGCAAAATTCTTCTCTTCAGAGTATAGTCAACTTAAGAATCTGCCACATTTTTTTTCATGGTTTTTGATGCACAATATCTATACCGCTGGAGCATATTCCATTTTATAACATAATCAGGAGATTATTTTCAATGAAGCATATTCCATTTTATGACATAATCAGGAGATTATTTTCAATATTAAGTATTCTGAAATCTGCTAAATATATTGTTATCAACTTATTTGAATTCTTAATCTCGTGAACAATCACAGAAGGTCTATTTCAACCTATTGAAAATGACGAAAGATAAAGAATTTAACTATGATCCAGCTTAATGATATCAAGATCGCGTAATTAACCCGACATATTTTTTTAGCAAGGGTAGGAAGATACAAAGTAGCTAAAGGGGTATAACTCTTGGCTGGGAGTTTGATACATCCAATTGGGAGGGTTTCTCAATATCTCTTAGTAATAGTGATAAAGAATCGAAAGATGGCTACGGTGGATAAGTAAATAATAATCTCAATATGTTAGCATTATTAGAATGACTTGAGATCTAGTGGAAGAGAAGATTCAGGGTGAAATTTTGCAGTGTCAGGAAGGATTGCATCGACCATCTTTTCATCTTTTGTTCATTATATTAGGGTATTTTCATACAAGAGACTTATAAAAATTAGATCAAGAGTCTTGCCACTAAATTACGAGTTAAATAACAAAAGTAAAATTTCTACATTAAATTAAATTTTAAATTCAGTTCCAATAAACAACTTATGATCTCGTGGTTTGAAAAAGGAGTTCATTGAGATATTTTCATAAATCTAGATTAATAAGCAAGCCGCCAATCGATGAGATCATCTATGATCAATGACTGAAGATTTTTGTGATCAATCATTCAAAATCACTAAAGTATGAATCACTATTCAATATAATTATCAACAAGATACTTAGATCTGTAAAGTTGACTACATCAGAGTTCAAGAGAGGATGAAAATTAAGTTAGTGATGATGATTCAATGATGACTAGTAATTAAAAGTGACAGTCATGGTAACCTTTACGCCTGACTGTGCGAGGGGGCGGTGACCCTCAGCTGGGCGGAAGATTAGGAAGCCTAGTTAGGGTAGCGGCCGCTTCGTGCGCGGGTATAGGATCCCAGTCTTTTTCTCGGTTTTTTTTCGCGAGCGCTCGCAGTTTTTACGCCTCTCTGGGATCCACAGGTTTTCTTTTAAAGACCAGTTCCGCTGACCCTTGTTCTTTAGGGTACCTAGGCTGGAGGACCCTTGGTTTTAGTTTTTTTGAGCTCGTTAGCCCGTACCAGTCGGGCTGGTTTTTCTTTTAGAGCGACTTTTCTAGAGAGTCTCTCTCACCCGTCTCAGTGGCGTAGTTTTGGAGTAGACCTATCCCTCTATTGGACCACCCTTCCAATTAGAGGGCGAGACGGAAGAGCCTTTTGTAGGCTACTTCACCGCTTGAGTTTTATTTATTTTTCGCCAACAGACTTGGCGATGCTACATCTGAATCATCCATGTATACATCTGAATCCTCTATGGCTACCTCTAAATCAGTTACAGTTGAATCTGAAAAAGATACATTGAAAATTGGATTGAGTCACAATTGAGTTGGCTAAAGTTGAATTACAGTTGAGTTGGTTTCCGTTGAACTAGTTACTTTTCTGCCAATAATTCCTGGCAAAGAGAAAAGACCATATCATGAAAATCATTCTTATCAGACTATCTATTAGGCTTGAGAAAAACAACAAGAAAAGAATCAAAACCCCATATCCATCATATACTCTTACTATGATCAATACACAAGATTCTTAAACATCTTTATAAGCATTATAGAGATAATGATTATATCAGAGTCTCATCATTCATATTCTCAAGACCAGTCAAACTTGTATTATAATTAATAGAAAGGCAATGACTTAAATATGGACTACATGATATTGGTATATAAATGATTAATGTGGGTAATTAGTGTAGGATGAGTAGACTGGGATTTTACATACCAAACAACTTGAAAGCCTGTTTCATTGCAAGTAGCTTTAAATTTTAATTGTTAAGGCCAAATTACTTGCTTTCTTTTGGAATCACAAAATTTCCTGTTATTTTTAATTAATTAAGATTTACTCAACATTTGTTGATGTTCTTTTCTCCCTATTCCATGGATTGCAGGCAAAATACCTGCACCGTTGTATTGGGAGAGTTGAATGTCAGTTTCTGAAGCAAAACATAGCAGGTATGTATGTTATAGTTTGTTCAAGATATTTATGCTTTTATTTCTCTTCTGATAAAATTGGGATACATGTATATAATGCAATTTCTGTTGTTACATATAAACTGATATGGAAATTTATGCAATATAAGTGTGACATGTTATAGTTCTGTGGCCTGTTAGTTAACGTGAATGTCATCCGTATAAAAAAAATCCCTAATTTCCAGTTCCCTAACGCGATTTCTAGAGAATATGATATTACGGATGATGTGTAAACGGGTTTCCCAGATCCGAGAAGGAACGAGCATCACAGTTTGGTATCAGAGCAGTGGTACCCTGCTACATACATTCGTAGTATTATAGTTCCAATCGCATTAGGTATTGGATAGCTACAGTTCTTTGACTTATCGCGAGTCTGAAAGGGAAATATGACATTCAAAATTTATGACCACAGATGTCACTAATTGTAACTAACTTTCCATATGTATCCCAAGAAGAGAAAAAGCATAATAGAAATATCCGCGAACATCAACTATTGTCATTACAGATATTGGTTCTTATACAGAACCATGTCGTCTGGTGCCGACCTTTCTATCTTTTTATATGATTCTGGAGCGATGGATGAACTTTGAATTTCTAACTTCAGTAGATAGAGGTGCAGATGCCCTAGATCATCCTTGTCACATTATGGGCCATGTGGCTAATTGATCATCATAAGACTAATAGTCAGATAGCTACCAATGTTGATTGGTGGACATGCGATGATAACAGATTGGCTGCTACTACAGCTCAACAAGTTTGATCTAACTTTGGGTATGGATTGAATGTCAACTCATCATGCCAAGGGTAATTACTTCATGAAGACGACTGTCTTCAGGATTCCAGACTTACTCGAAATTGCCTATAAGGGTACATTACATGACTCCAAAATGGAGTATATCTCTGTGTTGAAAGCTCGGAGACTTGTTGATGAGGAATGCGATTCATATCTAGCAATTGTCCGAGAGACATGTGATGGAGAGCTGATGGCTTAAGACATCTCGATAGTGTCAGATTACCCTAATGTGATCTTTAATGATTTGTCAGGTTTACCACCTGAGAAAGAGATTGAGTTCGAGATTACACTACTACCATATACCCAACTAATTTCGATGGCTCCGTGCAGCTTGGCACTAGCTAAATTGAGAGAACTGAAGGTGCAGTCGCATGAGTTACTTGACCTAGGTTTCATAAGCCGAGCACTTCACATTAGGGTGCTCCAATTCTTTTTATCAGAAAGAATAACGAATCGATGAGATTGTATATGGATTACAGACAGTTAAACAAGAAAACGGTGAAGAATCACTATCATCTGCCATGCATCGATGATTTGTTTAATCGGCTACATGGATCTTCGATGTTTTCAAGGATCGATCTTCGATCTGACTACCATCAATTGGAGACTCAAGAGTCGAATATTATGCAAACCTTATTCAAGACTCGATGTGGAAATTATGAGTTTGATATGATGCCATTTGGGCTCATGAATACACATGCAACATTCATGGACATGATAAACATGATTTTCCGTCCATACTTGAACAAGTTTGCAATTGTGTTCTTTAGTGATGTTATGATATATTCTCAAAATAAATGGAATCATGAAAAGATCTAAAGATAGTCCTTGACACATTTCAAGAGCATAAGTTGCATGCCAAGCTGAGTAAGTATGAGTTATTGTATCCTAGATCTCATTCCTTGAGCATGTCATTTTTGGAGCAGGTATCACAGTTGACCCTGCGAAAATTGAGACAATCATGTCTTGAGAACAACCCAAGACAATCATTCATATTCATAGCTTACCTGAACTAGCGGGTTATTACAGATGTTTCTTCAGTAATTTTTCCTTGGTCATTCTTATCCTGACACGAGAAGAGAGTTCCTTTCATTTGAAATTGTTCATGCGAGCAGGCCTTCAGGACACTGAAGGAAAGATTGACGACTGCGAATATTCTTGCACTTCCTTCAGAAATTCAGGATTTTGCAGTATATACTGATGCTACAAATGAGGATTTAGGAGCGGTTCTGATGCAGCAAGGTCACATGATTGGTTATGCATCATGTCAATTGAGGTTGTATGAGCGGAATTAACCCATCCATGGCTTGGATGGTGGCGGTTGTCTTCTCAAAAAAAACCGGCGTCACTATCTCTATGAGGTGAATTTTGATATCTTCATAAATTGCAAGAGTTTGAAGTACATCTATGATCAGAAAGAGCTAAACATGAGACAACATCGATTGTTTGAACTACTGAAGGATTTTGAATACATGATCTCTTACCATTCTGGTAAAGGAAACGTGGTGGCAAATACACTTAGCAGGAAAGCTCACGCACATACGACAAACTAGCTCTAGCTATATACATGAGATATACTCGTAACTTTGACTAATGGACATCCTCATAAGAGTGTGTCTACATCTACTGTCATACCTCCGCGATTCAACAGTCTTTGGGATTACATAATATAAGGATATAGGACGTATCCTTGAATTTGAGGCAGATGCATGCGTGTCATCAAGGATAAACGTGATGATTTTGTGAGGACTAAGTCTATTTTGTGGAAGGTTGGCTAGGTAATTGCGCCCAACAATGAGTAGTTGCGCAGAGATATTCTTGATAAGGCACACAATTCACGATTGTCTATTCTTCTTGGTAGCACAAAGATGTACCAGGATCTAGGTCTACATTCTGGCAGGACGGAATGAAGCGAGATGCAACATGTCGTGTTAGCAAGTGCGTGATCTATCAGATGGTCAAGGCAGAACATAAGAGACCACCATGGTTGTTACAGTCTCTCCCCTTTTTCGAATAAAAGTGGAAGAACACTTCTATGGATTTTGTCACGGGACTAGTAAAGACAATAGGTGGTCACGATGCTATTGGGATGTTGTTGACAGATTGGCCAAGTCAGTCCATTTCATACATATCAACATGACCTACACTCAATCTAGACTGGCTAGATTACATGTGCAAAAAAAATATTATCAAATTTTATGATATACCACATGAGGTAGTGTCTAATGGAGACTCGAGGTTTATATCTCACTACTAGTACCGGCTTATGTCAACACCACAGACAGAGCTGAAGATGAGTTCTGCATACGATACTATGTGTTATTCAGATACTTGAGAATTTGCTATGTGCATGTACTCTAGAGTAGAAATGATCTTGGAAGGACCACCTGTCATTGGTAGAACTCCCGCACAACAACAACCATTATTCCAAGTATTGGTATGACATCATTCGAAGCCCTATACGGGCGGAGATGTCTCGCACCTCTCAGTTGGCGTAAGGTAGGTGAACATATATTTTACTCTGTAGATCTCTTTGGGAAGGGGCTACGAGAACTGTTGATCGATCTTGTAAAGGGAAGGCTTCTGATGACTCAGAGCTGCTAGAAGAGCTATGCAGACCGTCAGAAAAGAAATTTGGAGTTTCATGTAATCCGATCCTCTTCTCTTAATCGATTCAAATAATAACTTATCAATATTTAACTCAATCCTTCATATTGATGGAATTCCTGAAAACACAAAAAGGAGATTGAGTGTTTCTATGAGTATCTCCCATAAAGGGAGTACAGAGATTTAGTGCTCATAGCAAGTTGACACCACGATACGTTGGATTATTTAAAATTTTTAGTCGTATGTGTAAGGTGGTCTATCGAGTAACCCTTTCTCTACACCTATCAATTTAAGGAATTACAAGTACGACCTTCACCACGTCATTAGCTATGAGAACCTTGACGTGGAGTCAAATTTGATTTACAAAGAGAAGGTTAGTACAAATACTCGATAGTGTTGTGAAAAATAAAAGCTTCGCAACAAAGAGATTCTTCTAATAAAGGTGCTATGTCACCGACATGATGTCAAAGAGGCAACAGGGAAGACAAAAGTGGATATGCGTGCACGATACCCACAACTCTTTCAGGTAATTGTCAAAACAAGCCCATTTAATTATATATATTGAAAGAACACGGCTTGTTTTCCCTTTGAGGTTTTTATGGGTACAAAATTCTTTGAGGTTTTTATGGACAGATAAGATCCAAACAAGACACAAAGTGACCTTGACTCGAGTCTCGGGGACGAGACTCCCTTTGAGGTTTTTATATTTGTAACATCCGGATCCGAATGAACTGAAGCTCCTGTCAAGAAAAGGATGTTGCAAGCAAGTTTGGATCTCCAAAGTGGAGATATTCAAAGGTACATATCTCTCTTCTCTTTGTTCTCATTAAAGTCAATGTTAAGTTTCTAATTCAGTTTTTTTTATATTGCTATCCATCAGGTATTTTATCTATTGTTGTATGTTAGATAAAGCCACAAAATCCTTCCAAATTTAAAGGATCAAAGGTACAATCTTTTCCCCTCTCTTGCTGCTTTCCATGCATGGTCTTTACACATTTTGATAGTAATAGGTCTTTACACAATTATATCCCCAAGCTCCGTCAGCCTAAGCAAAACCTAATTGCCGTCCCTTGTTGCCGTTTTCTCTGCCATCCTCACGTACCACCATCCTCATTCCACCTCCATTACTCCCCCACCTTGAAACCTCCTTACCCCCCCCCCCACCACCACATAACCGTTGTCGACCTCCACCTATAAAACCTCCGCCCTCCGTTCACCTTGTCCACCATTCTACGGTCTAAGAGACCTAGCCCCTCTCCTCTTCCCTGTGACAGACGGAGGAGGACGAGGGGCCATCATGGCCCTCCGACCCGGTGTTGACCCATGGTCAACTTGACCATGATTGCAGTCACCTCCGTGCACCGCTGAGCTCCGTGCACCGGCCGTGCATGCCGGGTGACGACTCCAAGCTCCTACGGAGCTCACCCCAGGCCTCCTCCTCCACCAAATTCCCCTCTCCGACGAGGTACCCTTCTCCTGTCTATTTTTTATTTTCTTTTAATTTTTTCGACGTCTATCTTCACCCTCATTGGCCACCGATCATCCACTTTACCTCCCTCATTCACGCCGACTACTCCTGACCACCTTCTCCCTTCTCCATAGCCCTTACCACTCCGCCCCAACTCCCCTCCAGTCCGTTGGAGTTGAAGACTAGGTCTTCCATTCCGTCCGCCCATACGAGACACCATTCCACTCATAATTACACGCGCACGCTTGGGCTATCTTTCTAACCTTGCATGTACTCAATGGTCGGACATCGCGCCTCCACGTCGGTCTCGAGCATCAGATCCGGTGGTGCTTCGTCGGGGCTACCTTTAGTTATCCTTGCCGCTTCCTCTCCGGTCAGTCATCCTCACCAGGAGGCTGTGGCACTTCGAGCACCTTCCACGAGCAAGGAGGAGCCCGACAGAGCTCTGGCGTGCTCGCCAGAGCTCCAAGTTCGCCGTCGTTCCTTCGGCAGAGACGAAGAGCGGGCGTCGTTGGATCACGTAACGCCTGCCGAACCTGCTGCCTTGGGTCCACCGAGCCTTGCACCTAGCCAAGAGCTGAAGCCACAACGCCTGCCACGTGTGCCTGAGCCTGACCAGCCATCCGAGCCTGGCCCCCTCATGTGCGAGGCCGTGAGGGTTGGGAAAATTGCAAGAAAGACCCTGAAAAGTTTTGAAATTGCATTTTGGTCCCCAAGCGCATGGCTCACGTACGTGCCCTGGGTAAATTTCAGGGAGGTCCTCACAGTTTTCATAAATTACATATATGCCCCTGTGCTCATATGGTGAAATTACAACGGGGCCCAACCGATTTTGCAAAATTGCAAATAGGTCCCTTCAAGGACCTATTTGTAATTATTTATCCTTTATTTTTGCATTTTTATTGCATTTATGCTCCTGCATTGTTTCTTTCATAACTTGAGCATTGTAGGTCAAAATTACATGATTTCAGTGTCATTTGTTCCTTATTTCATCATCTATCTAATGGCATAGTTAATTTTCTCATCTGACACTAATTTAAATGTGATGAATTTTTAATGTTATATAGTGTCCCCCACTCAAATGCCTTGCCATAAAATAGATGTTTGCTTGTAATTTTAGGCTCAAATTGACTCTGATTTCAAGCAATAGTCTGTGCTCATGACTTGTAGGGTATTTTTGTAATTAATGTTTCGCATGCATATCCTTTGCACTTAATCATACATTATGCATTGCATATCTTACAATTGCATTGAAAAATCAACTAAAAATTACTTGCATCACATAATTGTATTGTTCTGCATTTTAGTGTACACATCTGCATGAAGACTTATAAATGAGATTCTATTCACACATAGATTTAATAGACCAAAATTTGATGAATATATTAAAGAGGCTCATGTCCCTGTGTTCGACCTTGGTAAACTTGCCAAGTATAAATATTCCACAACATTCAAAGATTGTGGTTTTTGCTGAACCAAATTTGCCTCATATACTACTACAATTATTAATTATTAAAGATGCAAATTTGACGTTCATCAACGACCGAGTCCAAGTCAGCATTGATTGGTCGACAAACAGACAAGTAGGGGGAGATAAGGAAGATAACCATAAAAAGAATTATTTATTCACTTCACACATTATTCACTATTTATTCAATATTTATCAAAATTCCAAGATTTTTAGTTAATTCATATGTACATACTTTTCACCAAACTCTTCTCCTAATTATTTCTAAAAATATATAGAAAAATATAAAAATAAGTTAAAGATATTATCTTATATATGCTAAGAAATCCAACTTTCAAATTTGTCAATTTCTCAACTTCCGAATATCTAACTTTCTCATACGAACTCTAGTTTCACTCTACTCACTTCAAAGTTCATAAAATAATATTCTTTAATTAATGAAGGTAATTTCACTAAAATCAGAGTCTGTTTGCAAAAGGTCGGTTTTGGGACCTAATGACAACTGGGTTTCCGAGCTATTTATTTTTTTTAGAACAAGCTATTTATAGTTTTAATGATTTTATAAGTTTTAATTATTATTTTGATCTTGTATTTTAACCATGATTTATTTTAGAATTTTTTGACACTATTTAATATTTTAAATAAATCAAATACCCTAATTTATAGATGAATTTGACATGTATAGTATATATCTGTATTTATTAATACATTTAAATTAATTTATTAAAATCTGGAAAAATTCACATACACTCTATTTATTATCCTATTAATTAATAAAATATAAAATTAATATGTTATTTATTAAATTATTAAATTAAAAATCAAAATCCTATTTATTAAGTATACTATACACATATTTAATAATATTTAATCATCAGTATTTTTTCATTTTTATTCCTATTTATAATAAAAATATTTAATATTTAATATCTAATTTATACTTTATTTATTATCCTTACCAGGTGCTGACATATGTCGGCACCTGGGCCTTCTTCTTCTTCTTCAAGAAGAGGTTGTTGGTGTTTGTTCCACCGGTCCTTCTTCACCAATTTTTCCCGCGACCATTTTAACACCTTCACCCGATCTCAACCATCCAATCCTTACACCTAACCACCCTAACTCACGCCCGACCTTCGATCATCATCTAACTCTCATCGATCTTCCTATAAAAATCCCCAAAGTTTGTTCATTCAAACGAAACTTTCAAACTCCAGATCCCAATAGCTTGAGAGCCCAACTTCCAAGCCCTAGAGCTCCTCGTCGTTGGTGACAGCAGCGAGGGAGGCATTCCACGGAGAAGAAGGTAAATAGGAGAGGAGTTCCAAGGCATTGATCCTCCTTGAATCACCGCCACTAGTCGACGTTGAGCTCGCGTAAATACCGGCCCTAGAGCTATTATCGGAAGGTTATATACCTTCTACTTCCTAAGTATCCCTCTACTATCGTCTTTTCCCTCAAATTTCTCGCATGATTAGCATCTTTAATCTCATTCTTAGATTAATCGTCCATCTTCCATCCGTGATCAAGATCCGTATCCTATTTCGAATTCAGTTCATGTGATTTCGACCATTCTTCGGACTAGTTCTGGAATGTTATTGTGCTACACAGACCCCATATACTGCAGGTTGTTTCCCTCCGGAATCGAGAAAACTCTCCCTTGCAGGACTATCATCTGCTGGAGCTATCTTCAAGGGGAGCATATGGGATCGTCTTCTTTCATCGTGAGGCTCGATTAACGACACAAGAACAAGAGATTCATCATTGGTAGCAGGTTGGAGCCCTAGATTGCCCGGAGCTCTACTGCGACGCCCTTTCTTCGAAGCATCTTCTTCAACCACCTTCCACTGCAGGGGAGCTCGAAGGGGGAGGAGTCTCCCTTCTGGCCCTGCTAGAGACACTAAAGTCCATCAGTCGACTGGTCGCTCGTCAAAGATCGCATCCGTTACCACCACAGCGTGAATCATGGAAGAACAGGAAGAAGAACGCGACACACATGCACGTGCCATGTGTCTCCATCCAAGGGCCCAGATTCGTACTCATCTTTTGATCTCGACCGTTTGCTTCGAAATGGTGGGGAATTTACACTGAGGCCCCTACCAGAGTTTAGATCTTCGCGTGCTGCCTACTTTTCCAGTATTTACATTTAGGTCCCTGCACAGGGACCTAAGTGTAAGAAAACTTATTTTCTTTACATTTTAGTCCATGATCGGGGACTAAACTGTAGAAACTTTTATTTCTTTTGTTTGCAGTTTTACCCCTGTATACTTTGTGAACTTTGGACACTCTAGAAACATCATTTTTCATTGATTTTCCTAGGGTAGTTACATTACATCTAGCGAGGTTTTATTACATTTTTGAGGTTTTTATCGCATATTTGATTTGATTTTTCGAACTTCGCATCCGTTTTGAGTTTTGTTTGAGTTTTCTCTTCGTGCCCATTGCTCGAGCGTTCTTTTCGTCGATCTACAATATAGTATCATTATATATATCTCTACCACATTATACTATATTATTGATCACATTTATTTGAAAAATATTCACTTTGAATATTAAATAAAAAATAAATTAAAAATCAAATAAAAATCACAAAAACTAAAACCAATAAAAAGAGTTTTTTCCTTCCTTCGAGAAGAGATACAAAATTACAAAAATACCTTTTTTCTCAAAAAATCTAAGTATAGTTATTCTAAATCACAAAAATACCTTTTTTCTCAAAAAATCTAAGTATAGTTATTCTGCTTCCTCGAGTTCGACCAGGGGACACTTATCTGGATAAATAAAATAGTGAAGATAAAATAGGAGAGAACCGCTTTATTCACTCTTCTTCTTCTTCACCTCTCCCTCTCTCTCATATTTTATTGAATTTTGTTTGATTAACCGAGTCTCTCTTCGCGGTTCACTACGACCGACATTCTTCATTTCTTAACCGCAAGTTAGACTCAGTTATCATATCCCCAGGCGGATCACATGCCTCACACGCTTGGAGGACATGTTTGTAGTCTTGAAGAATGCATGGATGGTGCTGCTAAATTCCCAGAAGGTCATGCGTTAGGTACACAGACCCTTCATGCTCGGGTCGAGGCCTGGTTCGACGCCACATGGCAAAGGTGCATGCTTCTACCAAGTCTCGGAAGGCCCTAAGGTGACATGCTTGTTGCGGTCGACGTGGCTATCTCCTGGGCTGTTGGAGGCCAAGATTGGATCGAATCCAATGGTACATGTGCGTGCATCCCTCCTCCTTCTATGTGTTGCGACGGAGTGGCTTGGGCTCCGGCGAGCCTATGCGTGCTCCTCCGTGCTGTTGCGATTCACCTGCTGATCGAGAGAGAAATCTGGAAGGTTTGAGGAGATCATCATCCCTTGGAGAAGGCTTGGAGGTGTCTGAAGATGGCCGTCGATGCCAGTTTATTGGAAGAGGAGCTCTAGAATGTAGCTCACCCAGAAGTCCGACCAATGAAAGGTATCAGACCTGCAGTGTTAGAAGACAAATAGTCGAAGCAAATCATGAAGTGTATGTGTGTGAGGTGAGTGAAATGGAGCCAATCATGTGTAGAAGGTGGAAGGCCAAGTGGGTTCATCTCCAGGTCACCGGGGAAGAAGAGGGTGGAGTGATCTAAGGTCTGGAAGAAGGGGAAGGTGATTGAAACCTCCCGTGTGGACCATGGATCCATGGTTAATGACGAGAAGAGGTTGAACTTGGGTAAAATCAATTGTACAAAGCTAGAACCATGGCCTCAAATTTCAGTGAAATTCGATCGAATTTCTGTCGAATATCGATATCCAGTCGAAATCGAAATTCGACCGAAATGACCGAAATATGGGGGTCCTAGTACAAAAAATGACCGAAATGAACGAAATTTCGGTCGAAATTCCACCGAAATTCCATCGAAATTCTGTTTTGGTCGATACCGAAATGGTGACCGAAACCGACATTTAGGGCCTTGGCTAGAACAATCAACGAACAAAGACTAACCTAGATTTGTATTGCCTGAGTTTTCATCAGGTCATTGGGGTGGAGGCAGCGACTTGAGAGCGAGACTTGGATGGCCTCTGGTCATCGATTTATACCCGTACAACAATGTTGGGAAGCTTCACGACCGGCTAAGGCCATGTGTATGCCCTTTCCGACATGGGTCGACACCGGAGCAAAGCTCCAATAAGGCATCCTCGAATCTCCACCTCCCTGTCATGGAGAGGACCAGGAGGTTACTCACGTACAGGTGGACAACCGCGAAGGTGGCCGGTGGTAGGTTATTTGAAGGGGAAAGGAGCGGTTTTAGGGTAGTTGTCATCTAGGGTTAAACCGCTCCTCCTTGACCAGAGATTGTAGGAAAATGGAGTTTAGGTCAAGGGCGAGGATGAGGGTGGTTAGGGTCACAACGTAGGGGTGTAAGTTGTCGGGGAGGTTGACTGGAGGAGTTGGGAAAATTGTGTGAAGTCGGGTGGCTACGATGTTGCGTCGTGTGAATGAAGAGGAGCATTGGAGGTTGGGGATGATGCCTTTACTGTTTTATGGCACCCATCAGACGGTTGAGAGATGAGCGAGAATGGATGCCGCTGATGGGATGATCAGATGAGATCAAGCGGCTGTGGAAGTGAGCACTGATGAACGTTCCTCACAGGTTGATTGAGACGATCAGACATCTCGGGACGTGAGCGAGTGTAAATGAAGGGTCAGGCCACATGGTTGGCATATGTGGTGCTACGTAACCCAATAAGAATTAAAAGAAATAAAAAAATTATTATTAAAATACAAATAAAATAGTTAGAGGCTTCAAATAAAAAATGTTCAACATGAAAGTTGTAGATCTTTTCAACATCTATAGTTTTCATGTTAAACACAAAGTCAGAATACATCATATTTACATAGATATATTTTTACAAGCACTTTTAAGTAACGATTTATAAATAAAATCAAAACAAATATATACATTATTAATCTAATTTTTATGGGATTTTTAATGTAAGAGAACACAGAAAATAAAGGCACATTAATATAATTATTTATGCATAACTAATTAGTGTTAATTATATGTAAAGGGTTAATTGTCAATGTTAGTTAATTAACAATGAATCTTATTGACTTGTTTAAGTTAGAAGGATATTGAATCAGTATAAAGATGATAAATAAGGGATTTATCAACTCTACATCTTGAGTCAAGATCATTTAGATGAGAAGGACAAAGAGTACGACAACTGGCAGACTGACAACCACTTGGTTATCAACTGTATAACCAACAATGTTGAGGCTCACATTGCCTCAATTCTTCTTTACAAAAACACAGCTAAGGAAATGTAGGAGGATCTCGAGCAAACTTACTCCCAGAAGAAGACGAAGTCACGCCTTGCGGACATTTACAGGAGAATCTGGTCAGCATCTCAGGGTGGTTCCACCCTCATTGTGTACTACAAGCATCTCTCCAGTCTGTATCAGGAGCTTGCTATATTTCAGCCCTTATATTGTACCAAACATGTACAAGAGCGTTCTGACTGGCATGCATATCATTTTCTTGATGGTATGCATTCTAAGTACTAGGCAATGAAGGAGCAATTTCTTATATCCGACACACTACCAACGATGAAGGCCATCTTTGGCCGACTTGAGGAACTAGAGACATCTGCTGCTCGGCCTCCCGCCTTACCTTCAGCAGAGAACTCTACACATATCACCTCATCTGGGAGAGGATGCATATACAGCTTTCGAGGAGGACGCGGTAGTGATTCAGGTCGTAGCTGTAGACGAGAATCTAGACGAGGATGCGACTTTGTCCATGGTCGTGGGCGAGACCTTACTGCCCTTGCACTCACTATGGTCGATGGAACCACTCGTCCGAAAAATGCTCTCAGAACTTTGGCATGCCTCCTTATCACGCCAATAATGTATGGGGACGCCTATGATGTGGAAGAGGGGTCGCCTGCAACAACATCCAGTGGCAAGACAGTCCATCTCAATGACATAGATTACTCCCATTTGATGAATATTCTTCAGACTCTAGGTCATGCTACCTCCATTGACGCTACTACTGCTGCTCTGGCTACTCCCTCAGGTACAGCAGCCAACTCTGCTATCACTCCTACTTAGGCTTGGATTATTGATTATGGTGCCTCTACTCATCTGACTGGAGAAGGTAGTTTGCTAACCTCCGCCATACCACCTACCTCTGTGAAGTCAGTTCGAGTCGCTAATGCGACTCAATCATCGGTTACTACTTCCAAGCTCTCTGTACTCCTGATTTCCCTCTTAGCTTGTTGTATGTTCACAAGCTTTGTGTTGAACTTAATTACCGTGTGATAGTTGATGAGTTTAGCTGCTATTTTCAAGAAATCTGGACGAGGCATATTTTTGGTGGGGGTCATGAGAAGAACGGCTATATTATCTTGACATACATTCGGACTCCAAGTTTGTCGGTGTTGCGTCCATCTGCGAAGACCCGCTCCTGTGGCATCTGCGCCTTGGGATTGCCAAGGCCATCTCTATGATGTTTCCTGAACTCTCTACTTTAAAGCCTTTTCAGTGCGAGACGCGCGAGTTCGGGAAACATCATCAAGCTTCGTTTTTTTGTTCGTACCGAGTCCCCTAGTACTAGTGCTTTTCATCTTATTCATTGTGATGTTCGAGGACCTTGTCCGGTCTGAACATTAAGTGGTCCTTGCTATTTTATAGTTTTTTTTATGATTATAGTAGATCTTGGGTGTACCTAATAAATGAGCGTTAAGAGATTAATAAGATTGTCATTTTTTTTTCAATAGCTAAAAACTTCTTTTGTACCTACTTTAATGATACGGTGGTAGTGCAGTGTGCCTTCACCAAGGCCTTAAATGTCGGTTTCGGGCACCATTTCGGTGACCAACCAAAACCGAATTTCCGTCGAATTTCTATCAAAATTCGACGGAAATTTCGATAATTTCGACCATTTCGATCGAATTTCGATTTTGACAGGATAGCGAAATTTGACCGAAATTCGACTGAATTTCGCTGAATTTGAGGCCATGGCCTTCACTCAAAAGACCAAGGTTCAAATACCCTCGTGTGGAGGTTGTGTTAGGTAGTCGACAACCAACGTATAATCGAATCTTTCAACATTGATTTAAAAAAGAATCTATGCAGCCGACCCTACTTATAGTGGGAGAAGGCTTTGCCATTTTATGTTAAAAACTTCTTTTCTACTTGTGTTAAGATCATTCTGACTGACAATGCTCTTGAGTTTACCCAACATGACTTGACATCTTTCTTTGCGTCTCAAGGGACTGTTCACCAAACCTCTTATCCATATACCTCACAACAGAATGATATAGCAGAGGTGAAACTTCGACACTTGTCAAATATTGCCAGATCTCTCCTTATTCACATGAGTGTTCCTAAATATTATTCAGGGATGCTATCCTTACCATGGTCTATCTCATCAATCGTGTTCCTTCGTCTGTTCTCGGAGAGAGAACTCCCTTTTCATTACCCTACCGAGTCTCCTTTCCCTATACCTCTGCGAATTTTTGGTTGTATTGCCTTTGTTCATAACTTCGATGCAGCTGACAAATTATCACCTAAGGCTATCAAATATGTTTTCTCTTGGGTACTCTTGTGCCCAGAAAGGCTATCGCTATTATGATCCTATTGGGCATCGGTGCTATGTGTTTGCTGATGTTACTTTATTTGAGCAGACAAGTTATTTCACACAGATTGTGATGGACATCCCTTTGACGTCACTCATCCACCAATTGTATATACTCACCAACATACCTATATATCTTTTACACCGGTGTCTGTACCTTTGCATGTCCCTTTTATGTAGGATGATATGATCACTTAGAGTGCTCCCACCACTGCTACACCAGATGTACCTAAGGAGCTTCCTATAGCTCTTCACAAACAAAAGAGGCAATATACTTATCATCCCATGTCATATTTTACTTCTACTGATGGTTTATCTAGTTGCGACAAGAGATTTGCAGATGCTCTGAATGCTATTTCCATCCTCGGAGATCATCTTAGTGCAATACAATATCATGGTTGACGACATGTCATGGATGAGGAGATGGATGCACTTACCTCCCGAGGCACGTGGGATCTTGTGCCGTGCCCCCCATAAGTCCGTCATGTGGCTTGCAGAAGGATCTTCACGGCCAAACAATCGCCTGATGGGTTAAACATGTTGAAAGCCAGACTACTTGTCAAAAGTTTCACACAAACCATTGGGTTGATTATTTTGAGACTTTTTTTTTTGAAATCCAAAAGAGGGGGATACACTCGGTGGTGCACGCCCCAAACCTTTATTAAAATTAGAGGAAAGAAACAAAAAAGAAGAAAGAGGAAGTTACCACTAGGCACCGTTAAAAAAGGCCCATTACAACACCCAATCCTCCACCAAACGCCTTGCAAAGAACCACACGTTTTCCTTATAGAATCTTTGTCCCGAGAAAAGCAAGTCGTTCCTGTCCCTCCAGATCGCCCACAGAATGGCCACCGGATGAAGAATCTCCACCTTCGGTCTAACCTTGTTTGCCCGTAACGCTCCCCAGAAGGCGTGAAAGCTGTCCGTACGACACCAATCCACGCCAGCCCCCTGCCACACTTGAGACACCACGGGGCAAAGGAAAAAAAGATGTTCCACGGACTCAATCGAAACTTTGCAAAGCAAACACCTGTCCGAGATGGAGCGTAAAAGCCTCGCACAACGGTCCCTCGTCATCAGCCTCTGCCTCCTAAACAGCCAAAGGAAGAAACCAATCCGCTCCGAAAGTCCCGAGAGCCCAAAGAAAAGCACAATCCGGCTAAGCATCTCCGAGAGCGACGACGGTGGTCGAGAGATAGCCCCGAAGGCCTTCTTGACCGAGAAAGGACCCCCCTCCAAGACCAGTGGTCCCGTCTCCCCCGAAAGACTCCCCACCTCCCTCAACGCTTCGAGCAAAACCAAGAACTCCTCCAGTCTCTGGTCAGAAAAAATCGCCGAGAAGGTGGGGCACCAATTACCATCAACCCAGCAATCTGCAACCGAGCAAAACTTGTCATCAGCCAAGGCGTACAGCCGGGGGAAGCGCAAGCAGAGCGCCCCCCCCCCCCCCCCCCCCCCCGTCCAGTTGTCCGTCCAAGGAGAAAGAATCTCTCCCACTGAGAACCGGCCTAAAGAGCGCAAGATTCTTCAAGAAGATCTCCACAACTTCCCTCCAAAACCTCGTGGGTGAGGCAATACGGGGGACCTGCGAAGGTAGCATCCCCCCCACACCATAGATCCGCCGAACCACATCACAACAAAGATCCTCCCCCGACCCCCATATCCTACTAGCCCACTTAAGGAGCAAAGCATCATTCATTTGCTCCAGCGACTTCACCCCCAACCCTCCCTGATCTTTCCCGCAAGTAAGGTCCTCCCATCCTACCAGGTGGACTCCTCTAGACCCACCTTTCTGCTTTCCCCACATCATTATTTTGAGACGTTCTCACCAATTGCCAAAATGGGATCGATACGTACCATTCTCTCTGTTACTGCCAAAAAGGCTTGGTCCATTTACCAACTTGATGTGAAGAATGCCTTTTTTTATGGTGACCTTGAGGAGGTCTACATGATGCAACCGCCATGTTATGTAGTCGAGGGGGAGCATGTATGACAACTGCGCAAGGCCATCTATGGCATGAAGTAGAGCCCCAGAGCATGGTTTGACAAGCTTACTACGAAGATCAACATACTTGACTTTCAGAGGATGACATCTGACTATTTTGTCTTTGTCACGACTGTCTACTTGCACTGCCATTCTTGCTATCTATGTTGTGATATGATTGTCATATGAGATGATGAAGTCGGTATTCTAGAGACCAAGACCTTCCTCCAGAATGTCTTTGTCACGAAAGATCTGGGCCAACTTCATTATTTTCTTGGCATTGAGGTGATACGCACTACAGAGGGACCCCATCTTTTACAGAGGAAGTATTGCTTCAATATTCTAACTGAGGCATGATTGCTTGGATGCAAGCCATCCGGTATTCTTGGAACACGCTTTAATTTAAACACCAAACACAATCCAAGGATATTAGAAGAAAAGGAAAAAGAGATGATTTCCTATGCATTGTCTACAAGCAGTTTGATGTATGTTATGAAATGTATTGTACCTGATATTGTTCATTCTGTTGGAGTTTTCAGCATGTTTATCTCAAATCCAAGAAAATAACATGGGAATGTAGTTTAATGGATCTTAAGGTATCCCCGTGGAACCAACAACACATGTCTTTGTTTGGACCAGAGAAGACATTTCTTTTGGGTTACACAGATTAGGAACTGATATGTGATGTTAATGGTAGACGATCTATATTTAGCTACTTGATGATATAGAATGTGGTGTTGTTTATTGGTTATCAAAAATTGCAGAATTGTCTAGCATTGTCTGCTACAAAGCCGAAATTCATTGTTGTTAAAGAAGCAATTAAAAAACTCTTGTGGATGAAGAAGTTCATGTCTGAATTTAATTTTGTTTGAGACAAGTATATCCTTTATTGTGACAGTTAAAGCTTGATTCACCTTGGCAAGAACTCTACTTTTTATGCAAGGTCAATACTTATTGATGTTCGATATCATTGGATACATGCTGCGTAGAATTGAAGCAACTTGTACTTTTTAAACTATCTATGTTTTTGATAATTTAGTAAAGAGAACTGGCTTTATGTAAACCCCTGGTTATAACTTTTGAATATGGTACTTGTTTTTGGGTTGCGATCAATACCGTGGTTTTCATCGTCACGTTATAGGTTTTCATGTTAAAAGTTATCCATGCATCTGTGGTTGATTTTTTTCTATGGTTATAGATCCGCTTATCAAATTTGCGTTTTTCCATATTCAATCTATATGGGAAATTCATTCTCAACACTATCTTGTGTAGTGTTGAAAAATTATGTAATTAGATCAGACGACTTGTTGGATTCTACCCATTGTGCATATTAGTATTTGGACTTATGTTGGGTTCCCACACTTTCTTCGAAATTCGTGAAGGGTAGGGTTATAAATAGAGCCTCTGTGGTACCTAGTTTGCTTGAGTAAATAATTAGAATTATAGGTTGGTATCTCTTTTCCCAGAGCCGCTGAACCCGAGTTTGCTTGCGAAAATAGTTAGACTTATAAATTGGCTTATCTTTTCCCATGGAGGATGACGACACTATGGCGTCTAGAACCATGGTGTGTCTCTTTGGGGAGGCTTATTCGGTATATTATTATATTATAGGTTACTGGCATCTGTATATGCAGGATTATAATAGTCATTTTAGTTGGCTTCTATGATAACATCTCATTTACCAAACTTATCAGCAATAAATATAACCTGACCATTCCGATATTTTTGAAGGAAATGGGCAATTTGTGAGGCTTGAACATTCGATTTTTGGTGGAAAGCACATTGCTCAACCACCTCAGAGCATTTAAGTGGATCATTGAGACTCCCTTTGCAGATTTGCTTTCAAGCGTGGTGTTGATGAACTTAACACCATGAATGTGCCAGAAACGATATTACGGCCGAATCAATTGTTGTCGCATAAATTGTTTATGTAATCAAACTTCAAATGACTTGTGCAGGTGGATTGCAGACAGCCGTGACCAATTCACAAAGGAGCGATTAGAAGCCTTAGATGATGAGTTCAAGGTTTACAGGTGCCACACAATACTGAGTTGCACGAATGCATGCCCCAAGGGTCTGAATCCTGCTCTTCAGATAAAGAAGATCAAGAACCTTTTGGATAATGTACCAGCTGCCACGAAATAGACATCAAAGTACTGCCTAGTTGTGTGGGGAGGAGTTTCGTATTCTCCCTTTTCAATGGCAGAATTGACTGCTTCGATATCTTTGTTCCATGCTACCAGGGACTATTAAATAAGTTGCAAGGCGCCAATGCTGAGCTTGTATTTCTTGAGAAACTAAGATGTGTTGTAACTGCATATCTGTTGCTTCCATTTCACCGTATCCTCATTTTGAAACATTATTTATGTTGTATTTTATTGTTGATGTTTTCGATCAAATTATCTGCATGATTAATTTTAACTGTTCAGGAATACAGTTACAGAAAATTATTTTCCTTTTTCTACTTATTCCTCGCCTCCTTGATCGCTGCTGTTGTGCTGCACTTTGTAATGCAGTGGCGTGGAAGATCCATTCATAGAATGGTAAGCCACACTAGGGCAGTGCTTTGGAGGATCCATGCCTGCAACACTTGAAGATTAACCCAACATAGCTCCAAAATCCCTCTGTTTTTTTCTTCCGACGATAAATGCGTCGCTAGGCATCATAGCTTCTCGACTGATCTATTTAGACATCAGGCCTTTTTGTAGCACAGATTTGGATTTGGTATTTCATTTAGTGTTATGCAAGCTTTATCTATATCTTTCTGAAAGGATATCTATTTCGTAGGTTGGCATCATCTACGATTTTACAATGTTATGGAAAAAGAATACTGAAGGGCACGTTTGATGATAGGAGTGGATCTCTTTTGAAATCCGGATCCCAGTGATACGAAATTCAGGTCAAGTTGACTCAAGTTCATCCTTAACTTGACCCATCAGCCTCATTGAATAGATTTTCACGTATGCTCTATGTATAGTTCGTGGACTTTTGTGTAATTTACCCTTATGTTATTACCCCTACAAACTGTGAATTTACAAGGTGGACATTTTCTAGTCCTGCTTTCTTGCATCCGGATCATGCTTGCGGTATTTCCCAATCCACTGCAGCAGGGTTCAACATGGGCCCAGTAAAGCTTCGTCTGAGTCCAATTTTTATTGCTGGTTATGAAATGAGTGGACGCTAATTTCACTGTTCCAAGACCAGAGACCGGCCCAGGTACCCAAGCCCAATCTCCTCACCTTTTTTAGACTTTTAAACTTAGTTATATATATTGGTGATTGTTGTGCTAAAAGATTTCAAAATTATCAGTGTAATATATCAGTATTTATCTGTAGATAAATTTGATGTCAAATCAATACTTGCATGAAATAAATGAGCAAAAGTGCCTAAAATTTGAAAATAGAATGGCCTATATCTCTTTTAGAATATAATATACATACACCCACCCATGCACACACGCACACTACACACCCGCACACCCACACACATTCACACATGCATGCTCTTTCAAATGAGGTGCGATTTTTTTCTGAATTTTGTAAAAGCCACTACTTTGTAAATTATAAACTACATATAGTAAGCTACAATGTTGCACATTGTAAAAAAGCATATATATATATATATATATATATATATATATATATATATATATGAAACTAATATTTCCATCTAATATAATATTATTTTTTAAATTTAATATTCATGTATCCAAGATTAAACATGTAAAGTATAAAAAAATATCCAAAATGATATTGGTTTTCTTTAACTGAGGAAACTCATCGCCTCATTTCAAGGGTCTTCTATGTGTGTGCCCACACGCAAGAATCAATAAAACTTAATAATATCTTTTTTTGAAATTTTATACGAAGGGAAAAATGTTATTGTTGTGGTATGATGATTATTAATAACACATGCTTGTATCTTGTAAAGAAGTAAAATATAAGCCTTTTTCTTCATTGAAAAGTTAAGATGAATACATTAAGTTAATCTTAATTGTATGCTTGAATAATAGGGTTGAATGTTAACTAGAATATGTTACGTTGTTCCCACATGAAATAGCTTTTTTAACAGTAAATAATTAATAAAATTATGTGCATGTCTCCATAATGATCAAATAGTTAAATTAGATTAAGGTCGCATATTCAATAACAATAGTTGATATTTTGATTAAATGGAGTGACTTCTTTTAGAAAATACTAATAAGTTAAATTGTGGATGCATATTTTTAGATATACATATGATGAGGTGTGGTGTATATGTGTATATACATGTATGTATGCCTATGTGTCTATATAGAAATGCACTAGAGAGAAATGTAGGAGGACGTGGAAAATGGAGGGAGGAGAGAGAGGATTTTTTAAAACTTAATTTCATAAAATTGGTCGAACCAACCGGGTCGAGGCAAGTTCCTAGTCCAACCGGTCGATCAGTTTCTATTTTTCAAACTCTATACATGCCATATATTTATATATTTATTAAAGCTAGTCGTCCTCCTCCTCTCTCCTAAAGACATGGTCTCATTCGCTCATTCTACTCTCTCAAAAATTGAGTCCTACCGATGGTTGAAAAAGGTTGACTCGATTTGACCCACTTTTGATGGTTTCGTAAATTTTCAAAAATAAATGTTTAAATAATTAAGTAATATGATTTTTATTACTTGTGCTCTTTTTAACTTCTCCAATATCAATTATGAGTCCATGACCCCCTTTTCTTAGAATATCAGTTGTGCCCCAACCTTTGTAAAGTAATTTTCTAGAGCATCTATACATAAATGATTATAATATTGTATTCATATATAATGCAAAAAAACGTGGCTAACTTTGTAGAGTTTTACTCGAAATAGACAACATGTTATTCTATTGAAGGATTTGACATGCTAAATGATTATTTCATTGATATATACATACATATATATATGTATCTGATTTTATTGGTTCAAAACGTAATTCGATCGGTCGGACCCGTAAATTAAGCCTGGTCTGATTTTTACTGAGTCGATAAGAATAATGGCGTCATGCTGACATTATCGACAGTCCAACTGGTTTGGACCAACGATCCTATCTAGTCGGATCAAATCGAAGACTCATCGATTCAATGCCCGATTCGATTTTTAAAACCTTGATAGTATGCTAATAGATTCATTTATGCAAACCATGAACAAATAAAAGTATTTCGAGCTTAAAAAATGTCACCGAGAAATTTCATTGAGCGAGTTATGAATTTACAACATAAACAAGGAAAAAATAGGATTGAATTTTTGGGATCATCCATGCCCTTTAGGTTGGGTTATGGCTTTTTATGGTGGTGTGCCTACGATGTTTTGATATACTCTTGAGAATCGAGATCATATAGAACGTGTACGCTTGCAGATGGTTATGGAGATGTTGAGAGGAGACTTTATGTCAAGTTAGCTACATTTTGATATACCAAAATCTTGACTAACTGCTGGGCTCTCGAACCGGCTTCTCTCATCTCCTCTCCCAACGTGCCTTCATGAAAGGTAGAGAGGCCACCGGCACTTTCACGATTACCATAGAAATCATCCACCAGTGAAACAAAAATAAAATCAAGGGTGTTCTTCTTAAAGTCGACCTTAAAAAAGTTTTTGATACTCTCAACTGGACTATTATTCATCAAGAACTTGAACTATCCAGTTGTCTTGACCAATTCTCCAACTGGATTTTCGCCTTCCTAAAAACCTCCACGATATCCATCAAGATAAACAACTCCACCTCCGAATTTTTTAAACCTTTATCAGGGAGAGCTGCTCTCACCTCTTGTATTTATCAATACAATGAACCTCCTGATGATATGCTGCAAAATCTCACCAAACTGAGGTTTCAATATTCCTTATTATGACAACATCATCACCAGCATCTTCTTTGTTTCATAAAATTTCAAGAGAGGGCTCTAAAATGCATCAACTTCACAATGAGAACCTTCCCATCGCTCTCCGGCGAAAAATCCTCAATCCACTGTCTCACCCTAACCGATTACGAACATGGTTGGGTTTCCAACTTTCTTGGATGGTAAGTTGACCACTTACCTTCCATTTACTTGGGAATCCCTCTGTCCCCCAAAGCTCTGCGATGACCTAGTTAGGCCCCCATCTTGGAGAAATTCTAGAAAATGCTCAGGGGTGGAAGGCCAATATGTTATCTCTCCCTACTCTTGTCACATTTGTAAATCACTCTCTCACTCCACCGATCACTCACGTGTTATCATCCATAAAACCACCCAAGTGTGTGGTTAACAATATCGATAAAATTTAATGCAACTTCCTTTGGCATGGGAACACGCTCGGTCACCAAAGACACGGAGCAAGGTGGGAAGCCATTTGTAGACCCAAATCAAAAAATGGGTGCGACATCTACAATCTCAAAAACCTTAACTTATCCGTGATTACCAAATATTGGATTAAGCTACACGATGATCCCAACTCTCTCACTTTGAAACATATCCAGGGGTCTTATCATCACTCTAGGTTTCCTCTACCACTTTTAGACTTAGCAAAACGATGTGACTCCATCTTCTAATGAGCCATCAAGAAAGTATCCTCTCTGATTAGGGGAGAGTGTCATGTCATCATTGGCTTCGGTTCCCATGCTCTCTTACGGCAAGACAACGTAAACCGGAATAATGCCCTAGAGACATCCTACCCCTCCATCTGGTCCTTGGCTCGTAACAAATGGGCCACTATCAATGCCGCCTCCATAACCCTTGATGCCAAACAAAATCTGGCTCAAAGCACTATGCTCACGAGCCACTTCCATTGATCCTTGTGAGATGGCTGACTTTAAATCAGTCATTATCGATCTTGCCTCCACATGCAACCTTGATTCCCTTGACACCATTCACTTCTCGAAGAAATTTGCTCCCCATTCCTTGAATAAGCGTAGACACCTAACACTTTCCCATGGGGTTTGGGGGCCAGCTTACATCACGAGTCATGGTCAAAATGTTTTTCACCGTAGAATGTCCTTCCTCCGATCAATCTCTGACTCCAAACTTCCGATTCAAGAAAGATACTACCTTTTCAGTATTACTCAACCAAATACATGTCCCTTGTCTCAAAGTAGCTGAAAACCCATCACACCACTTCCTCCTCCTCGATATTAGTGAAGGATGTACTATTTATGTGCGGTTGATGAACACGGAAATCGTCTCTTTAATAAGATCGAGTTGTAATATAGGAGATGAAATTCGGTCTATCACAAATCCCAATCTTTGAATGTTGTGGAAAATTTATTCTTGGCAAGTAAACCAAGGTCGAACACAGGGAGACGAGCCTCTTCGTCTATTTATCAAAAAAAATTGATTAAGTAGAAGGAGTATTTTCATAATCCTAGGTCTTCATGCAATGTGATATGCAAAGAAAATGATGCACATAATAATACAAGTAATGTTGATAAAATCACAAGAAATGATGCATGTAATTTTGTTGGATTTTAAGATGGAATTAAAAAGAGATGCAATGCATGCACAAATTTAATGCAATGCAAATAAAATATATGCAATACATAAATATACAAATATGCTCTAAACTAATTACAACCATGAGCAATAGATTAAGGGTCAATTTCAGAGTCAAATCGAACATTAAAGATAATCCAAGGTAGTTAAATAAAAGAGCAGGAAACACTGTGCATGTAAGAATATATCATTTTTATTTAAGTGTCAAAATATGAAATTATCAATGCCATTAGATAGAAGGTAAAGCAATCATTAAAATGAAACTGAAATCATTCAATTTGGACTTAAAATGATCAAGAAATGCTAAAAATAATGCATGCACATAAATGTAATAAAAATGCGTGGAAATAAAAGATAAATAATCACAAATAGTTCCCTTCAGGGACCTATTTGTAATTTGTCCTTTCGTGCACGAGGGGATTTTTGCAATTATCAAAACACGACGCACCTGGAGGACCTAAAATATACGAAAATCAAGGTCTTCAATGTAATTTACTCAGTGCCTCACGTGCCACGCACGCAAGGGGCCAGGCTCGGAAGGTAGCCAGGCTCGGGCCTCATGACTGCTTCGTGCGGCTCAGATGATGGCTTGATGTATGGCTCGTGTGATCCGAGCCTGGAGGGTCGTGCAGACGATGTGGCCTGATCACGGCCGTTGGATGGCCGCTGAGAGGCGTCATCCAATGATGCTTGTGTGTCTTCATCAATCGGAGGAGAGGCGGCAGTTTTGGAGCTCCAATGCGGGACCCTCTCCCCCTCCATGCTTCTCCTCGTCTGATGATCAACCTAAGAGCCTCCTGGAGGGTCCATGATGAAGCTCGTGAGCAGATGGAGGAGCGACACCTACAAGGATGTGTAGTCGATGAAGGGTCATCGGAGGGAGAGCGGGAGATCGGAGAGGGATGCGGGGCTCCGAGCATTAATGATTCATGTAATGTTAGCTCATAGCCAAAGTGTAAGGTGGGTGATTGTGAGATAAATGGGGGTCCTATCGAGCGAAGAAGTGGAGGACCTGGGCTCTTCTCCGACGGACCAGATAAGAGAGGGGGCGAAGGTGATGGAGGTTCTAGAGGAGAGGAGAGGGGCGTTGGGAGTGGCGCGAAGGTTGGAGATGCGAGGCGGAGGTGGGGCGGTGTAATTTGAAGGTGAATTGGAGTGTGTGCGGCGAAATAAACGGGAGAAAACGAAAAAAAAGTAAGGAAGCAGAGTACCTGGTCGGAGGGGAAATTGGGCAGAGGAATTGGCCTATGCTGAGGTCCAAAGGACCTCGGGGTCGTCACACATCGAGGTTGGCTAGCCTCGGGGCTCGTGCCACCGTAGAGGAGGCGGGGCGTACATGGCAACTTGCCATGGATCACACCAAGGGTTGGGTAGCCATCATCGCCTCGACATGCTGCCCTCCGTTGTCACCTGAGGGTGGAGGAAGCTGGGCCATAACCCCGTGTGGATGATTGATGAATCTCGTGTTCATCGTGCCAAAAGCCGCTAATTAAACCTCGGTCTTGACTAAACCAATAAAAATCGCCTTTAATTCTTTATTATTATCCTGTATCATATTGTGTATAATTTACCCTTAAATTATTGTATTTAATTTCACTTATTTTTCTTATATTTATTTTATCATCAAAAACCCTAAAAATTAGGTAGATAATTTGTCTATAAATCACTGACTTTTAAAAAGACTAAAAAAATACAAAAACAAGTCAAAAACAAAAATCGGTGTTTTTATCCCCCTTAAAAATACCCCCAAAAATGGTTTTTGTACAAATGACCTCTTTTGGCTTTTTGACCAACATGAAAGTTGTAGATCTTGTCGAGACGAGCAACATTCATGTTTTAACTTTTTTCTAGTTTTGCCTCTAGCTAATTCTTTTGTATTTATCTTTGTATTTATTCTTTGAATTTTTCTGATTGGACCGCCCACGTGGCCCGCTTCCCCTTCCGCCACCTGGCTTCCCCCGGACCGTCAGATCCACTCGCCTCGCCTTCATCTGAACAATCCACCACCGCTTCACTTCCCAGCCGTCAGATCTAATTCCAGATCTGATCTTAGCCGTTCACCAGCGCCTAAACCTCAACCGTTTGATCTCCAACCCATCCTAAGCTTCTCATCACGTCAACCCATTATTTTCCACCGTACGATCAATCCCGCCATCTCATCATCACCGCACATCCCTGCTTCGTTCCCAGCCCTCGGATCTGACCTCCAGATCCAATCTCGGCCACTCCTTCGCGCCTTTCCACCTGCCGTTCGATCAGATCCTCGGATCTGATCATGGCCCTCCACCTGCGCTTACATCCTAGCCGTTGGATCGCATGATCCAATGGCTCGCCCATCATCTTCCTCCTCATAACCCCCTCACCCCAGCCGTTACTCCTCGCTGACCCATCGCCCCCTTCCATTTTTAGCCCACACTTCCGGCCACCTCTCCACCACCTAACAGTCGCTCCACGTAGCCCATTCTTCCTTCTTCCTCGCGTAACCCCCATCTCCACCCTCCATCACTCCACCATTAAACCCTCGGCCATTGAAACACGCCTCCACATCACGTAACCTCCATTCATCCCCCCTATAAACACCCCCTCCGCCTCTGATCAACCCTATCCACCATTCTGGGGCTTCGGCCCAGCCTCTGGTCCTCCGGTGACAGCGGAGGGACCATGAAATTGAGGCGAAGACGGCCGAAGCCCCGGTGAGATCCATGGCATATCCGCCATGTAAGCTCTGCCTTCCCGGCGGTAGCTGAGCCCCTCGCACTGGCTGAGCGAGTCGTGCGACGATCGGAGCACCTCCAAGGCGCTCAGCCCAAGCCCCTCCTCCACCGGGTTCCCCTCTCCGACGAGGTTCTCCCCCTCCTTCTTTTTCTCAAAATTTCTCCTTATTTTTCCGACTACATCGTTCACCATCACTGCCATCCGACCACCCTCCGATCTTCGCTTATCATCAGCCATCCTCGCGGACCCCCTTTCCCTTCTCCAGAACCCCTCACGCTCTGACTCCCCTCTTCCCTTGCTCCGTCGAAGAGGAGATTACCGGCCACCGCCTCCGTCACTCCCACAACCGCCATTCACCTCACACCACTCACGCACCTCACCTGCACGCTTCGGCTATGCGAATCTAACATTTTCAGGTTCAATGGCCGGACTTCAAACCTCTTCGCCGATCTCGTGCTCCAGCTCCGATGACCAGGCTTCGCCGTGCTTCTTCAGACGATGATGGAGCTTCTACTAGTGTCTAGCATCTTCGCCAACCCTCCAGGAAGCTCCTTCGATGTTCAGACATGCAATGGGCGGTGGAGGACAATATACAGATACCGTCTGATCGCTTTGATCGGACGGTGATGATGAAGCCACGTAGCACCCGAGCCTCGCCTCCATACCCACAGGCTCAAGCAGTCCGAACCCAGATCCAACCCTCCAGCAAATGCCACATGGCCTGAACCTGAGGAGCCTCCCGAGCCTAGGCGCCTCACATGCCCCGCACGTGAGGGCCTAGGAAAATTGCATGAAAGACCTTGATATTTTCAAGAATTGCATAATGGTTCCCAGGCACGTGCCTCACATGCGTGCCTGGGTATTTTACAAGGAAGCCCTCCAACTTTCAGGAAATTATAAAAAGGCTCCCGCGCATGGAAAAATTTCACTAGGGCCTATGCGATTTTTGGTATTTGCATTTAGGTCCTTCTAGGGACCTAATTGCAATATTTATCCTTTTTATTTCTTGCATTTTTATTACAATTATGCCCCTACATTGTTTTTAGCATAACTTGAGCATCGTAGGTCCAAATTACATGATTTTAGTGTCGTTTTGATCCTTGTTTTGTCCTCTACGTCTTAGCATGTTTAATTTTCTCATTTGCCACTGTTTTAAATGAAGTGATTTTTTATGTGATAAATGAGACCTTACTCTTCTTGTTCTTGCTTGGATTTGATGACCGCTTTTCATGTTGTGATCAAATTGACCCTGATTTCTAATTATATTATGATGCTCATAATTGTCGGGTATATTTGTGATCTTTTATTTAGCATACATGTTATTTTGCATTATTATCATGCATCACTTTAAATTGCATGAAAATCAATTAAAAAAATACATACATCATGGTATTGCTTTGTAAATAGCATAGTTCATCATGTGGACCTGAAACTGAAATTAATTCATACTTGTGCTTCCTGAATCAAAATTCGATAAATAAATTAAGTAGTTGTGTTCTTGCGTTCGACCTTGGTACACTTGCCAAGTATAAACACTCTATAGCATTCAAAGGACTGTGGTTTTTGTTGAACCGAATTTGCCTCCTATACTACAACAATTCCACATTATTGTAGAGGCAAATTCGACGTTCATCAAATGGCGTCGTTGCTGGGGATACGGCTTAACTTAATTATTGAATTTTGATTTTCTTTGTTGAATAATTTAAAATATTTTAGGTCCTCATTTCATGCATCATTTTTGCATCAATTCTGCTGATTTAATTTCTCTATGTATCCTAACTGTTCTCTTTTGTGGCAGGGCCCATGGAAATCGAGGACGCTTGATTCTCATGGAGGTGTGAAGTTGGGAGCTTCCGCTGAAGAGGCCACAGGAGAATTTGTGAAGAAATTTTAGGAGTCTTTGATCAGACAGCCTGCATTGCATACTGTAAAAAAATGCATGTGCATATTTATTTCCAATTTTCGCATGTTGTAAAAAAAAGAAAAGAAAAGAAAAGAAAAAAAAAGAAAGAGTAGATCACTTGATGATCTACCCCCCCCCCCACACACCTACACTTGCACATACGCACTCACCCCCACCATCTCCCCCTGTATATTTCTCTCTCTCTCTCTCTCTCTTTATATTGAATGAAGCCCCCCCCACCCTTGTATCATAGTACAAATACCCCCCCTAATTCAGACCTTACTTAGGCTATTTGTAGCCTAAGTATAGGGGGAACCTGTCTGCTCACCCCTCCCTCGTACTGTCTCCTTGTACTTAGGTCAATTTTGACCTGAGTATAGGGGGATCCTCTTCCTCAGTTCTGCTATATCAGCCTATATTTGATCGAGCCTTTTTCATGGCCCTTGTGCTATGAGGACATAGCAAAAATTAAGTATAGGGGGGTATACCGTATATTACTGTATATTTACTTTAGCCTTAGCTCATGTTTTTAAAACTTTTTAAATAATATTTTCGGGCTGGGTTTTGGTAAACTAGTGAACCGAGTTTTGTAAAAACCTTGTAATAAGTTTTATTAAAATTGAGGATTAATTTTTGTAAATTTTCCTTTTCAAAAAAAAGAAAAAAAAGGAAAAAATTGAAAAATTAAAAAATCTTTCTTGGAATTTGACTCTGGCTACTAGGTTTAATAGACACTTTCAGTGAGGGAACCTCGGTCTCCCTTAGTAGAGTGGGTGGTTTAGAGGACATCGCATATGGCCCCGTCCTCAAGTAACATGGGTCTCGGCCCGTACTTACACCCGTACTGGCTGAGAGTAGATACTTTTATTTAAGCCTGGGCCAATCATTGTCTCTCTGAAGAATAAAAAAGGAAAAAAGAAAAAAAATTAAAACACATAAAAATCTGCAAAAGACAAAAATCACACAAAAAAATCATTAACCAGGGAGTTGGTGTATTCCTGACACATTCACACTCACTCAAGGCTCGAGGGTTTTGAGGACATTGGATTTCTGGGATCTTGAGAGTCTGAGTTAACATGCCTTAGTCATTAGGGTTTTTAAACTTAAATATCCACACTTTTCTGGTTTGAAGGATTTGAGCGCTATATTGCACTCTTCATCTCTACCTTCAAGAAAAATATGATCAGCACAGTCACTTCCACAGCTGCATGATTGATGAGATGAGTTGAGATATCTCTTGAGGAACTAGGACTAGAGATTTGAGTTTAGATCCGATCTAATGATATTCGAGAATGGGACAAAGTTAATGAAGGCTTCAAAAGACTTGAGTGTCAGCAAAACCCTATCCAATATGTGAACAAGATTCATATGCTATCTCTTTGATATTTACCTATGTGCCAGGGTGTGATAAAACTGAATGAAAATTGTTGTTTAGTGTGCGCCAACTTTTGGTAAAAGCAGTGGAGCTAGCCAACAAAAGAAAAGAAATGTCAAAGAAAAAGATCTAAATACCAAAGTCAAATTACAAATGAGCTTCCACCAATGGCGAGCGCTCACAAACATTCTCAAAGTGTCCACTTGGACCAAGCCCTAATTAGGACCAAGGAGTCGAGCTGACATCACAAAAAGGGCTCTGCATCGTAAGCGATACAAGTTTGGTTGTCGAAGGTATCTTAGATACTCAGAAAAGACACACCCCGATGTACTCCCAGAAAAACAAGTGCAGACGACTCCAACTCTCTTGACGGATATATTGATCAACAATATTAAAATTTACATGTGTTGAGTAAAAAGGCACTCGAGAGGCCCCTTGTTCCAATGTGAGGGTTAGAAAAATAGACACAATCCCACTTCCTCCATCATCTGGCCGTCCATCAACATTTCAAGTCTGACAAACTAATGAGACGGTTGACTGAAGCAAGAATAGACTTATTCCCTAGTATTGAGGATTAGATCTAGAGTAGAGTCTTTGGGACTGGAACTTTGAGTGATGCCTCGACTCAGCTCTCATGAAATGCAGTACACTAAATTTCATATCCTTATATTATATGTACAAAAAGAGAGTCGGATAATTAGAGAAGTTGGATTCCTTCAGACTAAGGCTTGGATAAACCCAGAATCTTAGGATCTCTTAAATTAAGAGTCTTCGAAAGATTGAGCCTTGAAAACATCACTTGCACTGTCAGGGATTAATCCGACTCCTTCATTCTTTAGATGCTCGAGGATGAGCATGGTTTAAGTATAGGGGTATGATGAATCTCATATTCATCATGCTAAAAGCCGCTAATTAAACCCCTGTCTTGACTAAATCAATAAAAATCGCCTTTAATTCTTTATTATTATCTTGTATCATATTGTGTATACTTTACCCTTAAATTATTGTATTTAATTTCACTTATTTTTCTTGTATTTATTTTATCATAAAAAACCTCTAAAAATTAGGTAGATAATTTGTCTATAAATCACTAACCTTTAAAAAGACTAAAAAATACAAAAAGAAGTCAAAAACAAAAATTGGTTTTTATCCCCCTTAAAAATACCCCCAAAAATGCTTTTTGTACAAATGACCTCTTTTGGCTTTCTGACCAACATGAAAGTTGTAGATCTCGTCGAGACGAGCAACTTTCATGTTTTGACTTTTTCCTAAGTTTGCCTCTAGCTAATTCTTTTGTATTTATCTTTGTATTTATTCTTTGAATTTTTTTGATTGGGCCACGTGGCACCCTCTTGGCCGCCCACGTGGCCCGCTTCCCCTTCCGCCACCTAGCTTCCCCCGGACCATCGGATCCACTCGCCCCATCATCATCTGAACCTCCATCGTCGCTTCACTTCGCAGCCATCAGATCTAATTTCAGATCTGATCTTAGCCATTCACCAGCGCCTAAACCTCAGCCGTTTGATCTCCAACCCATCCTAAGCTTCTCATCGTGCCACATCAACCCATTATTTTCCACCGTACGATCAATCCCGCCATCTCATCATCACCGCACATCCCCGCTTCGCTCCCAGCCCTTGGATCCGACCTCCATATCCAATCTCGGCCACTCCTTCATGCCTTTCCACCTGCCGTTCGATCAGATCCCCGGATCTGATCATGGCCCTCCACTTGCGCTTACATCCTAGCCGTTGGATCGCATGATCCAACGGCTCGCCCATCGTCTTCCTCCTCGTAACCCCCCTCCCCCAGTCGTTACTCCTCACCAACCCATCGCCCCCTTCCATTTTAGCCCACGCTTCCGGCCACCTCTCCACCACCTAACGGTCGCTCCACGTAGTCCATTCTTCCTTCTTCCTCGCGTAACCCCCATCTCCACCTTCCATCACTCCACCATTAAACCCTCGGCCATTGAAACCCGCCTCCACATCACGTAACCTCCATTCACCCCCCTATAAACACCCCCTCGGCCTCCGATCAACCCTATCCACCATTCTGGGGCTTCGGCCCAGCCTTTGATCCTCCGGTGACAGCGGAGGGACCATGAAATCGAGGCGAAGATGGCCGAAGCCCCAGTAAGATCCATGGCATATCCGCCATGTAAGCTCCGCCTTCCCAACGGTAGCTGAGCACCTCGCAGCCTTCCCAACGGTAGCTGAGCACCTCGCACTGCCTGAGCGAGTCGTGCGACGATCGGAGCGCCTCCAAGTGCTCAGCCCAAGCCCCTCCTCCACCGGGTTCCCCTCTCCTACGAGGTTCTCCCCCTCCTTCTTTTTCTATAAATTTCTCCTTATTTTTCCGACTACATCATTCACCATCACTACCATCTGACCACCCTCCGATCTTCGCTTATCATCAACCATCCTCACAGACCCCCTTTCCCTTCTCCAGAACCCCTCACGCTCCGACTCCCCCCTTCCCCTGCTCCGCCGAAGAAGAGATTACCGGCCACCGCCTCCCGTCACTCCCACGGCCCCCATTCACCTCACACCACTCACGCACCTCACCTGCACGCTTCGGATATGCGAATCTAACATCTGCAGGTTCAATGGCCGGACTTCAAACCTCTTCGCCGATCTCGTGCTCCAGCTCCGATGATCAGGCTCCGCTTTGCTTCTTCAGACGATGACGGAGCTTCTACTAGTGTCTAGCATCTTCGCCAACCCTCTGGGAAGCTCCTTCGATGTTTATACATGCAATGGGAGCATGGCGGAGCAACCTATAGGTCGCCGGAGCCCCGCCTTCTCCGGTGACCTGCGGTGGAGGACGATATACAGATACCGTCCGATCGCTTCGATCGGACGGTGATGATGAAGCCACGTGGCACCCAAGCCTCGCCTCCATACCTATAGGCTCGGGCGGTTCGAACCCAGATCCAACCCTCCAGCAAATGCCACGTGGCCCGAACCTGAGGAGCCTCCCGAGCCTAGGCGCCTCGCGTGCCCCGACGTGAGGGTCTGGGAAAATTGCATGAAAGACCCTGATATTTTCAAGAATTACAGAATGGTCCCCAGGCATGTGCCTCACATGCGTGCCTGGGTATTTTACAGGGAAGCCCTCCAACTTTCAGGTAATTACAAAAAGGCCCCCCGCGTATGGAAAATTTTCACTGGGGCCCAGGAAGTTTTTGGTATTTACATTTAGGTCCTTCTAGGGACCTAAATGCAATATTTATCCTTTTTATTTCTTGCACTTTTATTACAATTATGCCCCTACATTGTTTTTAGCATAACTTGAGCATCGTAGGTCCAAATTGCATGATTTTAGTGTCGTTTTGATCCTTGTTTTGTCCTCTACATCTTAGTATGCTTAATTTTCTCATTTGCCATTGTTTTAAATGAAGTGATTTTTTACGTGATAAATGAGACCCTGCTCTTCTTGTTCTTGCTTGGATTTGATGACCGCTTTTCATGTTGTGATCAAATTGACCCTGATTTCTATTTCTATTATGATGCTCATAATTGTCGGGTATATTTGTGATCTTTTATTTAGCATACATGTTCTTTTGCATTATTCTCATGCATCACTTTAAACTGCATGAAAATCAATTAAAAAATGCATGCATCATAGCATTGCTTTGTAAATAGCATAGTTCATCATGTGGACCTGAAACTGAAATTAATTCATACTTGTGCTTCCTGAATCGAAATTCGATAAATAAAATAAGTAGTTGTGTCCTTGCATTCGATCTTGGTACACTTGCCAAGTATAAATACTCCACAGCATTCAAAGTACTGTGGTTTTTGCTGAACCGAATTTGCCTCCTATACTACGACAATTCCACATTATTGTAGAGGCAAATTCCACGTTCATCAATGATGTGTACGGAGGCGGAGGCATCGTATTTATAGGCAAAGTAAGACAATTTCATATGATAATCATGGGTGTTTGCAAGGGTCGGCAAAGGGCATTTGAGGGAGGAATGAAGGCATTGATGGGCGAGTAAGAAAGTTGGATCTCGGGGCTGTGTGGGCGACCGTTTGGCTGGTGGCATCATAATGGTGGAGCTAAAATGGAAAGGGGGAGGAGCTGTCGTGAGGTGTAATGGCTGGGGCGAGTGGCGTTTGGAGGAGGACGATGAAGGATGACCGTTGGATCTTGCAATCCAACGGTCAAGATGGAAGCGCTGGCGATCGATGATGATTGCATTAGGGGTTTCTGATCTAAGGGCTGGAAATGAGGAGCAGCGTGGATGGGTGACGGTCGTTTGATGAAGCTAATCAGACAACTTACAATCATGTGCAAATGGAGGCTCCAGATGAAGCGAAGGGAGAAGATCGGATGGCTGCGATTGAGAAGGGAGATATGCGGTGGAGATGAAGGCGGGGGGAGATGAATCTAACGACCAAGGAGAGGTCGGGTGGAGTGCTAGGAAGGGGCCACGTGGGCGACCTAGCGGGCGCCACGTGGCCCAACTAGATTATTCAAATATTGAAAAAGAATGGAAAAATAAAAAAGAAATAGAAGGAAGCAAAATTAATAAAAAGTCAAAAATGAAAGTTGTAGATCTTCATTGATATCTACAAGTTTAATGTTGTTCAAAAAGCCAAAAAAAGTTATTTGCATAAAGATGAAATTTTGGGGAGTATTTTTAATGGGTAAAAACACTGTGTTTTGTAGTTTGGATATTTTTTGTATTTTTAATTTCTTTTAAAAGCCAAAATAAATAAATACAATAATTAACCTAATTTTTTTAGGAATTTTCAATAAAATATAAAAATAGAGAAATTGTTAGTAATAAAATACACTAATTAGGGTTAGAAATATAGGTTAATTATGCATATAAAGAATGAAGGCGCTGGATTAATTCCTGATAGTGCATGCGAATTGTCAAGGCTCAATTTATTGAAGACCCTCAATTTGAGTGATCCTAAAATTTTGAGTTCCAGTCTAGAAGACTCTCCTCTAGGCCTAATCCTCAACACTAGGGAACAAGTCGGTTCTTGCTTCAGTAAACCATCTCATTAGTTTATCGGACTTGAAAGTGTAGGTGGATAGCCCTATGATGGAGGCATAGGATTGTGTCAATTTTCTCTCCCTCACATTGGAACACGGGGCCTCTCGAGTGCCTTATTACTCAGAACTTATATATTTTTTTTGTTGATTAATGTATCCGTCAAGAGAATTCAGAGTCATCTGCATTTGTTTTTCTGGGAGTACACCGGGGTGTGTCTCTTTTGAGTATCTAAGATACCTTCGACACCCAGGCTTGTATCATTGCACTATGCAGAGCCTTTTTTATTGCTAGCATGACTCCTTAGTCCTCACAGCGTTTGGTCTAAGTGGACACTTTGAAATGGTTGGGAGCGCTCGCTTTTGGTGGACGCTCTTTTGAATTTGACTTTTTAATGATAGAGCTTTTTCTTGTATGAGAGAACTTCTCTCGAATTTTCATTTCATTTGTTTGGCTAGCTCCAATTCTTTTATCAAAAGTTGGCACATACTGATTAACAACTTAATTAAGTTTCATCACACCCTAGCACATAGGTTAATATCAAGAGATCACATGCGAACTTGTTCACATACTCGTTAGGATTTTGCTGACACTCAGATTTCTTGAAGCCTTCACTGACTTTATCCCATCCTCAAGCATCATTAAATCAGGTCTAGTCTCAAATCACCAGTCCCAGTTCCTCAAGTGATAACTCAACTCATCAATCATGCAGTTGTGAAAGTGATGTGCTGATCATATTCTTTAGAAGGTAGAGATGAAGCATGCAATATAGTGCTCAAATCTTTAAAACTAGGGAAGTGTGGATTATTAATTTCAGAAACCCTAATGACTAAGGCTGGTTAACTCAGACTCTTAAGATCTCAGAAATCAATGTCCTCAAATACGTAAGCCTTGAGTGATAGTGAATGTATTAGGAATACACCAACTCCTTGGTTAGTAAACTTTGTGATTTTTATCCGTTGCAATTTTTTAATAATTTTTTTTCATTTTTTTAATTCTTCAAAGAGATACTGACTAAACCAGTCTCATATAAATAGTTGCATCTACTTCCATCCAGTATGGGTGTAAGTACAGAGCGTTAGAGCGCTACCGTGTTACTTGAGGATGGAGCCATAGACAGTGTCCTCTAAACCACACACTCTACTAAGGGAGATCAAAGTTCCCTCAGTGAAAATAGCTATTCATTTTTAAGCCTAGTAGTTAGAGCCTCTACAAAAGAAATTTTTTAATTTTTTTAGTTTTTGGGATTTTTGAAAAAAAGTTAATTTTATTTACAAAAAGTTAATCTTTCAATTTTCAAACAGGTTTTTACAGCAATTTTTTACAGAAATCAGTTCACCAATAAACTTAAACCAAGCCAAAAAAATTTCAAAAAGTTTTAACATACGGGATAGGGTTAAAGTATATATAAAGTAATATACGGTATACCCCCTATACTTAACTTTTGCTATGTCCACATATCACAAGTGATATGAAGCCATAGCTCTGGTTAAATATAAGAAGATATAACAGAACTGACTCGGAGGGTCCTCCTATACTTAGGTCAAAAATGACTAAGTATAAGAAGACAGATGGAAGGAAGGTTGATTGAATCGGGTCCCCCCAAATTAGGCTGAAAATAGCCTAAGTAATGGATCCAAATTTTGGGATGAGGTCCCATGGCTATTAGGGTTAGAAGGGTGTATTTATACAGATGTCATGGAGATGGGGGGTGAATTTTTACAGATGACTATGAAGGAGATCGGGGGTGTGTACGTGAATAAACAGAGATGGTAGGGAGGGGGCGAGTGAGTGAATATAAAGATCTGGTGGTGTCTGTGGGGGGGGGGGGGGGTAGATCATTGAGTGATCTACTCTTTTTACATGCGAGCCCTTGAATAAGGACTGCTAAAAATGCATATGATATATTTTTTTACAACAAAATGCATGAAAGAAATGTTGATTAAAGTTCCATGAATCTTCCTTGATTTCTTTTGTGGTTCCTCGCAGCGGGAGCTCCCAACTCCACGCCTCCATAGATCTCAAGCATCCTCAATCTCCATGGGCCCTACCACGAAAGAATAATGTCAGAAAATATCAAGAAATATAATCATGAAATGGTGCAAAAATAACACTATGAAAAGACCTAAAATTTTGAAAATATCCCCTTCAAAAATAATTCACCAAAATTCGACAAACTGATAAAGGTAAGCCATGTCTCCAGTAACGGTGCCATTTGATGAATGTGGAAATCGTCTCTTAATAAGATCGAGTGGTAGTATAGGAGACGAAATTCGGTCTATCAAAAACCACAATCTTTAAATGTTGTGGAGAATTTACACTTGGCAAGTATACCAAGGTCGAACCCAGGGACACAAGCCTCTTTATCTATTTATCAAAAAATATTAATTAAATAATGAGGGAGTATTTTCATAGGCCTAGGACTTCTTACAATGTGATATACAAAGAAAATGATGCACAGAATAATACTTGTAATGTTGATAAAATCACAAGAAATGATGGATGTAATTTTGTTGGATTTTAAGATGGAAATAAAATAGATGCAATGCATGCATAGATGCAAATAAATATATGCAAGACAAAAATATGTAAATAAACCCTAAATTAATCACATCCGTACGCAATAGATTAAGGTTCAATTTTAGTGTCAAATCAAGCATTAAAGATAATCCAAGGTAGTTAAATAAAAGAGAATGAGATACTGAACATGTAAGAATACAACCTTTTTATTCAAGTATTAAAACATGAAATTATCAATGTCATTTAAAAGAGGGTAAAGCAAGCATCAAAATGAAACTGAAATCATTCAATTTGGACTTAAAATGCTCAAGATATGCTAAAAATAATGCAGGGGCTTAAATGTAATAAAAATGCATGGAAATAAAAGATAAATAATCACAAATAGGTCCCTGGAGGTACCTATTTGTGATTTGTCCTTTTACGCATAGGTGGATTTTTGCAATTATCCAAACCTGGCTGGGCCTCCCTGTAAAATATCCCAGGTGCGCTTGTGAGGCACATGCCTGGAGGACCAAAATGTAATATCCAAAAGCTTAGGGACTTCAATGTAATTTAACCAACTCCTCACGTGCCATGCATGCGAGAGGTTAGGCTCAAGAGGTAGCCAGGCTCGGTCCACATGGCTACTTCGTGTGGCACGGATGATGGCTTGATGTATGGCTCGGGTGACCCAAGCCTGGAGGGTCATGCGGGCAACGTGGCTTGATCACGACCGTTGGATGGCTACCGAGAGGCATCATCCAACAGTCGCCTGTGTGTCTTCCTCGATCGGAGGAGATGTGACATTTTTGGAGCTCCGACGAGGATGCCTCTCCTCCTCCATGATTCTTCTCGTTTGTTGATGAACCTAGGAGCCTCCTGGAGGGTCTGCGATGAAGCTCATGAGGAGATGGAGGCGCGACACCTACAAGGACGCGTTATCGATGAAGGGTTGTTAGAGGGAGAGCGGGAGACCGGAGAGGGATGTGGGGCTCCAGGCATTAACGATTCCTGCAATGTTAGCTCATAGCCGAAATGTGTTGTGGGTGATTGTGAGGTAAATGGGGGTCCTATTGAGCGGAGAAGCAGAGGACATGGGCTCTTCTCCGGTAGACAGAGAAGAGAGGGGCAGAGGTGATGGAGGTTCTGAAGGAGAGAAAAGGGATGCTGGGAGTGGCATGAAGGTTGGAGATGCGAGGCGGAGGTGGGGGCAGTGTAATTTGAAGGTGAATTGGAGTGTGTGTGGCGGAATAAATGGGAGAAAATGAAAGAAAAGTAAGGAAGCAGAGTACCTGGTCGGAGGGGAAATTGGGTTGAGGAATTGACTTATGTTGATGTCCAAAAGACCTCGGGGTCGTCGCACATCAAGGTCGGCTGGCCTCGGAGCTCGTGCCACTGCCGAGGAGGCATGACATACATGGAAACTTGCCATGGATCACACCTGGTGTTGGGTAAACGTCGTCGCCTCGACATGCCGCCCTCCGTTGTCACCGGAGGGCCGAGGAAGCTGGGCCGCAGCCCCGCGAGTGGTGCATGATGTGTACTGGAGGCGGAGGCATCGTATTTATAGGAAGAGTACGACAGTTTCATATGATGATCAGGGGTGTTTGCAAGGGTCGGTGAAGGGCGTTTGAGAGAGGAATGGAGGCACTGATGGGCGAGCGAGAAAGGTGGATCTCGAGGCTGCGTGGGCGACTGTTTGGCTGGTGAGGAGGCATCGTAATGGTGGAGCTAAAATGGAAAGAGGGAGGAGTTGTCACGATGTGTAACGGCTGGGGAAGGGGATGTTTAGAGGAGGACGATGAAGGATGACCATTGGATCTTGCAATCCAACAGTCAAGATGGAAGCGCTGGCGAGCGATGAGGATTAAATCAGGGGTTTCTGATCTAAGGGATGGAAATGAGGAGCGACGTGGATGGGATGAAGGTCATCTAATGAAGCCAATCAGACTGCTTAAAATCATGCGCAAATGGAGGCTCCAGATCAAGCAAAGGGAGAAGATCGGATGGTAGCGATTGAGAAGGGAAATGGGTAGTGGAGATGAAGGTGGGGGAGATGAATCTAACGACCAAGGAGGATGCCGGGTGGAGTGCTAGGAAGGGGCCACGTGGGCAGCCCATAGGGCACCACATGGCCCAACGAGATTATTCAAAAATCGAAAAAGGATTAAAAAATAAAAAAGAAATAGAAAGAAGCAAAATTAGCAAAAAGTCAAAACATGAAAGTTGTAGATCTCATTTGTTGGTCAAAAAGCCAAAAAATGTCATTTCCACGAAGATGAATTTTTGGGAGTATTTTTAATGGGTAAAACACTGCATTTTGTAGTTTTGATATTTTTGTATTTTTAGTTTCTTTTAAAAGACAAAATAAATATATACAATAATTAACCTAATTTTTAGGGATATTTAATAAAATATAAAAACAAAGATAATGCTAGTAATAAAATATAATAATTAGGGTTAGAAAATACATGTCAATTATACATAGATTATTCTCAATATAATACAAGTTAATAATAATGATTTAATTTTGATTTTTATTGAATTATTTAAGGAGAATAATATATAGATTTTAACATGATATATCTGAGATTCATCAGCGGTCACTTAAATCCCTAACCCTTGTCTAGGCTTGTATGTATCATACCCTCCGTCCCCTCCCACACCCTCCTGCACCGTTGTTTTATGCTAACTAGGTCCTACTTTATCATTGCCTTCTTTGCAGCCATAACTGAAAAGCCTAGCTAGTTGTCGTCCTCATTGTCTAATGTGGAAAACCGATCTGCTAAACTAACAAACTATTAGCAATCACTACGATGACTGATCCCCAATAAATCAACAATCAATCCACAATGTGTATCAAAATGAATGCGAGACACAATTTATTATAACTCTACATAAATTTGTATAGACGTAAGTATGGTAGAGTGTCGAACACTGGGAAGCGAAAGAGGGTAGAAAACTAATACTAATTATTGCTAATTAATAATAATTTTTTCGAAATTTATCTTTTCTTATTTTTATGTTGATTTTTTATTACATTTAACTTTTATGATTTTTTGATGTTTCATTTATTTTTTATTTTTATTTTTCATTTTATATTTTATTTTAAATTTTATAAAATTTTATTTTATTTTTAATAAGATAATCAATAATATATATATAATATAAATAATATATATTATCTTTGTTAGACCTTTAAAAAAGATAAATAAAATCAAAATAATGAAAATAAATTATTTTTGATATTTTTCTTCATTTTTGGTAATTTTTAGGATATTTTTATAAATTTTATGGATTTTGAAAGTAATAGAAGGGTCAAAATAATGGATAAATTAATTTTGCAGACTTGTTTATGGGTTTAAAAATATTTATAAGTTCAAAATTAACTTATACTATTTTTAATATATGTTATATATAATAAAGAAAAATCAGAAATATATGTATATATTTTTGAATTTTTTTTGAAATTTTACTAATTTTTTTAAAGATTTTTAGAGTTTTTAAGTTTTATATTTTGTATATTTAGTGGTTTTTGGATATGTGAAACAGTAAATAACATTTTTTATTTTTTGGAATTTTTAGGAACATATACAAATTTTTTATGGAATTTTTAATTGCTAGAGAAGGAAATTAGATATGTTTTTATATTTTTATGAATAAGAAAATTAATTTAAATTCTTTGTGAAAAATATATGTGAAAGACCGATGTTCCAAACATCTATCATAATTTTCTTATGATTTTTGGCACAAAATAAATATTTAATACAAGAAAAATAAAATAAAACAATAGTATAGGGAACCAAATGTAGTTTCTATAAAGTTAACATGCATTTAATAAGCATTACACAAAGTCTAGGGGGCTAAACATGCAATATTTTCCAATATTAGTACTATTTTATGCTTGGCAGTGGCATACATGTAATTATACAAAAATGTTGGGTCCAACATGCAAAATATCCAAAAGTATTTACACATTACTAATTATTTACAAGATTAAAATTAAAATACAGAAGCCGGAGGGCCAAGGGCTCTAAACTACCAATTGGTGTGTGCCGGGTCACATGGGGGCGCTTTAGATCTAATGGTTGATGCACGCCACTTAACTTGATCATGTGGCTAGCCTCGCCTAACACTTCATTTGATTTGGACGACCCATATTAGATATGGGCAGTGTCCTTGATCTGACGGCTCCTAGTGTGGCTTCAAGAACAGGGAAGAACACCTGGGAGGATCCCCTTCCTCTAGTCGATTCTCCTCTCTCCAGCCACCGCCCTCGCTCCTAAAGGCTGCAAAATGTTCTTGACAACCCTCCATATCTGCTCGAGGTGCTTAACTAGTCTAGGTCTCACTGATCGAAACCTTGAGCTCTTCCTTTCTTGCTGCATCTGGAAGCTCCAGGTCCGATTCAATACACCCTCAAATGAAGTGTTTAAGGGATGAAACCTGCATCAAAACCACTGGGCTCGAGGGTGATGCTCCTCGACCTAAAAATTAAAGCTGAAGAGCACTAGAATGGGGTGGTATGGAGATCTCCGACAATGGTGGGAGAAGGAGATCGGGGAGCTCGATTCTTCTAGAATCGACGTGGCTGGAGTGATCGAGAAGATGGACAAGATGAAGGGGAAGGTCGTGAGATGGTTGGCGAGTCAATATAGGGGTGTTTCACTATGGAATAAGGTCGGAGCCTAGCGCTCCAGCGAGCTAAGATTTTTGATTTTAATGCAAAATAAGATGAAATGGACTGAAATTAAAAGTTAGACTACACTAAGAATTAAAATGCGCAACTAAAACATAACTTACCCTATGCCTCAACTAAGGAATACATGGGAAGCAGACCTCACTGGAGATAAGCACATGCGATGATGGATCTAGCTTCGAGCTCCTTCTCCTTATTGTGAATTAGGGGCTCTGCTTTCCTGTCACCAAGGGGACCACTCCATGATCGATTCTTAGGGTTACAATGGATCGAAAGGATCAAACTTGGAATGGGGGACCTGTGTACGGTTTTATAGAAGAAAAATAGAGGAAGTTGACCTTTGGATTGCACTCGATTCAAGATTGGTTGGTAGAACATATCACTAGGGTATGGTAGAGCATGATCTTGCACACAATTTTGGTAAAGGTCTCGAGGCGAAAGGAGGCATGGGGAGGGAGTGAAAAATTTGGAAAGTGAGGGGATTGCAACGTATGATAGGAGAAGGGGTTTATTATTGTGCAGAGGAGATGATGACTGGGGGGGTAAACACTCCTCGCTCTCCCATTGGGCCACGTAGGCCACACCAAGACAAAACAAGAATGAAAAATACGAATCAATTCAATATAAATTAGCTAATGATTTTACTAAAAAACTTAAAATATAAAAAAATATTTATTTTTATAAACTATTTTATTATTGATTTTTATACCCTTATTTATTAAGTATTAAAATTTTCATATTATTATATATAGGTATATATACATGTATATTATATATTTGTATTTATATTTTATTACTTTTATACCTAATGCTATATTTACATATTACATATATTTATAAATTTATTTAATATGTATTTACATATATTTATGGTATTTTTTAGTTTGTTTATATGTACAAATAAATACACATATGTACAACATATGTATATTATACTTGTATATTAGAGTTTATAAATTGTTTTTGGTGTTTTTAAATGCTTTTAATTTGTATTTGAATTATTTTTGATGTTAAATAATATGTATAATGATTCACAAATAGAAAGAAATAAAAATGTAAAGAATAAAATATAATGACTTTATATACAGGTGTACAAGTACAATAGTACCCCCAATAGCCAACTTTTGCATCTTAACTCTAATTTCAATGAAGCTACCTTCATTTGATAGATAATTTAATTAAAGTACAAAGGAAATGGAGTTTGGTTCAATTTTGAGTTTATATGGAGAAGATATTGATCCATGAAGTTCTGTCTGCAGCTTTTTTCAACTGAGTGTACTAGGTGACTTGTGCATCGTTTATTTTTGTCAATATTTTTTTATTTTCTGTACATCAATGCACACAAGTTTTGTGTTGAACACTTTTATTGTTTGAAGTGTATATGATGAATAATAAATCAGTGTAAGTTCTATCTATTTACACAATACATTGCATTTATATTTTCAAGGGTTTTATTAGTATTTTTGTACAGTATTTTATCCCTATCTCTCCATACTTTATTCCTGATCAGCCTACTCAATATTTGACTAGGTCTCAAAGTTCAGGGTCAGTCAATATCTTTGCTACTTCCTTTATGTTTCTTTCTTTTCTTTAGGTTTTAAATACAAGTATGTACACAATATTTGTACAACAATACTAGTTGTTAATTTATGCAAGTTAGTGATACATACATGCATTTTACTAGGAATTGAAGCCAAAATAGAAGAATAAAGATGAATGAATGGATGTTCATCACTCGTATCTGTCATCAACTGGCGCAAAGGAAATAAAGCTCCACCCCTCCCCCGCCAGGAGTACCGTTGCCTTCTAAGTTTCCTTTTTTGTTAGTGTTTAACTACCATGACTTTTCCTGCTAATCTCTTTTTGGCTCCCCTGGCTAGAAGTAATTACCAAACTGTACTAAATATTGGGCTTCTTGCTTGGGCGGGTTTCAAACTGTTATTTTGTGGTTATTTGTACGTTGAACCTCCAACTCCCCTTTGTTTGATGGAATGAATGATGATCATTTTAAAAAAAGAGATGAATATGAGACAAAGATACTTGTGAGGGATTTTAAAGGAATAAAGATTAAAGATTGTAAAATTATTTACTATCTTGAGAAGTTCAGTTTTATTTAGTATATTTGAACGATGGATTGGTTGCAGTAGAGGTCAAGGTGCATATTATCTATTAGAAGTTGTGAGACTTCCGCTAGTGGAAACCATTTGAAAGATAATTCATCACTATAAAGATAAATATCTTAATGGAAGTATTAGCATAAAATTTTGAAGTAGAAATTGATATGAGGCACATCATTCAAGGTTCACCACTCACCTTAGAGCACAGAGATATATAAAGACATGAGACAGCGTTGCAAATTGTAAAGGACGAAAGAGGAAGCATCAAATTTGTGTAACAATATCTGGTATGTTGGCAGATCAAGGCTAAGAGTATACACCTCCTTTTTTATTGAAGCATCTTACTGTCCTCGAATGGAAGTGAAAGAACACTACTATAGATTTATCAACGAATTACTAAGGGTATTAGATTGCGACGACTCTATTCGAGTAATTAAGATAGATCAACCAAGTTAGCACACTCTTTTGTAGTCAACAACTACGTATTTTGTCATGTATTTCAATGAGATTGCTTGAGAACACGAGATACCCAAGGATATAGTGTTTTAATCAAGGATAATCATTCACTGATAGTTTTCGTTTATTGATGCATAAAGGCTTAGAGACGATGCTTGGTACGGTGACATCCTCCACCTAGATAGATAAGAAAAGCAGAGAGGACGTTAAAAGCATTCATTATCTTACCGAAATTTCATAAAAGTAGGAAAAAAGCAGTATCATATAATCTTTGGGAACTGGGTAGCCGATCACCAAAGAGAGATTATGATGATGGGTATGCACGGTGGAGAGGTTGGAGGGGGCATCGTGAAGATGGGAGGGGGAAAGAGGAGGATGCACAATAGAGGATGGAGGCGCGAGAGGAGGATGCATCATGGAGGGGATGCACAACAATGGGTTGAGGCACGATGAGGAGGATGCCGGCAATGGGGGCACACATCGAGGGATTGAAACATGAACAAATAGAGTTGTTGATAACTTATGCTCCTAAAAACAAAGGTTTAACTAAAATAGTATGTTACGTGTTACCATTAGTTTGTGCTAAGTATGCTTATCATTAAGAAGAATTGTTAAATTATTTTCATGTATATTTGTAGGAGAACAATAGTGGCATTGTGTTTTACTAGATTGAGTGATTTTTAAATGGAATCCAAGAAGATAACATACTTTTTATTACTTTGTGAACATCATTAGATTTTGTGATGATACCATTATAGAAATAAAACTCAAGGAGAATCATGAACTCTGGGAGCCTTGGATGTGAGCATTTGTGTCTTGTAGGATCACATATGAGATAAATGGTTAATTCTCGGTGGATTGCTTAGGGAATACGAAATGGATTGCCCTAAACATAGGCTCCTATCTATATTCCATGATTCTTCTTTTTTAATGTTGAAATATGGACCATAACCTACTCTTAGATTAGGAGATGATTAGGATATGATCCAATATACACTGCATACCAAGGATGAATTGAAATTCAAATATGTGCTTGATTTGAATTTCTCAATGTGAACGTAATGAGAATAGTGCAAAATAAATATTACAAATAAATTTCAATCTATGTGTTAATATGACTTGAATCCTAACTACTTGTTGGGATACTGATGTGGCTGATCTATGTCATGCCTTCTAATTGACTGAGAGCTGTTGGGATAGGATTGCTGACATGTCTGATCCGCTTCCTGAAACCTGATTCGCTGAGATCTGTTGGACCAAGAGTGCTGACATGTCTGATCCGCCTCTTAAAATCTGATTGACTGAGAGCTGTTGGGATGGATTGTTGAATACAAATGGTATTCTTCTGTTGCAGTATAAAAGGGGCCCAAGGGCCACCAGATACTAAAATCCTCATTTTGATCCTGATTCTCGTCCCATATCTGTACCTTCTCAATATCCTATGTATTACATTTTCTCCCTATAGTGAAACCGATCACCGTCGCCCAAGGACGTAGCCTAGTTATGGATGAACCTTGTAAATCCTTGTGTTTGAGTTTTGCTTGTTTGATCGCGTTTGTGCGTGTTGCTTTCGTGATTTGCAATAAACTAGTATCAGAGCTTCGGGTTCCATCAAGATCATTTAGCAAGATGGCATCACACAATCTGAGGATCGAGAAGTTCACGGGAAAGGATGGATTCAGTCTATGGTAAACCAAGATACACGCCCTTCTAAAGTAGCAAAGCATCTAAGCACCATTAGATCAGAAGCAGGAAAAGGCACTCAAGCCTTCTGAGGTGATGGTGCAGGAAGATAAGGCGCACTCAACGATCATGTTGTGTTTGGCAGACAAGATTATTGTGGAGGTTACCAATGAGGATTCTGTAACCGGTCTATGGTTGAAACATGGAAGTCTGTACATGTCTAAGCCTCTGACCAACAAGTTGCTCTTGAAGCAATGTTTGTTCTCTCTCAACATGCAGGAAGGTATATCTCTTAAAGAACATATGGATCGTGTTAATATATTATTGATGGATTTAAGAAACGTAGATGTAAAGATTAAAGATGAGGATGCTGCCTTGATTTTATTGGTTTCTCTTCCATTATCGTTTGAGAATTTTGTTCAGTCATTTATTGTGGGAAGAGAATAATCCCTAGATGAAGTTCGTGCGAGTCTGCATACACGTGAACTTCGACATATGGCTACCGGGAAGCAAGTCTCTAACCCCGCAGGATTGGTTATGAATCATGAGAAGAGTCATGTCGGTTGTGGTTATACAAAGAAAGGAAAGCATGAGTCCAAGTTGAAGAATCACAATGCTAAGGACATCTACAATTATTGCAAAGAATATGTACATTGGACGAAGGAATGCCCAAAGAAGAAAGGGAAAGCTACGGTTGCTGTTGTGGCTTATGGAGGCGTAGATTCCGAAGATGATCTGATTCTCACCGTCATGAATGAGAAGACAACAGATATCATATGGATTCTTGATTTAGGTTGTTCTTACCATATGACTCCCAATGAAGATTGGCTCCGCACCTATGAAAAGATAGATGGCAGAAATGTCGTCATGGGGAATGATGCAGCATGCGAGATTGTAGGGATTGATTGTGTGAACATCAAGATGCATGACGGAGTCGTGAGGACGGTGACATAAGTATGTCATTTTCCTGATCTAAGAAAGAACCTAATATCCCTTGGAGTCTTATAATCTAGAGGATACATGTACAACGTTGAAGGTGGGGTCATGCAGGTTGCCAAAGGCGGGGTGGTTGTCATCAAAGGCAACAAGTAGAATTTCCTATACGTCATGCAGGGGTCTACAATTATAGGTTATGTTGCAGCGGCATCCCAAGCTGTGAGATCAGAGTCAGAATTGTGGAATATGCGGTTGGGAACATGAGTCAGATGGGGATGAATACCCTCAGTTAGAAAGGCCTTATCAGGGATCTCAAGGGATCCAAGACGGAGTTCTGTGAGCATTGCATCTTGGGGAAACAACACAAGAAGCAATTTAGTAAATCCATCCACAAGACGAAGGAGACGCTCAACTACAACCATGCTGATTGTTGGGTCCTTCACGGGTCCCATCTTTGGGAGGTGCCATGTATTTTCTATCTATTATTGATGATTAATCTAAGATGGTGTGGGTGTATATGATGAAGCACAAGAGCGAGGCATTTCGGACCTTTTGGCAGTGGAAGATCTTGGTGGAGAGCCAGACCTCTAAGAAGGTGATTCATCTTCGTACAGATAATGGGATGGAGTTTTGTTCGCTAGAGTTCAATGAGTTCTATAAGGAGGAGGGTGTTGCGAGACACCTCACTGTCAGAGATACGCCACATCAGAATAGAGTTGCAGAACGAATGAATAGGGCACTTCTGGAGAGAGCAAGGTGCATGCTCTCTAATGCTGGACTTGGTAGAGTATTCTGGGATGAAGCTTTGAATACAACTTGTTACTTGGTGAATCGGAGTCCTGTATCTGCCATTGATTGCAAAACACCCATGGAGGTATGGTATGGTAATCATGTTGATTATCCTATTTTACGAGTCTTTGGTTATACTGTCTATTATCATGTTAGTAAAGGAAAGTTAGAACCAAGGGCAAAGAAAGGGGTGTTTACAAGCTATGGTGTAGGAGTAAAGGGGTACAGAATCTGGTTCCCTTCTGAGCATCAAATTATTGTTAGCAGGAATATTACTTTTGATAAGAATTCCATACTTCACTCGAGTAGTAAGTTTGGTGATGCAGGGATAAGTGATGGTGTGGCCAAACAGGTGGAATTCGAATTGACACCAAGTAGCGATCACACACTTGATCACACCACTCCTGATCAGGCTGTTGCTGAACGACTTGAAGTTGAGTAACCAGAGGAGAGGCAACTAAGTGTTTCTACTGATCGGCCTCGTAGGGAGGAGATACATCCACCACAGAGATACATATTTGAAGACATGGTTGCATTTGCACTGCATGTTGCGGAGGAGGAAGAGTCTCCAGAGCCCTCCACTTACGGGGAGGCAATATCTGATGCAGAATCTGGGCAGTGGATTGCTGCTATGGGTGAGGAGATGGAGTCTCTTCACAAGAATCAAACATGAGAGCTTGTCAAATTGCCAATGGGGAGAAAGTTTGTTGGATGCAAATGGGTCTTCAAGAAAAACAAAAGAATATCAGGTAGTGAAGGCATCAGATACAAGGCATGCCTAGTTGTGAAGGGTTATAGTCAGAAAGAAGGTGTGGATTACAATGAGATATTCTCTCCTCTTGTAAGACATACATCCATCAGGGTGCTACTAGCTCTTGTAGCACATCGAGACTTGGAGCTGGAGTAGTTAGATGTGATGATAGCTTGGCGAACTCAAAGAAGACATTCTTATGTGCCAGCTGGAGGGATTCACATCTTCGGGCAGGGAAGACCATGTGTGCAGATTAAAGAAATCCTTGTATGGACTTAAGCAGTCTCATAGGTAGTGGTACAAAAGGTTTGACAGTTTCATGTTAAATCATGGGTTCAATAGGAGCCCATACGATTGTTGTGTTTACCAGAACAAGGTGGAGGCTGGATCCTTCATTTTTTTGTTACCGTATATTGATGACATGCTGATTGTTGTCAAAAGGAATAGTACCATAGATGATCTGAAGAAGCTCCTTAGTTCATAGTTTGAAATGAAGGACCTTACTGCAACAAAGAAG